>JAXLNO010003819.1:7500-417500 GCA_038087875.1 Malacoraja senta
GATAATCAGTCTGGACATCATGTTCGGCACGGACATTGTGAGCGGATGGGTCTGTTGCACTGTTCTATGTTCTAATTATTTTACGCTGAGGTGCAACCCAACAAATTTACACTGCTGAATCATGTCTCAAGTGTAAACATATTGAAATCATTCTGTTGATCTCCGTTCCATATAACCATATAACCATATAACAATTACAGCACGGAAACAGGCCATCTTCGCCCTTCTAGTCCGTGCCGAACACCTATTCTCACCTAGTCCCATCTACCTGCTCTCAGACCATAACCCTCCATTCCTTTCCCGTCCATATACCTATCCAATTTATTTTTAAATGATAAAATCGAACCTTCTTCCACCACTTCCACTGGAAGCTCATTCCACACAGCTACCACACTGTGAGTGAAGAAGTTCCCCCTCATGTTACCACTAAACCTTCTGTCCCTTAATTCTCAAATCATGTCCTCTTGTTTGAATCTTCCCTACTCTCATTGGAAAAAGCTTATCCACGTCAACTCTCTCTAACCCTCTCATCATTTTAAAGACCTCTATCAAGTCCCCCTTTAACCTTCTGTGCTCCAAAGAATAAAGACCTAGCTTGTTCAACCTTTCTCTGTAACTTAGTTGCTGAAACCCAGGAAACATTCTAGTAATTCTCCTCTGTACTCTCTCTATTTTGATGACATCTTTCCTATAATTCGGCGACCAAAACTGTACACCATACTCCAGAATTAGCTTCACCAATGCCTTGTACTATTTTAACATTACCTCCCAACTTCTATACTCAATGCTCTGATTTATAAAGGCCAGCACACCAAAAGCTTTCTTTACCACCCTATCTACATGAGATTCCACATTCAGGGAACTACGCACAGTTATTCCTAGATCCCTATGTTCAACTGCATCCCTCAATTCGCTACCATTTACCATGTACGTCCTATTTTGATTTGTCATGCCAAGATGTAGCATCTCACACTTATCAGCATTAAGCTCCATCTGCCATCTTTCAGCCCATTCTTCCAAATGGCCTCAATCTCTCTGTCGGCTTTGAAAATCTACTTCATTATCCACAACAACACATATCTTAGTATCATCTGCATACTTACTAATCCAATTTACCACGCCATCATCCAGATCATTGATGTATTTGACAAACAATAGTGAACCCAACACAGATCCCCGTGGCTACGTACGAGCGCTCTACGATTCCCCTTTTCCTTCCGGGACGCAATGATGACGAGCGGAGGGCGATGGAAAGGGTTGGATGATCTTTAAAGATAATTTCATTCGGTACTTGCCAGCGCCTACCCCCCCACCTTTATGTAGCTTTTAGGGGAGGGGTATCATTAATGCCATTACACCGCGAATCAGTACCAGGATAGGGGGTATTTTCGAGTATGAACACAGTAAGGTGATGTTCTGTTGTTTAACTTCGTCCCCGGATTCTTGCAGGGCATTGTCGAGGCGACGCCCTTTCTCAGACCCCAGCAATGATAACAGTGAGTGAAGGCGATGACGCACCGTTGAAGTGCAACTACACAGCTACAATCACGAGCAATCTTGGACTAATCTGGTACCGTCATGGCCCTGTCCCACGGTGCGAGTCCACCCACGTGTGATCTCGAGTTTAAAACAAATCAAACTCGTGGTAATCACGTAGCGGGAACGTCGGAACTCGTAACTCTAACGGCAGGTACTCGGGAAACTTGTTAACTCGTGAAAATCTTTGAACATGCTGAAAGATTTCCACGAGTCAGAGTTATTCTTGAAGTAAAAAATCTAAACTTTTAAACTCGTTGTAAGAACGTAGTAGCCCGTGAGTTTACCGTAGTGACTCGTGAGTCTACCGTGGGCACTCTTTAACTCAGCTGGACAGGCAGCATCTCTGCAGAGAAGGAATGGGTGACGGGATGACGTTTCCAAAATTCTGCTGCGTCTTCGTGTTACTCCAGCACTGTGTGTTCACTTTTCGTCAACCAGCATCTGCCCTTTCTTGTGTATGACATTATTTGTATCCGTGGCAGTTGATTGTCGCTCAAAATACCAGGCTTTTAAACACGACACAACACTAACCTATGAACTATGAACTGTCTTTCGGTGCACTTAGCAATTCAAGCTTTTTAATGCACATGGATTACGTTATTAATTTATTGTATTTTGTTTATTATTTATCATACTTCAGGCCTTGTCTCTCCTGTGACTTCATGAAACAGAAAACAAAGGAGGTTTGAGATGATTGGCAACTGAGAAGCAGTGAGTTGATTGGCGGAATTCAGCGAGTGAGGTAAGTCGGGGGGGTTGGAGAACACATTCGCTCTGTGCCGAGGGGATGTGCCGTCGTCAAAAATAAACCAATGAATTGAGAGCCTAGACCACAGCACTTTCACAATATCCGATTAAACATATTTCCCGATGAGAACATTTCAGTTCATATTCACTCTCAAAGCAATCACAACATGTTGGCCGTGATTATTTATTCTCTTCTTGCAGCTGCAGCTCTCTTAACCGGTAGGTGCACGGCGTTTCCGACCCTGGATATTATATTACTACGGGGCATGATATTTAATCAATCAACTAGTTTGAATGCAATAGAATGACTTAAGAAAGGGAGTCACACCCATGTTCTACGGACGAGTGGTAAAAGATTCTCTTTTCTCCCTCCCAAGACAGAATGATGACGAGCAGAGGGCAATGGAAAGGGTTACAAGATCTTTAAAGACAATTTAATTCAGTAATTCCTACTGCTTTCCCGCCACCTTGATGTGGGTTTTAGGGGAGAGTATTCTTTGCTGCCGTTGTGCCTCAGATCAGTATCAAGATATGCGGCATTTTCCAGTATCAACATATTGGGATAATGCAATGTAATTTAATTTCTTCCCCTGGCCCTTGCAGGACATTGTCGAGGCGATGCCGTTTCTCAGACACCAGTAGTGGAAACAGTAAATGAAGGGGATGATGCCCAGTTGAATTGCAACTATACAGCTACAAGCACGAGCGTCCCTGGACTAATCTGGTACCGTCAGTATCCCGGCGGATCCCTTGAGTTTCTGCTGCTCAGAACGACATTCAAAGGCGGCCAGAAGAACAATGCCGGGGAACGTTTTTCTGCGGAGCTCAACCATTTGACAGGAACGGTCCCGCTGACCGTGTCACAAACGCGGCTCCGAGACTCGGCCATGTATTACTGCGCTCTGAACCCCACGGTGGCGCAGAATTGGGCTGA
The DNA here is from genome assembly GCA_038087875.1 of Malacoraja senta. Lineage (NCBI taxonomy): Eukaryota > Metazoa > Chordata > Chondrichthyes > Rajiformes > Rajidae > Malacoraja > Malacoraja senta. The sequence goes on from JAXLNO010003819.1 coordinate 10,721, forward strand.
GCCTGTACAAAAATTATCTGAGAACCCCGTCAGGAATCAGCGCGTAAGTGCAGCTTTGTCAGCATCGGCGCGTCCTCGTTGATTGCTGCACCCGTCCCAACGCCAGTGTGGTTGCTGCCATTAATACTCGATTTTTAAACATTAAAAACCCATGACAATTGAGTTGAAGAATAGCTTCTAACAAACAGACATTAGGTTCGTGAACACTCCACAGCACTAACAGATGAACTATGAACTGTCTGTGGTTGCATTAAGCAGTTCATAACTTATGCACATTGACTAGGTTGTTAATTGATTGAATTGTGTTTATTATTTCTCATACTGCATACGATGACGCCATGGGACAGAACGCAAAGGAGGTTTGAGATGATTGGGCAACAAATGCAGGAATGTGATTGGCGGAATTAAGAAACAATGTTAATTCGGGGAGTTGGAGAACAAATTAGCTCTGGGCTGAGGGGACATGACGCTGTCAAGAATAAGCCAATGAATAGAGAGCCGAGACCACAGCTCTTTCACAATATCAGATTAAACTTGTTTCCGGGTGAGACCATTTCAGTTCATATTCACTCTCAATGCAATTACAACATGCTGCCCGTGACAATTTATTGTCTTCTTGCAGCTGCAGCTCTCTTAACGGGTAAGTTCAGGACGTTTCGAAGCCTGTACATTATATTACTGTAGGGCATGGCATTTAATCAATGAAATACCCGGCATGCAATAGAATGACTTTAGAATGGGAATCAGTGAGAGGACTAAACGAAGAGCACAATAAGAATATAGATACTGTTCCCCACAAAGTGATGTTAGGAAATTTGAGGTGAATTCCCAGAAATATTGATGGAAACCAGCGCCTATGGTGAAGCATCGGAGAGTTAGAAAACTCCCTTGTGCTAAGTACTAGCGCTCAGCGATTCCTCTTCCCCTCTCGAGATCCAATGATGACGAGCAGATGGCGATGGAAAGGGGCGGATGATTTTTTAAAGATCATTTCATTCGGTTATTCACAGCGCCTTCCCCCCCCCATCTTTATTTAGCTTTTAGGGGAGGGAGATCTTTGTTGCCGTTCTACCTCAGATCAGTATAATTAATATGAATATGAGCAGAATGAGGTGATGTTGTGTTTTCTAACCTCGTACCCGGGCTCTTGCAGGATATTGTAGAGGCGACGCCGTTTCTCAGACACCATTAGTGGTAACAGTGAGTGAAGGGGAAGATGCACAGTTGAACTGCAACTATACAACTGCAAGCACGAGCATTCTTGGACTAATCTGGTACCGTCAGTATCCCGGTGGATCCCTTGAGTTTCTGCTGCTCAGAACGAAAATCGAAGCCGTCCAGAAGAACAATGCTGGAGAACGTTTTTCTGCGGAGCTGAACCATTCGACAGGAACGGTCCCGCTGACGGTATCACAAACGCGGCTCCGAGACGCGGCAATGTATTACTGCGCCCAGAGCCCCACGGTGGCGCAGAATTGGGTTGAGCCTGCACAAAAACTACCAGTGCACCCACTCATGTATCACCGCGTAAACACAACTTTCTCAGCATCGGCGCGTCCTCGTTCATTGCTGCACCCGTCCCATCGCCAGTGTCATTAATACTCGATTTTTAAATATTAAAAAACCCATGACAATTGGGTTGAAGAATAGCTTCTAACAAACAAATATTAGGTTCTTGAACACTACACAGCACTAACAGAAGAACTATGAAATGTCTTCGGTTGCATTAAGCATTTCATGCATCTTATGCACATGGACTTGGTTGTTAATTTATTGAATTTTGTTTATTGTATATTATACTTCAGGCCTTGCCCCTCCTGTGACGCCATGGAACAGAAAAAAGGAGGGTTGAGATGATTGGCCAACAAAAGCAATGGTGTGATTGGCGGAATTAAGAAACTGAGTTAATTCGGGGAGTTGGAGAACAAATTTGCTCCGCGCCGACAGGATGTGACGCTGTCACGAATAAGCCAATGAATGAAGAGCCTAGACCACAGCTCTTTCACAATATCAGATTAAACCTGTTTCCGGGTGAGCGCATTTCAGTTCATATTCACTCTCACTGCAATTACAACATGCTGGCCTTGACAATGTACTGGCTTCTTACAGCTGCAGCTCTCTTAACCGGTAAGTTCACGAGGTTTCCAATAATGTAGGGCATGATATTTAAGCAACCAAATACCTTGAATGCAACAGAACGACTTTAGAAAAGGAGTCCGTCTGAGGACAGTAAACGATGAGCGCAGTAGGAAAAAAGATGCAGTTTCACAGTAATTGATGTTCGGAAATTTGATGTGAGTTTCCAGGTTAATTGTTGGAAAGCAGCGCCGACGGAGAAGCATTGAAGCGTTAGAACACACCGGTGGTCCCCGTACGAATGCTCTACGATTCCCCTTTTCCTCCCCGGAAGCAATAACAACGTCCAGTACGATGGAACGGGTTGGATTATCTTTAAAGATAAATTTATTCGGTAATTCCCAGCGCCTTTCCGCCCATCTTTATTTAGCTTTTAGGGGAGGGGTATGTTTGATGTCATTGTACCTCATATCAGTATGAGGATGAGGGGTATTCTGAAGTATGAGCTGAGTTAGGTGATGTTGTGTTATTTATCCCCGGACTCTTGCAGGGAATTGTCGAGGCGACGCCGTTTCTCAGACAACGGCAGCGGTTACAGTGAGTGAAGGGGATGATACAAAATTGAGCTGCAACTATACAGCTACAAGCACGGTCACTCCTGGACTGATCTGGTACCGTCGGTATCCCGGCGGATCCCTTGAGTTTCTTCTGCTGAGAACGACATTCAAAGGCGGCCAGAAGAGCAATGCCGGGGAACGTTTTTCTGCGGAGCTCAAACATTTGAGAGGAACGGTTCCGCTGACCGTGTCACAAACGCGGCACCGAGACTCGGCGATGCATTACTGCGCTCCGAACCCCACGGTAGCGCAGAATTGGGCTGAGCCTGTACAAAAATTATCTGAGAACTCCGTCAGGAATCAGCGCGTAAGCGCAGCTTTGTCAGCATCGGCGCGTCCTCGTTGATTGCTGCACCCGTCCCAACGCCAGTGTGGTAGCTGCCATTAATACTCGATTTTTAAACATTAAAAACCCATGACAATTGAGTTGAACAATAGCTTCTAACAAACAGACATTAGGTTCGTGAACACTCCACAGCACTAACAGATGAACTATGAACAGTCTGTGGTTGCATTAAGCAGTTCATAACTTATGCACATGGACTAGGTTGTTAATTGATTGAATTGTGTTTATTATTTGTCATACTGCATACTATGACGCCATGGGACAGAAAACAAAGGAGGTTTGAGATGATTGGGCATCAAAAGCAATGATGCGATTGGCGGAATTAAGAAACAATGTTAATTCGGGGAGTTGGAGAACAAATTAGCTCTTCGCTGATGGGACGTGACGCTGTCAAGAATAAGCCAATGAATAGAGAGCCGAGACCACAGCTCTTTCACAATATCAGATTAAACCTGTTTCCGTGTGAGACCATTTTGGTTCATATTCACTCTCAATGCAATTACAACATGCTGCCCGTGACAATTTATTGTCTTCTTGCAGCTGCAGCTCTCTTAACGGGTAAGTTCAGGACGTTTCGAAGCCTGTACATTATATTACTGTAGGGCATGGCATTTAATCAATGAAATACCCGGCATGCAATAGAATGACTTTAGAATGGGAATCAGTGAGAGGACTAAACGAAGAGCACAATAAAAATATAGATGCAGTTCCACACAAAGTGATGTTAGGAAATTTGAGGTGAATTCCCAGAAATATTGTTGGAAACCAGCGCCTATGGTGAAGCATCGGAGAGTTAGAATACTCCCTTGTGCTAAGTACTAGCGCTCAGCGATTCCTCTTCCCATCTCGAGATCCAATGATGACGAGCAGATGGCGATGGAAAGGGGCGGATGATTTTTTAAAGATAATTTCATTCGGTTATTCACAGCCCCTTTCCCCCCCCATCTTTATTTAGCTTTTAGGGGAGGGAGATCTTTGTTGCCGTTCTACCTCAGATCAGTATAATCAATATGAATATGAGCAGAATGACGTGATGTTGTGTTTTCTAACCTCGTTCGCGGGCTCTTGCAGGATATTGTAGAGGCGACGCCGTTTCTCAGACACCAGTAGTGGTAACAGTGAGTGAAGGGGAAGATGCACAGTTGAACTGCAACTATACATCTGCAAGCACGAGCAATCTTCGACTAATCTGGTACCGTCAGTATCCCGGCGGATCCCTTGAGTTTCTGCTGCTCAGAACGAAAATCGAAGCCGTCCAGAAGAACAATGCTGGAGAACGTTTTTCTGCGGAGCTCAACCATTCGACAGGAACGGTCCCGCTGACGATATCACAAACGCGGCTCCGAGACGCGGCAATGTATTACTGCGCCCTGAGCCCCACGGTGGCGCAGAATTGGGCTCAGCCTGCACAAAAACTACCAGCGCACTCAATCATGTATCACCGCGTAAACACAACTTTCTCAGCATCGGCGCGTCCTCGTTGATTGCTGCACCCGTCCCATCGCCAGTGTGTTTGCTGTCATTAATACTCGATTTTTAAATATTAAAAAACCCATGACAATTGGGTTGAAGAATAGCTTCTAACAAACAAATATTAGGTTCTTGAACACTACACAGCACTAACAGAAGAACTATGAAATGTCTTCGGTTGCATTAAGCATTTCATGCATCTTATGCACATGGACTTGGTTGTTAATTTATTGAATTTTGTTTATTGTTTGTTATACTTCAGGCCTTGCCCCTCCTGTGACGCCATGGGACAGAAAAAAGGAGGGTTGAGATGATTGGCCAACAAAAGCAATGGTGTGATTGGCGGAATTAAGAAACTGAGTTAATTCGGGGAGTTGGAGAACAAATTAGCTCCGCGCCGACAGGATGTGACGCTGTCACGAATAAGCCAATGAATGAAGAGCCTAGACCACAGCTCTTTCACAATATCAGATTAAACCTGTTTCCGGGTGAGCGCATTTCAGTTCATATTCACTCTCAATGCAATTGCAACATGCTGGCCTTGACAATGTATTGGCTTCTTACAGCTGCAGCTCTCTTAACCGGTAAGTTCACGAGGTTTCCAATAATGTAGGGCATGATATTTAAGCAACCAAATACCTTGAATGCAACAGAACGACTTTAGAAAAGGAGTCCGTCTGAGGACAGTAAACGATGAGCGCAGTAGGAAAAAAGATGCAGTTTCACAGTAATTGATGTTCGGAAATTTGAGGTGAGTTTCCAGGTTAATTGTTGGAAAGCAGCCCCGACGGAGAAGCATCGAAGCGTTAGAACACACCGGTGGTCCCCGTACGAATGCTCTACGATTCCCCTTTTCCTCCCCGGAAGCAATAACGTCGTCCAGTACGATGAAACGGATTGGTTTATCTTTAAAGATAAATTACTCGGTAATTCCCAGCGCCTTTCCGCCCATCGTTATTTAGCTTTTAGGGGAGGGGTATGTTTGATGTCATTGTACCTCATATCAGTATGAGGATGAGGGGTATTCTGAAGTATGAGCTGAGCTAGGTTATATTGTGTTATTAATCCCCGGACTCTTGCAGGGAATTGTCGAGGCGACGCCGTTTCTCAGACACCGGCAGCGGTTACAGTGAGTGAAGGGGATGATACAAAATTGAGCTGCAAGTATACAGCTACAAGCACGGTATCCCCTGGACTAATCTGGTACCGTCAGTATGCCGGCGGATGCCTTGAGTTTCTGCTGCTCAGAACGAAAATCGAAGCCGCCCAGAAGAACAGTGCAGGTGAACGTTTTTCTGCGGAGCTCAACCATTCGACAGGAACGGTCCCGCTGACCGTGTCACAAACGCGGCTCCGAGACTCGGCGATGTATTACTGCGCACTGAACCCCACGGTGGCGCAGTGGTGGGCTGAGCCTGCACAAAAACTGCCAGTGCACCCACTCATGTATCACCGCGTCAGCGCAGCTTTGTCAGCATCGGCGCGTCCTCGTTGATTGCTGCACCGTTCCCAACGCCAGTGTGTTTACTGTCATTAATACTCGATTTTTAAATATTAAAAACCCATGACAATTGGGTTGAAGAATAGCTTCTAACAAACAAATATTAGGTTCTTGAACTCTACACAGCACTGAAAAATGAACTATGAAATGTCTTCGCTTGCATTAAGCACTTCATTCATCTTATGCACATGGACTAGGTTGTTAATTTATTGAATTTTGTTTATTGTATATTATACTTCAGGCCTTGCCCCTCCTGTGACGCCGTGGAACAGAAAACAAAGGAGGTTTGAAATGATTGGGCAACAAAAGCAATGACGTGATTGGCGGAATTAAGAAACTGAGTGAATTAGGGGAGTTGGAGAACAAATTAGCTCCGCGCCGACGGGATGTGACGCTGTCAAGAATAAGCCAACGAATGAAGAACCTAGACCACAGCCCTTTCACAATATCAGATTAAACCTGTTTCCGGGTGAGCGCATTTCAGTTCATATTCACTCTCAATGCAATTACAACATGCTGGCCGTGACAATTTATTGGCTTCTTACAGCTGCAGCTCTTTTAACGGGTAAGTACAAGACGTTTCCAAGCCTGAATATTATATTACTGTGGGGCATGGTATTTAATCAATAAAATGCCTTGCATGCAATGGAATGACTTTAGAAAGTGAGTCAGTGAGGGTACAATAAACGAAGAGTACAATAAGAATATAGATGCAGTTCCGACCAAAGTGCTGTAAGGATTTTGAGATGAGTTTCCAGGTATATTAGACCACGCTCGTGTTCTAAGGTCGTGCGCTCAGCAATTCCTCTCCTCCTCCCGAGATGCAATGATCACGAGCAGGTGGCGATGGAAAGGGGTGGATGATTTTTAAATATAGTTTCATTCGGTAATTCACAGCGCGTTTTCTCCCACCTTCATTTAGGTTTGAGTGCAGGGAGATCTTTGTTGCCGTTCTACCTCAGATCAGTACCAGGATAAGGTGAGCGTGAGCAGAATGCGGTGATATTCTTGTTTTTAACTTCGTTCCCGGACTCTTGCAGAGCATTGTCGAGGCGACGCCGTTTCTCAGACACCAGTAGTGGTAACAATGAGCGAAGGGGATGATGCCCAGTTGAACTGCAACTATACAGCTACAAGCACGAACAATCTTGTATTAATGTGGTACCGGCAGTATCCCGGCGGATCCCTTCAATTTCTGGTTCAGAACGAAATTCGAAGCCGCCCAGAAGAACAGTGCTGGAGAACGTTTGGCTGCGGAGCTCAACCATTTGACAGGAACAGTCCCGCTGACTGTGTCGCAAACGCGGCTCCGAGACGCGGCGATGTATTACTGCGCCCTGAGTCCCACGGAGGCAGCGATTGTACATAAACTACCATTTCCGGATTTCAGTTCATATTCACTCTCCATGTAATTGAAACATGCTGTCATTGACTATTTATTCGCTTCTTATAGCTGCAGCTCTCTTAACCGGTATGTTCACGACGTTTCCAAGCCTGTATATTATGTTACTTTAGGGCATGATATCTCATCAATCAAATACATTGAATGCAATGGAATCACGTTAGAAAGCCATTCAATGGGAGGATAGTAAGTGAAGAGTACAAAGAGAAATATAGATGCAGTTCCTCAATAGGGATGTGAGGGGATTTGAGGCGTTTCCAGGTTAATAGCTGGAAACTGGCCCCGGCTGGGTAGAGTCCTGCAGTTGGAACACACCGGTGTTCTACGTAGGAGCGCTCTACGATTCCCCTTTTCCTTCCGGGACGCAATGATGACGAGCGGAGTGCGATGGAAAGGGTTGGATGATCTTTAAAGATAATTTCATTCGGTAATTGCCAGCGCCTACCCCCCACCTTTATGTAGCTTTTAGGGGAGGGGTATCATTAATGCCATTGCACCTCGAATCAGTACCAGGATAGGGGGTATTTTCGAATATGAACACAGTAAGGTGATGTTCCGTTGTTTAACTTCGTCCCCGGATTCTTGCAGGGCATTGTCGAGGCGACGCCGTTTCTCAGACCCCAGCAATGATAACAGTGAGTGAAGGCGATGACGCACCGTTGAAGTGCAACTACACAGCTACAATCACGAGCAATCTTGGACTAATCTGGTACCGTCATGGCCCTGTCCCACGGTGCGAGTCCACCCACGTGTGATCCCGAGTTTAAAACAAATCAAACTCGTGGTAATCACGTAGCGGGAACGTCGGAACTCGTAACTCTAACGGCAGGTACTCGGGAAACTTGTTAACTCGTGAAAATCTTTCAACATGCTGAAAGATTTCCACGAGTCAGAGTTACACTTGAAGTAAAAAAATTAAACTTTTAAACTCGTTGTAAGAACGTAGTAGCCCGTGAGTTTACCGTAGTGACTCGTGAGTCTACCGTGGGCACTCTTTAACTCAGCTGGACAGGCAGCATCTCTGCAGAGATGGAATGGGTGACGGGATGACGTTTCCAAAATTCTGCTGCGTCTTTGTGTTACTCCAGCACTGTGTGTTCACTTTTTGTCAACCAGCATCTGCCCTTTCTTGTGTATGACATTATTTGTATCCGTGGCAGTTGATTGTCGCTCAAATACCAGGCTTTTAAACACGGCAGAACACTAACCTATGAACTATGAACTGTCTTTCGGTGCACTTAGCAATTCAAGCTTTTTAATGCACATGGATTACGTTATTAATTTATTGTATTTTGTTTATTATTTATCATACTTCAGGCCTTGTCTCTCCTGTGACTTCATGAAACAGAAAACAAAGGAGGTTTGAGATGATTGGCAACTGAGAAGCAGTGAGTTGATTGGCGGAATTCAGCGAGTGAGGTAAGTCGGGGGGGTTGGAGAACACATTCGCTCTGTGCCGAGGGGATGTGCCGTCGTCAAAAATAAACCAATGAATTGAGAACCTAGACCACAGCTCTTTCACAATATCCGATTAAACATATTTCCCGATGAGAACATTTCAGTTTATATTCACTCTCAAAGCAATCACAACATGTTGGCCGTGATTATTTATTCTCTTCTTGCAGCTGCAGCTCTCTTAACCGGTAGGTGCACGGCGTTTCCGACCCTGGATATTATATTACTACGGGGCATGATATTTAATCAATCAACTAGTTTGAATGCAATAGAATGACTTAAGAAAGGGAGTCACACCCATGTTCTACGGACGAGTGCTGAAAGATTCTCTTTTCTCCCTCCCAAGACAGAATGATGACGAGCAGAGGGCAATGGAAAGGGTTACATGATCTTTAAAGACAATTTAATTCAGTAATTCCCACTGCTTTCCCGCCACCTTGATGTGGGTTTTAGGGGAGGGTATTCTTTGCTGCCGTTGTGCCTCAGATCAGTATCAAGATATGCGGCATTTTCCAGTATCAACATATTGGGATAATGCAATGTAATTTAATTTCTTCCCCTGGCCCTTGCAGGACATTGTTGAGGCGAAGCCGTTTCTCAGACACCAGTAGTGGAAACAGTAAATGAAGGGGATGATGCCCAGTTGAATTGCAACTATACAGCTACAAGCACGAGCGTCCCTGGACTAATCTGGTACCGTCAGTATCCCGGCGGATCCCTTGAGTTTCTGCTGCTCAGAACGACATTCAAAGGCGGCCAGAAGAACAATGCCGGGGAACGTTTTTCTGCGGAGCTCAACCATTTGACAGGAACGGTCCCGCTGACCGTGTCACAAACGCGGCTCCGAGACTCGGCCATGTATTACTGCGCTCTGAACCCCACGGTGGCGCAGAATTGGGCTGAGCCTGTACAAAAATTATCTGAGAACCCCGTCAGGAATCAGCGCGTAAGCGCAGCTTTGTCAGCATCGGCGCGTCCTCGTTGATTGCTGCACCCGTCCCAACGCCAGTGTGGTTGCTGCCATTAATACTCGATTTTTAAACATTAAAAACCCATGACAATTGAGTTGAAGAATAGCTTCTAACAAACAGACATTAGGTTCGTGAACACTCCACAGCACTAACAGATGAACTATGAACTGTCTGTGGTTGCATTAAGCAGTTCATAACTTATGCACATGGACTAGGTTGTTAATTGATTGAATTGTGTTTATTATTTCTCATACTGCATACGATGACGCCATGGGACAGAACGCAAAGGAGGTTTGAGATGATTGGGCAACAAATGCAGGAATGTGATTGGCGGAATTAAGAAACAATGTTAATTCGGGGAGTTGGAGAACAAATTAGCTCTGGGCTGAGGGGACATGACGCTGTCAAGAATAAGCCAATGAATAGAGAGCCGAGACCACAGCTCTTTCACAATATCAGATGAAACTTGTTTCCGGGTGAGACCATTTCAGTTCATATTCACTCTCAATGCAATTACAACATGCTGCCCGTGACAATTTATTGTCTTCTTGCAGCTGCAGCTCTCTTAACGGGTAAGTTCAGGACGTTTCGAAGCCTGTACATTATATTACTGTAGGGCATGGTATTTAATCAATGAAATACCCTGCATGCAATAGAATGACTTTAGAATGGGAATCAGTGAGAGGACTAAACGAAGAGCACAATAAGAATATAGATGCAGTGCCACACAAAGTGATGTTAGGAAATTTGAGTAGAATTCCCAGAAATATTGTTGGAAACCAGCGCCTATGGTGAAGCATCGGAGAGTTAGAAAACTCCCGTGTGCTAAGTACGAGCGCTCAGCGATTCCTCTTCCCCTCTCGAGATCCAATGATGACGAGCAGATGGCGATGGAAAGGGGCGGATGATTTTTTAAAGATAATTTCATTCGGTTATTCACAGCGCCTTTCCCCCCATCTTTATTTAGCTTTTAGGGGAGGGAGATCTTTGTTGCCGTTCTACCTCAGATCAGTATAATTAATATGAATATGAGCAGAATGAGGTGATGTTGTGTTTTCTAACCTCGTACCCGGGCTCTTGCAGGATATTGTAGAGGCGACGCCGTTTCTCAGACACCAGTAGTGGTAACAGTGAGTGAAGGGGAAGATGCACAGTTGAAGTGCAACTATACAACTGCAAGCACGAGCATTCTTGGACTAATCTGGTACCGTCAGTCTCCCGGCGGATCCCTTGAGTTTCTGCTGCTCAGAACGAAAATCGAAGCCGTCCAGAAGAACAATGCTGGAGAACGTTTTTCTGCGGAGCTCAACCATTCGACAGGAACGGTCCCGCTGACGGTATCACAAACGCGGCTCCGAGACGCGGCAATGTATTACTGCGCCCTGAACCCCACGGTGGCGCAGAATTGGGCTGAGCCTGCACAAAAACTACCAGTGCACCCACTCATGTATCACCGCGTAAACACAACTTTCTCAGCATCGGCGCGTCCTCGTTGATTGCTGCACCCGTCCCATCGCCAGTGTGTTTGCTGTCATTAATACTCGATTTTTAAATATTAAAAAACCCATGACAATTGGGTTGAAGAATAGCTTCTAACAAACAAATATTAGGTTCTTGAACACTACACAGCACTAACAGAAGAACTATGAAATGTCTTCGGTTGCATTAAGCATTTCATGCATCTTATGCACATGGACTTGGTTGTTAATTTATTGAATTTTGTTTATTGTATATTATACTTCAGGCCTTGCCCCTCCTGTGACGCCATGGAACAGAAAAAAGGAGGGTTGAGATGATTGGCCAACAAAAGCAATGGTGTGATTGGCGGAATTAAGAAACTGAGTTAATTCGGGGAGTTGGAGAACAAATTAGCTCCGCGCCGACAGGATGTGACGCTGTCACGAATAAGCCAATGAATGAAGAGCCTAGACCACAGCTCTTTCACAATATCAGATTAAACCTGTTTCCGGGTGAGCGCATTTCAGTTCATATTCACTCTCAATGCAATTACAACATGCTGGCCTTGACAATGTATTGGCTTCTTACAGCTGCAGCTCTCTTAACCGGTAAGTTCACGACGTTTCCAATAATGTAGGGCATGATATTTAAGCAACCAAATACCTTGAATGCAACAGAACGACTTTAGAAAAGGAGTCCGTCTGAGGACAGTAAACGATGAGCGCAGTAGGATAAAAGATGCAGTTTCACAGTAATTGATGTTCGGAAATTTGATGTGAGTTTCCACGTTAATTGTTGGAAAGCAGCCCCGACGGAGAAGCATCGAAGCGTTAGAACACACCGGTGGTCCCCGTACGAGTGCTCTACGATTCCTCTTTTCCTCCCCGGAAGCAATAACAACGTCCAGTACGATGGAACGGGCTGGATTATCTTTAAAGATAAATTTATTCGGTAATTCCCAGCGCCTTTCCGCCCATCTTTATTTAGCTTTTAGGGGAGGGGTATGTTTGATGTCATTGTACCTCATATCAGTATTAGGATGAGGGGTATTCTGAAGTATGAGCTGAGTTAGGTGATGTTGTGTTATTTATCCCCGGACTCTTGCAGGGAATTGTCGAGGCGACGCCGTTTCTCAGTCAACGGCAGCGGTTACAGTGAGTGAAGGGGATGATACAAAATTGAGCTGCAAGTATACAGCTACAAGCACGGTATCCCCTGGACTAATCTGGTACCGTCAGTATGCCGGCGGATGCCTTGAGTTTCTGCTGCTCAGAACGAAAATCGAAGCCGCCCAGAAGAACAGTGCCGGTGAACGTTTTTCTGCGGAGCTCAACCATTCGACAGGAACGGTCCCGCTGACCGTGTCACAAACGCGGCTCCGAGACTCGGCGATGTATTACTGCGCACTGAATCCCACGGTGGCGCAGTGGTGGGCTGAGCCTGCACAAAAACTGCCAGTGCACCCACTCATGTATCACCGCGTAAGCGCAGCTTTGTCAGCATCGGCGCGTCCTCGTTGATTGCTGCACCGTTCCCAACGCCAGTGTGTTTGCTGTCATTAATACTCGATTTTTAAATATTAAAAACCCATGACAATTGGGTTGAAGAATAGCTTCTAACAAACAAATATTAGGTTCTTGAACTCTACACAGCACTAAAAAATGAACTATGAAATGTCTTCGGTTGCATTAAGCACTTCATTCATCTTATGCACATGGACTAGGTTGTTAATTTATTGAATTTTGTTTATTGTATATTATACTTCAGGCCTTGCCCCTGCTGTGACGCCGTGGAACAGAAAACAAAGGAGGTTTGAGATGATTGGGCAACAAAAGCAATGACGTGATTGGCGGAATTAAGAAACTGAGTTAATTCGGGGAGTTGGAGAACAAATTAGCTCCGCGCCGACGGGATGTGACGCTGTCAAGAATAAGCCAACGAATGAAGAACCAAGACCACAGCCCTTTCACAATATCAGATTAAACCTGTTTCCGGGTGAGCGCATTTCAGTTCATATTCACTCTCAATGCAATTACAACATGGTGGCCGTGACAATTTATTGGCTTCTTACAGCTGCAGCTCTTTTAACGGGTAAGTACAAGACGTTTCCAAGCCTGAATATTATATTACTGTGGGGCATGGTATTTAATCAATAAAATGCCTTGCATGCAATGGAATGACTTTAGAAAGTGAGTCAGTGAGGGTACAATAAACGAAGAGTACAATAAGAATATAGATGCAGTTCCGACCAAAGTGCTGTAAGGATTTTGAGATGAGTTTCGAGGTATATTAGACCACGCTCGTGTTCTAAGGTCGTGCGCTCAGCAATTCCTCTCCTCCTCCCGAGATGCAATGATCACGAGCAGGTGGCGATGGAAAGGGGTGGATGATTTTTAAATATAGTTTCATTCGGTAATTCACAGCGCGTTTTCTCCCACCTTCATTTAGGTTTGAGTGCAGGGAGATCTTTGTTGCCGTTCTACCTCAGATCAGTACCAGGATAAGGTGAGCGTGAGCAGAATGCGGTGATATTCTTGTTTTTAACTTCGTTCCCGGACTCTTGCAGAGCATTGTCGAGGCGACGCCGTTTCTCAGACACCAGTAGTGGTAACAATGAGCGAAGGGGATGATGCCCAGTTGAACTGCAACTATACAGCTACAAGCACGAACAATCTTGTATTAATGTGGTACCGGCAGTATCCCGGCGGATCCCTTCAATTTCTGGTTCAGAACGAAATTCGAAGCCGCCCAGAAGAACAGTGCTGGAGAACGTTTGGCTGCGGAGCTCAACCATTTGACAGGAACAGTCCCGCTGACTGTGTCGCAAACGCGGCTCCGAGACGCGGCGATGTATTACTGCGCCCTGAGTCCCACGGAGGCAGCGATTGTACATAAACTACCATTTCCGGATTTCAGTTCATATTCACTCTCCATGTAATTGAAACATGCTGTCATTGACTATTTATTCGCTTCTTATAGCTGCAGCTCTCTTAACCGGTATGTTCACGACGTTTCCAAGCCTGTATATTATGTTACTTTAGGGCATGATATCTCATCAATCAAATACATTGAATGCAATGGAATCACGTTAGAAAGCCATTCAATGGGAGGATAGTAAGTGAAGAGTACAAAGAGGAATATAGATGCAGTTCCTCAATAGGGATGTGAGGGGATTTGAGGCGTTTCCAGGTTAATAGCTGGAAACTGGCCCCGGCTGGGTAGAATCCTGCAGTTGGAACACACCGGTGTTCTACGTAGGAGCGCTCTACGATTCCCCTTTTCCTTCCGGGACGCAATGATGACGAGCGGAGTGCGATGGAAAGGGTTGGATGATCTTTAAAGATAATTTCATTCGGTAATTGCCAGCGCCTACCCCCCACCTTTATGTAGCTTTTAGGGGAGGGGTATCATTAATGCCATTGCACCTCGAATCAGTACCAGGATAGGGGGTATTTTCGAATATGAACACAGTAAGGTGATGTTCCGTTGTTTAACTTCGTCCCCGGATTCTTGCAGGGCATTGTCGAGGCGACGCCGTTTCTCAGACCCCAGCAATGATAACAGTGAGTGAAGGCGATGACGCACCGTTGAAGTGCAACTACACAGCTACAATCACGAGCAATGTTGGACTAATCTGGTACCGTCATGGCCCTGTCCCACGGTGCGAGTCCACCCACGTGTGATCCCGAGTTTAAAACAAATCAAACTCGTGGTAATCACGTAGCGGGAACGTCGGAACTCGTAACTCTAACGGCAG
Source organism: Malacoraja senta (assembly GCA_038087875.1). Lineage (NCBI taxonomy): Eukaryota > Metazoa > Chordata > Chondrichthyes > Rajiformes > Rajidae > Malacoraja > Malacoraja senta. The sequence goes on from JAXLNO010003819.1 coordinate 25,774, forward strand.
GTACTCGGGAAACTTGTTAACTCGTGAAAATCTTTCAACATGCTGAAAGATTTCCACGAGTCAGAGTTACTCTTGAAGTAAAAAAATTAAACTTTTAAACTCGTTGTAAGAACGTAGTAGCCCGTGAGTTTACCGTAGTGACTCGTGAGTCTACCGTGGGCACTCTTTAACTCAGCTGGACAGGCAGCATCTCTGCAGAGATGGAATGGGTGACGGGATGACGTTTCCAAAATTCTGCTGCGTCTTTGTGTTACTCCAGCACTGTGTGTTCACTTTTTGTCAACCAGCATCTGCCCTTTCTTGTGTATGACATTATTTGTATCCGTGGCAGTTGATTGTCGCTCAAATACCAGGCTTTTAAACACGGCAGAACACTAACCTATGAACTATGAACTGTCTTTCGGTGCACTTAGCAATTCAAGCTTTTTAATGCACATGGATTACGTTATTAATTTATTGTATTTTGTTTATTATTTATCATACTTCAGGCCTTGTCTCTCCTGTGACTTCATGAAACAGAAAACAAAGGAGGTTTGAGATGATTGGCAACTGAGAAGCAGTGAGTTGATTGGCGGAATTCAGCGAGTGAGGTAAGTCGGGGGGGTTGGAGAACACATTCGCTCTGTGCCGAGGGGATGTGCCGTCGTCAAAAATAAACCAATGAATTGAGAACCTAGACCACAGCTCTTTCACAATATCCGATTAAACATATTTCCCGATGAGAACATTTCAGTTTATATTCACTCTCAAAGCAATCACAACATGTTGGCCGTGATTATTTATTCTCTTCTTGCAGCTGCAGCTCTCTTAACCGGTAGGTGCACGGCGTTTCCGACCCTGGATATTATATTACTACGGGGCATGATATTTAATCAATCAACTAGTTTGAATGCAATAGAATGACTTAAGAAAGGGAGTCACACCCATGTTCTACGGACGAGTGCTGAAAGATTCTCTTTTCTCCCTCCCAAGACAGAATGATGACGAGCAGAGGGCAATGGAAAGGGTTACATGATCTTTAAAGACAATTTAATTCAGTAATTCCCAGTGCTTTCCCGCCACCTTGATGTGGGTTTTAGGGGAGAGTATTCTTTGCTGCCGTTGTGCCTCAGATCAGTATCAAGATATGCGGCATTTTCCAGTATCAACATATTGGGATAATGCAATGTAATTTAATTTCTTTCCCTGGCCCTTGCAGGACATTGTCGAGGCGATGCCGTTTCTCAGACACCAGTAGTGGAAACAGTAAATGAAGGGGATGATGCCCAGTTGAATTGCAACTATACAGCTACAAGCACGAGCGTCCCTGGACTAATCTGGTACCGTCAGTATCCCGGCGGATCCCTTGAGTTTCTGCTGCTCAGAACGACATTCAAAGGCGGCCAGAAGAACAATGCCGGGGAACGTTTTTCTGCGGAGCTCAACCATTTGACAGGAACGGTCCCGCTGACCGTGTCACAAACGCGGCTCCGAGACTCGGCTATGTATTACTGCGCTCTGAACCCTACGGTGGCGCAGAATTGGGCTGAGCCTGTACAAAAATTATCTGAGAACCCCGTCAGGAATCAGCGCGTAAGCGCAGCTTTGTCAGCATCGGCGCGTCCTCGTTGATTGCTGCACCCGTCCCAACGCCAGTGTGGTTGCTGCCATTAATACTCGATTTTTAAACATTAAAAACCCATGACAATTGAGTTGAAGAATAGCTTCTAACAAACAGACATTAGGTTCGTGAACACTCCACAGCACTAACAGATGAACTATGAACTGTCTGTGGTTGCATTAAGCAGTTCATAACTTATCCACATGGACTAGGTTGTTAATTTATTGAATTGTGTTTATTATTTGTCATACTGCATACTATGACGCCATGGGACAGAAAACAAAGGAGGTTTGAGATGATTGGGCATCAAAAGCAATGATGCGATTGGCGGAATTAAGAAACAATGTTAATTCGGGGAGTTGGAGAACAAATTAGCTCTTCGCTGATGGGACGTGACGCTGTCAAGAATAAGCCAATGAATAGAGAGCCGAGACCACAGCTCTTTCACAATATCAGATTAAACCTGTTTCCGTGTGAGACCATTTTGGTTCATATTCACTCTCAATGCAATTACAACATGCTGACCGTGACAATTTATTGTCTTCTTGCAGCTGCAGCTCTCTTAACGGGTAAGTTCAGGACGTTTCGAAGCCTGTACATTATATTACTGTAGGGCATGGCATTTAATCAATGAAATACCCGGCATGCAATAGAATGACTTTAGAATGGGAATCAGTGAGAGGACTAAACGAAGAGCATAATAAGAATATAGATGCTGTTCCCCACAAAGTGATGTTAGGAAATTTGAGGTGAATTCCCAGAAATATTGTTGGAAACCAGCGCCTATGGTGAAGCATCGGAGAGTTAGAAAACTCCCTTGTGCTAAGTACTAGCGCTCAGCGATTCCTCTTCCCCTCTCGAGATTCAATGATGACGAGCAGATGGCGATGGAAAGGGGCGGATGATTTTTTAAAGATAATTTCATTCGGTTATTCACAGCGCCTTCCCCCCCCCCCCATCTTTATTTAGCTTTTAGGGGAGGGAGATCTTTGTTGCCGTTCTACCTCAGATCAGTATAATTAATATGAATATGAGCAGAATGAGGTGATGTTGTGTTTTCTAACCTCGTACCCGGGCTCTTGCAGGATATTGTAGAGGCGACGCCGTTTCTCAGACACCAGTAGTGGTAACAGTGAGTGAAGGGGAAGATGCACAGTTGAACTGCAACTATACAACTGCAAGCACGAGCATTCTTGGACTAATCTGGTACCGTCAGTATCCCGGCGGATCCCTTGAGTTTCTGCTGCTCAGAACGAAAATCGAAGCCGTCCAGAAGAACAATGCTGGAGAACGTTTTTCTGCGGAGCTCAACCATTCGACAGGAACGGTCCCGCTGACGGTATCACAAACGCGGCTCCGAGACGCGGCAATGTATTACTGCGCCCTGAACCCCACGGTGGCGCAGAATTGGGCTGAGCCTGCACAAAAACTACCAGTGCACCCACTCATGTATCACCGCGTAAACACAACTTTCTCAGCATCGGCGCGTCCTCGTTGATTGCTGCACCCGTCCCATCGCCAGTGTGTTTGCTGTCATTAATACTCGATTTTTAAATATTAAAAAACCCATGACAATTAGGTTGAAGAATAGCTTCTAACAAACAAATATTAGGTTCTTGAACACTCCAAAGCACTAACAGAAGAACTATGAAATGTCTTCGGTTGCATTAAGCATTTCATGCATCTTATGCACATGGACTTGGTTGTTAATTTATTGAATTTTGTTTATTGTTTATTATACTTCAGGCCTTGCCCCTCCTGTGACGCCATGGAACAGAAAAAAGGAGGGTTGAGATGATTGGCCAACAAAAGCAATGGTGTGATTGGCGGAATTAAGAAACTGAGTTAATTCGGGGAGTTGGAGAACAAATTAGCTCCGCGCCAACAGGATGTGACGCTGTCACGAATAAGCCAATCAATGAAGAGCCTAGACCACAGCTCTTTCACAATATCAGATTAAACCTGTTTCCGGGTGAGCGCATTTCAGTTCATATTCACTCTCAATGCAATTACAACATGCTGGCCTTGACAATGTATTGGCTTCTTACAGCTGCAGCTCTCTTAACCGGTAAGTTCACGACGTTTCCAATAATGTAGGGCATGATATTTAAGCAACCAAATACCTTGAATGCAACAGAACGACTTTAGAAAAGGAGTCCGTCTGAGGACAGTAAACGATGAGCGCAGTAGGATAAAAGATGCAGTTTCACAGTAATTGATGTTCGGAAATTTGAGGTGAGTTTCCACGTTAATTGTTGGAAAGCAGCCCCGACGGAGAAGCATCGAAGCGTTAGAACACACCGGTGGTCCCCGTACGAGTGCTCTCCGATTCCCCTTTTCCTCCCCGGAAGCAATAACAACGTCCAGTACGATGGAACGGGTTGGATTATCTTTAAAGATAAATTTATTCGGTAATTCCCAGCGCCTTTCCGCCCATCTTTATTTAGCTTTTAGGGGAGGGGTATGTTTGATGTCATTGTACCTCATATCAGTATGAGGATGAGGGGTATTCTGAAGTATGAGCTGAGTTAGGTGATGTTGTGTTATTTATCCCCGGACTCTTGCAGGGAATTGTCGAGGCGACGCCGTTTCTCAGTCAACGGCAGCGGTTACAGTGAGTGAAGGGGATGATACAAAATTGAGCTGCAACTATACAGCTACAAGCACGGTCACTCCTGGACTGATCTGGTACCGTCGGTATCCCGGCGGATCCCTTGAGTTTCTTCTGCTGAGAACGACATTCAAAGGCGGCCAGAAGAACAATGCTGGAGAACGTTTTTCTGCGGAGCTCAACCATTCGACAGGAACGGTCCCGCTGACGGTATCACAAACGCGGCTCCGAGACGCGGCAATGTATTACTGCGCCCTGAGCCCCACGGTGGCGCAGAATTGGGCTGAGCCTGCACAAAAACTACCAGTGCACCCACTCATGTATCACCGCGTAAACACAACTTTCTCAGCATCGGCGCGTCCTCGTTGATTGCTGCACCCGTCCCATCGCCAGTGTGTTTGCTGTCATTAATACTCGATTTTTAAATATTAAAAAACCCATGACAATTGGGTTGAAGAATAGCTTCTAACAAACAAATATTAGGTTCTTGAACACTACACAGCACTAACAGAAGAACTATGAAATGTCTGCGGTTGCATTAAGCATTTCATGCATCTTATGCACATGGACCTGGTTGTTAATTTATTGAATTTTGTTTATTGTATATTATACTTCAGGCCTTGCCTGTCCTGTGACGCCATGGAACAGAAAAAAGGAGGTTTGAGATGATTGGCCAACAAAAGCAATGGTGTGATTGGCGGAATTAAGAAACTGAGTTAATTCGGGGAGTTGGAGAACAAATTTGCTCCGCGCCGACAGGATGTGACGCTGTCACGAATAAGCCAATGAACGAAGAGCCTAGACCACAGCTCTTTCACAATATCAGATTAAACCTGTTTCCGGGTGAGCGCATTTCAGTTCATATTCACTCTCAATGCAATTACAACATGCTGGCCTTGACAATGTATTGGCTTCTTACAGCTGCAGCTCTCTTAACCGGTAAGTTCACGAGGTTTCCAATAATGTAGGGCATGATATTTAAGCAACCAAATACCTTGAATGCAACAGAACGACTTTAGAAAAGGAGTCCGTCTGAGGACAGTAAACGATGAGCGCAGTAGGAAAAAAGATGCAGTTTCACAGTAATTGATGTTCGGAAATTTGAGGTGAGTTTCCAGGTTAATTGTTGGAAAGCAGCCCCGACGGAGAAGCATCGAAGCGTTAGAACACACCGGTGGTCCCCGTACGAATACTCTACGATTCCCCTTTTCCTCCCCGGAAGCAATAACGTCGTCCAGTACGATGAAACGGATTGGTTTATCTTTAAAGATAAATTACTCGGTAATTCCCAGCGCCTTTCCGCCCATCGTTATTTAGCTTTTAGGGGAGGGGTATGTTTGATGTCATTGTACCTCATATCAGTATGAGGATGAGGGGTATTCTGAAGTATGAGCTGAGCTAGGTTATATTGTGTTATTAATCCCCGGACTCTTGCAGGGAATTGTCGAGGCGACGCCGTTTCTCAGACACCGGCAGCGGTTACAGTGAGTGAAGGGGATGATACAAAATTGAGCTGCAAATATACAGCTACAAGCACGGTATCCCCTGGACTAATCTGGTACCGTCAGTATGCCGGCGGATGCCTTGAGTTTCTGCTGCTCAGAACGAAAATCGAAGCCGCCCAGAAGAACAGTGCCGGTGAACGTTTTTCTGCGGAGCTCAACCATTCGACAGGAACGGTCCCGCTGACCGTGTCACAAACGCGGCTCCGAGACTCGGCGATGTATTACTGCGCACTGAACCCCACGGTGGCGCAGTGGTGGGCTGAGCCTGCACAAAAACTGCCAGTGCACCCACTCATGTATCACCGCGTCAGCGCAGCTTTGTCAGCATCGGCGCGTCCTCGTTGATTGCTGCACCGTTCCCAACGCCAGTGTGTTTACTGTCATTAATACTCGATTTTTAAATATTAAAAACCCATGACAATTGGGTTGAAGAATAGCTTCTAACAAACAAATATTAGGTTCTTGAACTCTACACAGCACTGAAAAATGAACTATGAAATGTCTTCGCTTGCATTAAGCACTTCATTCATCTTATGCACATGGACTAGGTTGTTAATTTATTGAATTTTGTTTATTGTATATTATACTTCAGGCCTTGCCCCTCCTGTGACGCCGTGGAACAGAAAACAAAGGAGGTTTGAAATGATTGGGCAACAAAAGCAATGACGTGATTGGCGGAATTAAGAAACTGAGTGAATTAGGGGAGTTGGAGAACAAATTAGCTCCGCGCCGACGGGATGTGACGCTGTCAAGAATAAGCCAACGAATGAAGAACCTAGACCACAGCCCTTTCACAATATCAGATTAAACCTGTTTCCGGGTGAGCGCATTTCAGTTCATATTCACTCTCAATGCAATTACAACATGCTGGCCGTGACAATTTATTGGCTTCTTACAGCTGCAGCTCTTTTAACGGGTAAGTACAAGACGTTTCCAAGCCTGAATATTATATTACTGTGGGGCATGGTATTTAATCAATAAAATGCCTTGCATGCAATGGAATGACTTTAGAAAGTGAGTCAGTGAGGGTACAATAAACGAAGAGTACAATAAGAATATAGATGCAGTTCCGACCAAAGTGCTGTAAGGATTTTGAGATGAGTTTCCAGGTATATTAGACCACGCTCGTGTTCTAAGGTCGTGCGCTCAGCAATTCCTCTCCTCCTCCCGAGATGCAATGATCACGAGCAGGTGGCGATGGAAAGGGGTGGATGATTTTTAAATATAGTTTCATTCGGTAATTCACAGCGCGTTTTCTCCCACCTTCATTTAGGTTTGAGTGCAGGGAGATCTTTGTTGCCGTTCTACCTCAGATCAGTACCAGGATAAGGTGAGCGTGAGCAGAATGCGGTGATATTCTTGTTTTTAACTTCGTTCCCGGACTCTTGCAGAGCATTGTCGAGGCGACGCCGTTTCTCAGACACCAGTAGTGGTAACAATGAGCGAAGGGGATGATGCCCAGTTGAACTGCAACTATACAGCTACAAGCACGAACAATCTTGTATTAATGTGGTACCGGCAGTATCCCGGCGAATCCCTTCAATTTCTGGTTCAGAACGAAATTCGAAGCCGCCCAGAAGAACAGTGCTGGAGAACGTTTGGCTGCGGAGCTCAACCATTTGACAGGAACAGTCCCGCTGACTGTGTCGCAAACGCGGCTCCGAGACGCGGCGATGTATTACTGCGCCCTGAGTCCCACGGAGGCAGCGATTGTACATAAACTACCATTTCCGGATTTCAGTTCATATTCACTCTCCATGTAATTGAAACATGCTGTCATTGACTATTTATTCGCTTCTTATAGCTGCAGCTCTCTTAACCGGTATGTTCACGACGTTTCCAAGCCTGTATATTATGTTACTTTAGGGCATGATATCTCATCAATCAAATACATTGAATGCAATGGAATCACGTTAGAAAGCCATTCAATGGGAGGATAGTAAGTGAAGAGTACAAAGAGGAATATAGATGCAGTTCCTCAATAGGGATGTGAGGGGATTTGAGGCGTTTCCAGGTTAATAGCTGGAAACTGGCCCCGGCTGGGTAGAGTCCTGCAGTTGGAACACACCGGTGTTCTACGTAGGAGCGCTCTACGATTCCCCTTTTCCTTCCGGGACGCAATGATGACGAGCGGAGTGCGATGGAAAGGGTTGGATGATCTTTAAAGATAATTTCATTCGGTAATTGCCAGCGCCTACCCCCCACCTTTATGTAGCTTTTAGGGGAGGGGTATCATTAATGCCATTGCACCTCGAATCAGTACCAGGATAGGGGGTATTTTCGAATATGAACACAGTAAGGTGATGTTCCGTTGTTTAACTTCGTCCCCGGATTCTTGCAGGGCATTGTCGAGGCGACGCCGTTTCTCAGACCCCAGCAATGATAACAGTGAGTGAAGGCGATGACGCACCGTTGAAGTGCAACTACACAGCTACAATCACGAGCAATCTTGGACTAATCTGGTACCGTCATGGCCCTGTCCCACGGTGCGAGTCCACCCACGTGTGATCCCGAGTTTAAAACAAATCAAACTCGTGGTAATCACGTAGCGGGAACGTCGGAACTCGTAACTCTAACGGCAGGTACTCGGGAAACTTGTTAACTCGTGAAAATCTTTCAACATGCTGAAAGATTTCCACGAGTCAGAGTTAAACTTGAAGTAAAAAAATTAAACTTTTAAACTCGTTGTAAGAACGTAGTAGCCCGTGAGTTTACCGTAGTGACTCGTGAGTCTACCGTGGGCACTCTTTAACTCAGCTGGACAGGCAGCATCTCTGCAGAGATGGAATGGGTGACGGGATGACGTTTCCAAAATTCTGCTGCGTCTTTGTGTTACTCCAGCACTGTGTGTTCACTTTTTGTCAACCAGCATCTGCCCTTTCTTGTGTATGACATTATTTGTATCCGTGGCAGTTGATTGTCGCTCAAATACCAGGCTTTTAAACACGGCAGAACACTAACCTATGAACTATGAACTGTCTTTCGGTGCACTTAGCAATTCAAGCTTTTTAATGCACATGGATTACGTTATTAATTTATTGTATTTTGTTTATTATTTATCATACTTCAGGCCTTGTCTCTCCTGTGACTTCATGAAACAGAAAACAAAGGAGGTTTGAGATGATTGGCAACTGAGAAGCAGTGAGTTGATTGGCGGAATTCAGCGAGTGAGGTAAGTCGGGGGGGTTGGAGAACACATTCGCTCTGTGCCGAGGGGATGTGCCGTCGTCAAAAATAAACCAATGAATTGAGAACCTAGACCACAGCTCTTTCACAATATCCGATTAAACATATTTCCCGATGAGAACATTTCAGTTCATATTCACTCTCAAAGCAATCACAACATGTTGGCCGTGATTATTTATTCTCTTCTTGCAGCTGCAGCTCTCTTAACCGGTAGGTGCACGGCGTTTCCGACCCTGGATATTATATTACTACGGGGCATGATATTTAATCAATCAACTAGTTTGAATGCAATAGAATGACTTAAGAAAGGGAGTCACACCCATGTTCTACGGACGAGTGCTGAAAGATTCTCTTTTCTCCCTCCCAAGACAGAATGATGACGAGCAGAGGGCAATGGAAAGGGTTACATGATCTTTAAAGACAATTTAATTCAGTAATTCCCAGTGCTTTCCCGCCACCTTGATGTGGGTTTTAGGGGAGAGTATTCTTTGCTGCCGTTGTGCCTCAGATCAGTATCAAGATATGCGGCATTTTCCAGTATCAACATATTGGGATAATGCAATGTAATTTAATTTCTTTCCCTGGCCCTTGCAGGACATTGTCGAGGCGATGCCGTTTCTCAGACACCAGTAGTGGAAACAGTAAATGAAGGGGATGATGCCCAGTTGAATTGCAACTATACAGCTACAAGCACGAGCGTCCATGGACTAATCTGGTACCGTCAGTATCCCGGCGGATCCCTTGAGTTTCTGCTGCTCAGAACGACATTCAAAGGCGGCCAGAAGAACAATGCCGGGGAACGTTTTTCTGCGGAGCTCAACCATTTGACAGGAACGGTCCCGCTGACCGTGTCACAAACGCGGCTCCGAGACTCGGCCATGTATTACTGCGCTCTGAACCCTACGGTGGCGCAGAATTGGGCTGAGCCTGTACAAAAATTATCTGAGAACCCCGTCAGGAATCAGCGCGTAAGCGCAGCTTTGTCAGCATCGGCGCGTCCTCGTTGATTGCTGCACCCGTCCCAACGCCAGTGTGGTTGCTGCCATTAATACTCGATTTTTAAACATTAAAAACCCATGACAATTGAGTTGAAGAATAGCTTCTAACAAACAGACATTAGGTTCGTGAACACTCCACAGCACTAACAGATGAACTATGAACTGTCTGTGGTTGCATTAAGCAGTTCATAACTTATCCACATGGACTAGGTTGTTAATTTATTGAATTGTGTTTATTATTTGTCATACTGCATACTATGACGCCATGGGACAGAAAACAAAGGAGGTTTGAGATGATTGGGCATCAAAAGCAATGATGCGATTGGCGGAATTAAGAAACAATGTTAATTCGGGGAGTTGGAGAACAAATTAGCTCTTCGCTGATGGGACGTGACGCTGTCAAGAATAAGCCAATGAATAGAGAGCCGAGACCACAGCTCTTTCACAATATCAGATTAAACCTGTTTCCGTGTGAGACCATTTTGGTTCATATTCACTCTCAATGCAATTACAACATGCTGACCGTGACAATTTATTGTCTTCTTGCAGCTGCAGCTCTCTTAACGGGTAAGTTCAGGACGTTTCGAAGCCTGTACATTATATTACTGTAGGGCATGGTATTTAATCAATGAAATACTCTGCATGCAATAGAATGACTTTAGAATGGGAATCAGCGAGAGGACTAAACGAAGAGCACAATAAGAATATGGATGCTGTTCCCCACAAAGTGATGTTAGGAAATTTGAGGTGAATTCCCAGAAATATTGTTGGAAACCAGCGCCTATGGTGAAGCATCGGAGAGTTAGAAAACTCCCTTGTGCTAAGTACTAGCGCTCAGCGATTCCTCTTCCCCTCTCGAGATCCAATGATGACGAGCAGATGGCGATGGAAAGGGGCGGATGATTTTTTAAAGATAATTTCATTCGGTTATTCACAGCGCCTTTCCCCCCCATCTTTATTTAGCTTTTAGGGGAGGGAGATCTTTGTTGCCGTTCTACCTCAGATCAGTATAATTAATATGAATATGAGCAGAATGAGGTGATGTTGTGTTTTCTAACCTCGTACCCGGGCTCTTGCAGGATATTGTAGAGGCGACGCCGTTTCTCAGACACCAGTAGTGGTAACAGTGAGTGAAGGGGAAGATGCACAGTTGAACTGCAACTATACAACTGCAAGCACGAGTATTCTTGGACTAATCTGGTACCGTCAGTATCCCGGCGGATCCCTTGAGTTTCTGCTGCTCAGAACGAAAATCGAAGCCGTCCAGAAGAACAATGCTGGAGAACGTTTTTCTGCGGAGCTCAACCATTCGACAGGAACGGTCCCGCTGACGGTATCACAAACGCGGCTCCGAGACGCGGCAATGTATTACTGCGCCCTGAACCCCACGGTGGCGCAGAATTGGGCTGAGCCTGCACAAAAACTACCAGTGCACCCACTCATGTATCACCGCGTAAACACAACTTTCTCAGCATCGGCGCGTCCTCGTTGATTGCTGCACCCGTCCCATCGCCAGTGTGTTTGCTGTCATTAATACTCGATTTTTAAATATTAAAAAACCCATGACAATTAGGTTGAAGAATAGCTTCTAACAAACAAATATTAGGTTCTTGAACACTACAAAGCACTAACAGAAGAACTATGAAATGTCTTCGGTTGCATTAAGCATTTCATGCATCTTATGCACATGGACTTGGTTGTTAATTTATTGAATTTTGTTTATTGTTTATTATACTTCAGGCCTTGCCCCTCCTGTGACGCCATGGAACAGAAAAAAGGAGGGTTGAGATGATTGGCCAACAAAAGCAATGGTGTGATTGGCGGAATTAAGAAACTGAGTTAATTCGGGGAGTTGGAGAACAAATTAGCTCCGCGCCAACAGGATGTGACGCTGTCACGAATAAGCCAATCAATGAAGAGCCTAGACCACAGCTCTTTCACAATATCAGATTAAACCTGTTTCCGGGTGAGCGCATTTCAGTTCATATTCACTCTCAATGCAATTACAACATGCTGGCCTTGACAATGTATTGGCTTCTTACAGCTGCAGCTCTCTTAACCGGTAAGTTCACGACGTTTCCAATAATGTAGGGCATGATATTTAAGCAACCAAATACCTTGAATGCAACAGAACGACTTTAGAAAAGGAGTCCGTCTGAGGACAGTAAACGATGAGCGCAGTAGGATAAAAGATGCTGTTTCACAGTAATTGATGTTCGGAAATTTGAGGTGAGTTTCCACGTTAATTGTTGGAAAGCAGCCCCGACGGAGAAGCATCGAAGCGTTAGAACACACCGGTGGTCCCCGTACGAGTGCTCTACGATTCCCCTTTTCCTCCCCGGAAGCAATAACAACGTCCAGTACGATGGAACGGGTTGGATTATCTTTAAAGATAAATTTATTCGGTAATTCCCAGCGCCTTTCCGCCCATCTTTATTTAGCTTTTAGGGGAGGGGTATGTTTGATGTCATTGTACCTCATATCAGTATGAGGATGAGGGGTATTCTGAAGTATGAGCTGAGTTAGGTGATGTTGTGTTATTTATCCCCGGACTCTTGCAGGGAATTGTCGAGGCGACGCCGTTTCTCAGTCAACGGCAGCGGTTACAGTGAGTGAAGGGGATGATACAAAATTGAGCTGCAACTATACAGCTACAAGCACGGTCACTCCTGGACTGATCTGGTACCGTCGGTATCCCGGCGGATCCCTTGAGTTTCTTCTGCTGAGAACGACATTCAAAGGCGGCCAGAAGAACAATGCTGGAGAACGTTTTTCTGCGGAGCTCAACCATTCGACAGGAACGGTCCCGCTGACGGTATCACAAACGCGGCTCCGAGACGCGGCAATGTATTACTGCGCCCTGAGCCCCACGGTGGCGCAGAATTGGGCTGAGCCTGCACAAAAACTACCAGTGCACCCACTCATGTATCACCGCGTAAACACAACTTTCTCAGCATCGGCGCGTCCTCGTTGATTGCTGCACCCGTCCCATCGCCAGTGTGTTTGCTGTCATTAATACTCGATTTTTAAATATTAAAAAACCCATGACAATTGGGTTGAAGAATAGCTTCTAACAAACAAATATTAGGTTCTTGAACACTACACAGCACTAACAGAAGAACTATGAAATGTCTGCGGTTGCATTAAGCATTTCATGCATCTTATGCACATGGACCTGGTTGTTAATTTATTGAATTTTGTTTATTGTATATTATACTTCAGGCCTTGCCTGTCCTGTGACGCCATGGAACAGAAAAAAGGAGGGTTGAGATGATTGGCCAACAAAAGCAATGGTGTGATTGGCGGAATTAAGAAACTGAGTTAATTCGGGGAGTTGGAGAACAAATTAGCTCCGCGCCGACAGGATGTGACGCTGTCACGAATAAGCCAATGAATGAAGAGCCTAGACCACAGCTCTTTCACAATATCAGATTAAACCTGTTTCCGGGTGAGCGCATTTCAGTTCATATTCACTCTCAATGCAATTACAACATGCTGGCCTTGACAATGTATTGGCTTCTTACAGCTGCAGCTCTCTTAACCGGTAAGTTCCCGACGTTTCCAATAATGTAGGGCATGATATTTAAGCAACCAAATACCTTGAATGCAACAGAACGACTTTAGAAAAGGAGTCCGTCTGAGGACAGTAAACGATGAGCGCAGTAGGATAAAAGATGCAGTTTCACAGTAATTGATGTTCGGAAATTTGGTGTGAGTTTCCACGTTAATTGTTGGAAAGCAGCCCCGACGGAGAAGCATCGAAGCGTTAGAACACACCGGTGGTCCCCGTACGAGTGCTCTACGATTCCCCTTTTCCTCCCCGGAAGCAATAACAACGTCCAGTACGATGGAACGGGTTGGATTATCTTTAAAGATAAATTTATTCGGTAATTCCCAGCGCCTTTCCGCCCAGCTTTATTTAGCTTTTAGGGGAGGGGTATGTTTGATGTCATTGTACCTCATATCAGTATGAGGATGAGGGGTATTCTGAAGTATGAGCTGAGTTAGGTGATGTTGTGTTATTTATCCCCGGACTCTTGCAGGGAATTGTCGAGGCGACGCCGTTTCTCAGTCAACGGCAGCGGTTACAGTGAGTGAAGGGGATGATACAAAATTGAGCTGCAACTATACAGCTACAAGCACGGTCACTCCTGGACTGATCTGGTACCGTCGGTATCCCGGCGGATCCCTTGAGTTTCTGCTGCTCAGAACGAAAATCGAAGCCGTCCAGAAGAACAATGCTGGAGAACGTTTTTCTGCGGAGCTCAACCATTCGACAGGAACGGTCCCGCTGACGGTATCACAAACGCGGCTCCGAGACGCGGCAATGTATTACTGCGCCCTGAACCCCACGGTGGCGCAGAATTGGGCTGAGCCTGCACAAAAACTACCAGTGCACCCACTCATGTATCACCGCGTAAACACAACTTTCTCAGCATCGGCGCGTCCTCGTTGATTGCTGCACCCGTCCCATCGCCAGTGTCATTAATACTCGATTTTTAAATATTAAAAAACCCATGACAATTGGGTTGAAGAATAGCTTCTAACAAACAAATATTAGGTTCTTGAACACTACACAGCACTAACAGAAGAACTATGAAATGTCTTCGGTTGCATTAAGCATTTCATGCATCTTATGCACATGGACTTGGTTGTTAATTTATTGAATTTTGTTTATTGTATATTATACTTCAGGCCTTGCCCCTCCTGTGACGCCATGGAACAGAAAAAAGGAGGGTTGAGATGATTGGCCAACAAAAGCAATGGTGTGATTGGCGGAATTAAGAAACTGAGTTAATTCGGGGAGTTGGAGAACAAATTAGCTCCGCGCCGACAGGATGAGACGCTGTCACGAATAAGCCAATGAATGAAGAGCCTAGACCACAGCTCTTTCACAATATCAGATTAAACCTGTTTCCGGGTGAGCGCATTTCAGTTCATATTCACTCTCAATGCAATTACAACATGCTGGCCTTGACAATGTATTGGCTTCTTACAGCTGCAGCTCTCTTAACCGGTAAGTTCACGACGTTTCCAATAATGTAGGGCATGATATTTAAGCAACCAAATACCTTGAATGCAACAGAACGACTTTAGAAAAGGAGTCCGTCTGAGGACAGTAAACGATGAGCGCAGTAGGATAAAAGATGCAGTTTCACAGTAATTGATGTTCGGAAATTTGATGTGAGTTTGCACGTTAATTGTTGGAAAGCAGCCCCGACGGAGAAGCATCGAAGCGTTAGAACACACCGGTGGTCCCCGTACGAGTGCTCTACGATTCCCCTTTTCCTCCCCGGAAGCAATAACAACGTCCAGTACGATGGAACGGGCTGGATTATCTTTAAAGATAAATTTATTCGGTAATTCCCAGCGCCTTTCCGCCCATCTTTATTTAGCTTTTAGGGGAGGGGTATGTTTGATGTCATTGTACCTCATATCAGTATGAGGATGAGGGGTATTCTGAAGTATGAGCTGAGTTAGGTGATGTTGTGTTATTTATCCCCGGACTCTTGCAGGGAATTGTCGAGGCGACGGCAGCGGTTACAGTGAGTGAAGGGGATGATACAAAATTGAGCTGCAACTATACAGCTACAAGCACGGTCACTCCTGGACTGATCTGGTACCGTCGGTATCCCGGCGGATCCCTTGAGTTTCTTCTGCTGAGAACGACATTCAAAGGCGGCCAGAAGAGCAATGCCGGGGAACGTTTTTCTGCGGAGCTCAAACATTTGAGAGGAACGGTCCCGCTGACCGTGTCACAATTGCGGCTCCGAGACTCGGCGATGTATTACTGCGCTCCGAACCCCACGGTAGCGCAGAAATGGGCTGAGCCTGTACAAAAATTATCTGAGAACCCCGTCAGGAATCAGCGCGTAAGCGCAGCTTTGTCAGCATCGGCGCGTCCTCGTTGATTGCTGCACCCGTCCCAACGCCAGTGTGGTTGCTGCCATTAATACTCGATTTTTAAACATTAAAAACCCATGACAATTGAGTTGAACAATAGCTTCTAACAAACAGACATTAGGTTCGTGAACACTCCACAGCACTAACAGATGAACTATGAACTGTCTGTGGTTGCATTAAGCAGTTCATAACTTATGCACATGGACTAGGTTGTTAATTGATTGAATTGTGTTTATTATTTCTCATACTGCATACGATGACGCCATGGGACAGAACGCAAAGGAGGTTTGAGATGATTGGGCAACAAATGCAGGGATGTGATTGGCGGAATTAAGAAACAATGTTAATTCGGGGAGTTGGAGAACAAATTAGCTCTGGGCTGAGGGGACGTGACGCTGTCAAGAATAAGCCAATGAATAGAGAGCCGAGACCACAGCTCTTTCACAATATCAGATTAAACTTGTTTCCGGGTGAGACCATTTCAGTTCATATTCACTCTCAATGCAATTACAACATGCTGACCGTGACAATTTATTGTCTTCTTGCAGCTGCAGCTCTCTTAACGGGTAAGTTCAGGACGTTTCGAAGCCTGTACATTATATTACTGTAGGGCATGGCATTTAATCAATGAAATACCCGGCATGCAATAGAATGACTTTAGAATGGGAATCAGTGAGAGGACTAAACGAAGAGCACCATAAGAATATAGATGCTGTTCCCCACAAAGTGATGTTAGGAAATTTGAGGTGAATTCCCAGAAATATTGTTGGAAACCAGCGCCTATGGTGAAGCATCGGAGAGTTAGAAAACTCCCTTGTGCTAAGTACTAGCGCTCAGCGATTCCTCTTCCCCTCTCGAGATCCAATGATGACGAGCAGATGGCGATGGAAAGGGGCGGATGATTTTTTAAAGATCATTTCATTCGGTTATTCACAGCGCCTTCCCCCCCCCATCTTTATTTAGCTTTTAGGGGAGGGAGATCTTTGTTGCCGTTCTACCTCAGATCAGTATAATTAATATGAATATGAGCAGAATGAGGTGATGTTGTGTTTTCTAACCTCGTACCCGGGCTCTTGCAGGATATTGTAGAGGCGACGCCGTTTCTCAGACACCATTAGTGGTAACAGTGAGTGAAGGGGAAGATGCACAGTTGAACTGCAACTATACAACTGCAAGCACGAGCATTCTTGGACTAATCTGGTACCGTCAGTATCCCGGCGGATCCCTTGAGTTTCTGCTGCTCAGAACGAAAATCGAAGCCGTCCAGAAGAACAATGCTGGAGAACGTTTTTCTGCGGAGCTCAACCATTCGACAGGAACGGTCCCGCTGACGGTATCACAAACGCGGCTCCGAGACGCGGCAATGTATTACTGCGCCCAGAGCCCCACGGTGGCGCAGAATTGGGTTGAGCCTGCACAAAAACTACCAGTGCACCCACTCATGTATCACCGCGTAAACACAACTTTCTCAGCATCGGCGCGTCCTCGTTCATTGCTGCACCCGTCCCATCGCCAGTGTCATTAATACTCGATTTTTAAATATTAAAAAACCCATGACAATTGGGTTGAAGAATAGCTTCTAACAAACAAATATTAGGTTCTTGAACACTACACAGCACTAACAGAAGAACTATGAAATGTCTTCGGTTGCATTAAGCATTTCATGCATCTTATGCACATGGACTTGGTTGTTAATTTATTGAATTTTGTTTATTGTATATTATACTTCAGGCCTTGCCCCTCCTGTGACGCCATGGAACAGAAAAAAGGAGGGTTGAGATGATTGGCCAACAAAAGCAATGGTGTGATTGGCGGAATTAAGAAACTGAGTTAATTCGGGGAGTTGGAGAACAAATTTGCTCCGCGCCGACAGGATGTGACGCTGTCACGAATAAGCCAATGAATGAAGAGCCTAGACCACAGCTCTTTCACAATATCAGATTAAACCTGTTTCCGGGTGAGCGCATTTCAGTTCATATTCACTCTCACTGCAATTACAACATGCTGGCCTTGACAATGTACTGGCTTCTTACAGCTGCAGCTCTCTTAACCGGTAAGTTCACGAGGTTTCCAATAATGTAGGGCATGATATTTAAGCAACCAAATACCTTGAATGCAACAGAACGACTTTAGAAAAGGAGTCCGTCTGAGGACAGTAAACGATGAGCGCAGTAGGAAAAAAGATGCAGTTTCACAGTAATTGATGTTCGGAAATTTGATGTGAGTTTCCAGGTTAATTGTTGGAAAGCAGCGCCGACGGAGAAGCATCGAAGCGTTAGAACACACCGGTGGTCCCCGTACGAATGCTCTACGATTCCCCTTTTCCTCCCCGGAAGCAATAACAACGTCCAGTACGATGGAACGGGTTGGATTATCTTTAAAGATAAATTTATTCGGTAATTCCCAGCGCCTTTCCGCCCATCTTTATTTAGCTTTTAGGGGAGGGGTATGTTTGATGTCATTGTACCTCATATCAGTATGAGGATGAGGGGTATTCTGAAGTATGAGCTGAGTTAGGTGATGTTGTGTTATTTATCCCCGGACTCTTGCAGGGAATTGTCGAGGCGACGCCGTTTCTCAGACAACGGCAGCGGTTACAGAGAGTGAAGGGGATGATACAAAATTGAGCTGCAACTATACAGCTACAAGCACGGTCACTCCTGGACTGATCTGGTACCGTCGGTATCCCGGCGGATCCCTTGAGTTTCTTCTGCTGAGAACGACATTCAAAGGCGGCCAGAAGAGCAATGCCGGGGAACGTTTTTCTGCGGAGCTCAAACATTTGAGAGGAACGGTTCCGCTGACCGTGTCACAAACGCGGCTCCGAGACTCGGCGATGCATTACTGCGCTCCGAACCCCACGGTAGCGCAGAATTGGGCTGAGCCTGTACAAAAATTATCTGAGAACTCCGTCAGGAATCAGCGCGTAAGCGCAGCTTTGTCAGCATCGGCGCGTCCTCGTTGATTGCTGCACCCGTCCCAACGCCAGTGTGGTAGCTGCCATTAATACTCGATTTTTAAACATTAAAAACCCATGACAATTGAGTTGAACAATAGCTTCTAACAAACAGACATTAGGTTCGTGAACACTCCACAGCACTAACAGATGAACTATGAACAGTCTGTGGTTGCATTAAGCAGTTCATAACTTATGCACATGGACTAGGTTGTTAATTGATTGAATTGTGTTTATTATTTGTCATACTGCATACTATGACGCCATGGGACAGAAAACAAAGGAGGTTTGAGATGATTGGGCATCAAAAGCAATGATGCGATTGGCGGAATTAAGAAACAATGTTAATTCGGGGAGTTGGAGAACAAATTAGGTCTTCGCTGATGGGACGTGACGCTGTCAAGAATAAGCCAATGAATAGAGAGCCGAGACCACAGCTCTTTCACAATATCAGATTAAACCTGTTTCCGTGTGAGACCATTTTGGTTCATATTCACTCTCAATGCAATTACAACATGCTGCCCGTGACAATTTATTGTCTTCTTGCAGCTGCAGCTCTCTTAACGGGTAAGTTCAGGACGTTTCGAAGCCTGTACATTATATTACTGTAGGGCATGGCATTTAATCAATGAAATACCCGGCATGCAATAGAATGACTTTAGAATGGGAATCAGTGAGAGGACTAAACGAAGAGCACAATAAAAATATAGATGCAGTTCCACACAAAGTGATGTTAGGAAATTTGAGGTGAATTCCCAGAAATATTGTTGGAAACCAGCGCCTATGGTGAAGCATCGGAGAGTTAGAATACTCCCTTGTGCTAAGTACTAGCGCTCAGCGATTCCTCTTCCCATCTCGAGATCCAATGATGACGAGCAGATGGCGATGGAAAGGGGCGGATGATTTTTTAAAGATAATTTCATTCGGTTATTCACAGCCCCTTTCCCCCCCCATCTTTATTTAGCTTTTAGGGGAGGGAGATCTTTGTTGCCGTTCTACCTCAGATCAGTATAATCAATATGAATATGAGCAGAATGACGTGATGTTGTGTTTTCTAACCTCGTTCGCGGGCTCTTGCAGGATATTGTAGAGGCGACGCCGTTTCTCAGACACCAGTAGTGGTAACAGTGAGTGAAGGGGAAGATGCACAGTTGAACTGCAACTATACATCTGCAAGCACGAGCAATCTTCGACTAATCTGGTACCGTCAGTATCCCGGCGGATCCCTTGAGTTTCTGCTGCTCAGAACGAAAATCGAAGCCGTCCAGAAGAACAATGCTGGAGAACGTTTTTCTGCGGAGCTCAACCATTCGACAGGAACGGTCCCGCTGACGATATCACAAACGCGGCTCCGAGACGCGGCAATGTATTACTGCGCCCTGAGCCCCACGGTGGCGCAGAATTGGGCTCAGCCTGCACAAAAACTACCAGCGCACTCAATCATGTATCACCGCGTAAACACAACTTTCTCAGCATCGGCGCGTCCTCGTTGATTGCTGCACCCGTCCCATCGCCAGTGTGTTTGCTGTCATTAATACTCGATTTTTAAATATTAAAAAACCCATGACAATTGGGTTGAAGAATAGCTTCTAACAAACAAATATTAGGTTCTTGAACACTACACAGCACTAACAGAAGAACTATGAAATGTCTTCGGTTGCATTAAGCATTTCATGCATCTTATGCACATGGACTTGGTTGTTAATTTATTGAATTTTGTTTATTGTTTGTTATACTTCAGGCCTTGCCCCTCCTGTGATGCCATGGGACAGAAAAAAGGAGGGTTGAGATGATTGGCCAACAAAAGCAATGGTGTGATTGGCGGAATTAAGAAACTGAGTTAATTCGGGGAGTTGGAGAACAAATTAGCTCCGCGCCGACAGGATGTGACGCTGTCACGAATAAGCCAATGAATGAAGAGCCTAGACCACAGCTCTTTCACAATATCAGATTAAACCTGTTTCCGGGTGAGCGCATTTCAGTTCATATTCACTCTCAATGCAATTGCAACATGCTGGCCTTGACAATGTATTGGCTTCTTACAGCTGCAGCTCTCTTAACCGGTAAGTTCACGAGGTTTCCAATAATGTAGGGCATGATATTTAAGCAACCAAATACCTTGAATGCAACAGAACGACTTTAGAAAAGGAGTCCGTCTGAGGACAGTAAACGATGAGCGCAGTAGGAAAAAAGATGCAGTTTCACAGTAATTGATGTTCGGAAATTTGAGGTGAGTTTCCAGGTTAATTGTTGGAAAGCAGCCCCGACGGAGAAGCATGGAAGCGTTAGAACACACCGGTGGTCCCCGTACGAATGCTCTACGATTCCCCTTTTCCTCCCCGGAAGCAATAACGTCGTCCAGTACGATGAAACGGATTGGTTTATCTTTAAAGATAAATTACTCGGTAATTCCCAGCGCCTTTCCGCCCATCGTTATTTAGCTTTAAGGGGAGGGGTATGTTTGATGTCATTGTACCTCATATCAGTATGAGGATGAGGGGTATTCTGAAGTATGAGCTGAGCTAGGTTATATTGTGTTATTAATCCCCGGACTCTTGCAGGGAATTGTCGAGGCGACGCCGTTTCTCAGACACCGGCAGCGGTTACAGTGAGTGAAGGGGATGATACAAAATTGAGCTGCAAGTATACAGCTACAAGCACGGTATCCCCTGGACTAATCTGGTACCGTCAGTATGCCGGCGGATGCCTTGAGTTTCTGCTGCTCAGAACGAAAATCGAAGCCGCCCAGAAGAACAGTGCCGGTGAACGTTTTTCTGCGGAGCTCAACCATTCGACAGGAACGGTCCCGCTGACCGTGTCACAAACGCGGCTCCGAGACTCGGCGATGTATTACTGCGCACTGAACCCCACGGTGGCGCAGTGGTGGGCTGAGCCTGCACAAAAACTGCCAGTGCACCCACTCATGTATCACCGCGTCAGCGCAGCTTTGTCAGCATCGGCGCGTCCTCGTTGATTGCTGCACCGTTCCCAACGCCAGTGTGTTTACTGTCATTAATACTCGATTTTTAAATATTAAAAACCCATGACAATTGGGTTGAAGAATAGCTTCTAACAAACAAATATTAGGTTCTTGAACTCTACACAGCACTGAAAAATGAACTATGAAATGTCTTCGCTTGCATTAAGCACTTCATTCATCTTATGCACATGGACTAGGTTGTTAATTTATTGAATTTTGTTTATTGTATATTATACTTCAGGCCTTGCCCCTCCTGTGACGCCGTGGAACAGAAAACAAAGGAGGTTTGAAATGATTGGGCAACAAAAGCAATGACGTGATTGGCGGAATTAAGAAACTGAGTGAATTAGGGGAGTTGGAGAACAAATTAGCTCCGCGCCGACGGGATGTGACGCTGTCAAGAATAAGCCAACGAATGAAGAACCTAGACCACAGCCCTTTCACAATATCAGATTAAACCTGTTTCCGGGTGAGCGCATTTCAGTTCATATTCACTCTCAATGCAATTACAACATGCTGGCCGTGACAATTTATTGGCTTCTTACAGCTGCAGCTCTTTTAACGGGTAAGTACAAGACGTTTCCAAGCCTGAATATTATATTACTGTGGGGCATGGTATTTAATCAATAAAATGCCTTGCATGCAATGGAATGACTTTAGAAAGTGAGTCAGTGAGGGTACAATAAACGAAGAGTACAATAAGAATATAGATGCAGTTCCGACCAAAGTGCTGTAAGGATTTTGAGATGAGTTTCCAGGTATATTAGACCACGCTCGTGTTCTAAGGTCGTGCGCTCAGCAATTCCTCTCCTCCTCCCGAGATGCAATGATCACGAGCAGGTGGCGATGGAAAGGGGTGGATGATTTTTAAATATAGTTTCATTCGGTAATTCACAGCGCGTTTTCTCCCACCTTCATTTAGGTTTGAGTGCAGGGAGATCTTTGTTGCCGTTCTACCTCAGATCAGTACCAGGATAAGGTGAGCGTGAGCAGAATGCGGTGATATTCTTGTTTTTAACTTCGTTCCCGGACTCTTGCAGAGCATTGTCGAGGCGACGCCGTTTCTCAGACACCAGTAGTGGTAACAATGAGCGAAGGGGATGATGCCCAGTTGAACTGCAACTATACAGCTACAAGCACGAACAATCTTGTATTAATGTGGTACCGGCAGTATCCCGGCGGATCCCTTCAATTTCTGGTTCAGAACGAAATTCGAAGCCGCCCAGAAGAACAGTGCTGGAGAACGTTTGGCTGCGGAGCTCAACCATTTGACAGGAACAGTCCCGCTGACTGTGTCGCAAACGCGGCTCCGAGACGCGGCGATGTATTACTGCGCCCTGAGTCCCACGGAGGCAGCGATTGTACATAAACTACCATTTCCGGATTTCAGTTCATATTCACTCTCCATGTAATTGAAACATGCTGTCATTGACTATTTATTCGCTTCTTATAGCTGCAGCTCTCTTAACCGGTATGTTCACGACGTTTCCAAGCCTGTATATTATGTTACTTTAGGGCATGATATCTCATCAATCAAATACATTGAATGCAATGGAATCACGTTAGAAAGCCATTCAATGGGAGGATAGTAAGTGAAGAGTACAAAGAGGAATATAGATGCAGTTCCTCAATAGGGATGTGAGGGGATTTGAGGCGTTTCCAGGTTAATAGCTGGAAACTGGCCCCGGCTGGGTAGAGTCCTGCAGTTGGAACACACCGGTGTTCTACGTAGGAGCGCTCTACGATTCCCCTTTTCCTTCCGGGACGCAATGATGACGAGCGGAGTGCGATGGAAAGGGTTGGATGATCTTTAAAGATAATTTCATTCGGTAATTGCCAGCGCCTACCCCCCACCTTTATGTAGCTTTTAGGGGAGGGGTATCATTAATGCCATTGCACCTCGAATCAGTACCAGGATAGGGGGTATTTTCGAATATGAACACAGTAAGGTGATGTTCCGTTGTTTAACTTCGTCCCCGGATTCTTGCAGGGCATTGTCGAGGCGACGCCGTTTCTCAGACCCCAGCAATGATAACAGTGAGTGAAGGCGATGACGCACCGTTGAAGTGCAACTACACAGCTACAATCACGAGCAATCTTGGACTAATCTGGTACCGTCATGGCCCTGTCCCACGGTGCGAGTCCACCCACGTGTGATCCCGAGTTTAAAACAAATCAAACTCGTGGTAATCACGTAGCGGGAACGTCGGAACTCGTAACTCTAACGGCAGGTACTCGGGAAACTTGTTAACTCGTGAAAATCTTTCAACATGCTGAAAGATTTCCACGAGTCAGAGTTACTCTTGAAGTAAAAAAATTAAACTTTTAAACTCGTTGTAAGAACGTAGTAGCCCGTGAGTTTACCGTAGTGACTCGTGAGTCTACCGTGGGCACTCTTTAACTCAGCTGGACAGGCAGCATCTCTGCAGAGATGGAATGGGTGACGGGATGACGTTTCCAAAATTCTGCTGCGTCTTTGTGTTACTCCAGCACTGTGTGTTCACTTTTTGTCAACCAGCATCTGCCCTTTCTTGTGTATGACATTATTTGTATCCGTGGCAGTTGATTGTCGCTCAAATACCAGGCTTTTAAACACGGCAGAACACTAACCTATGAACTATGAACTGTCTTTCGGTGCACTTAGCAATTCAAGCTTTTTAATGCACATGGATTACGTTATTAATTTATTGTATTTTGTTTATTATTTATCATACTTCAGGCCTTGTCTCTCCTGTGACTTCATGAAACAGAAAACAAAGGAGGTTTGAGATGATTGGCAACTGAGAAGCAGTGAGTTGATTGGCGGAATTCAGCGAGTGAGGTAAGTCGGGGGGGTTGGAGAACACATTCGCTCTGTGCCGAGGGGATGTGCCGTCGTCAAAAATAAACCAATGAATTGAGAACCTAGACCACAGCTCTTTCACAATATCCGATTAAACATATTTCCCGATGAGAACATTTCAGTTTATATTCACTCTCAAAGCAATCACAACATGTTGGCCGTGATTATTTATTCTCTTCTTGCAGCTGCAGCTCTCTTAACCGGTAGGTGCACGGCGTTTCCGACCCTGGATATTATATTACTACGGGGCATGATATTTAATCAATCAACTAGTTTGAATGCAATAGAATGACTTAAGAAAGGGAGTCACACCCATGTTCTACGGACGAGTGCTGAAAGATTCTCTTTTCTCCCTCCCAAGACAGAATGATGACGAGCAGAGGGCAATGGAAAGGGTTACATGATCTTTAAAGACAATTTAATTCAGTAATTCCCAGTGCTTTCCCGCCACCTTGATGTGGGTTTTAGGGGAGAGTATTCTTTGCTGCCGTTGTGCCTCAGATCAGTATCAAGATATGCGGCATTTTCCAGTATCAACATATTGGGATAATGCAATGTAATTTAATTTCTTTCCCTGGCCCTTGCAGGACATTGTCGAGGCGATGCCGTTTCTCAGACACCAGTAGTGGAAACAGTAAATGAAGGGGATGATGCCCAGTTGAATTGCAACTATACAGCTACAAGCACGAGCGTCCCTGGACTAATCTGGTACCGTCAGTATCCCGGCGGATCCCTTGAGTTTCTGCTGCTCAGAACGACATTCAAAGGCGGCCAGAAGAACAATGCCGGGGAACGTTTTTCTGCGGAGCTCAACCATTTGACAGGAACGGTCCCGCTGACCGTGTCACAAACGCGGCTCCGAGACTCGGCCATGTATTACTGCGCTCTGAACCCTACGGTGGCGCAGAATTGGGCTGAGCCTGTACAAAAATTATCTGAGAACCCCGTCAGGAATCAGCGCGTAAGCGCAGCTTTGTCAGCATCGGCGCGTCCTCGTTGATTGCTGCACCCGTCCCAACGCCAGTGTGGTTGCTGCCATTAATACTCGATTTTTAAACATTAAAAACCCATGACAATTGAGTTGAAGAATAGCTTCTAACAAACAGACATTAGGTTCGTGAACACTCCACAGCACTAACAGATGAACTATGAACTGTCTGTGGTTGCATTAAGCAGTTCATAACTTATCCACATGGACTAGGTTGTTAATTTATTGAATTGTGTTTATTATTTGTCATACTGCATACTATGACGCCATGGGACAGAAAACAAAGGAGGTTTGAGATGATTGGGCATCAAAAGCAATGATGCGATTGGCGGAATTAAGAAACAATGTTAATTCGGGGAGTTGGAGAACAAATTAGCTCTTCGCTGATGGGACGTGACGCTGTCAAGAATAAGCCAATGAATAGAGAGCCGAGACCACAGCTCTTTCACAATATCAGATTAAACCTGTTTCCGTGTGAGACCATTTTGGTTCATATTCACTCTCAATGCAATTACAACATGCTGACCGTGACAATTTATTGTCTTCTTGCAGCTGCAGCTCTCTTAACGGGTAAGTTCAGGACGTTTCGAAGCCTGTACATTATATTACTGTAGGGCATGGTATTTAATCAATGAAATACTCTGCATGCAATAGAATGACTTTAGAATGGGAATCAGCGAGAGGACTAAACGAAGAGCACAATAAGAATATAGATGCTGTTCCCCACAAATTGATGTTAGGAAATTTGAGGTGAATTCCCAGAAATATTGTTGGAAACCAGCGCCTATGGTGAAGCATCGGAGAGTTAGAAAACTCCCTTGTGCTAAGTACTAGCGCTCAGCGATTCCTCTTCCCCTCTCGAGATCCAATGATGACGAGCAGATGGCGATGGAAAGGGGCGGATGATTTTTTAAAGATAATTTCATTCGGTTATTCACAGCGCCTTTCCCCCCCCATCTTTATTTAGCTTTTAGGGGAGGGAGATCTTTGTTGCCGTTCTACCTCAGATCAGTATAATTAATATGAATATGAGCAGAATGAGGTGATGTTGTGTTTTCTAACCTCGTACCCGGGCTCTTGCAGGATATTGTAGAGGCGACGCCGTTTCTCAGACACCAGTAGTGGTAACAGTGAGTGAAGGGGAAGATGCACAGTTGAACTGCAACTATACAACTGCAAGCACGAGCATTCTTGGACTAATCTGGTACCGTCAGTATCCCGGCGGATCCCTTGAGTTTCTGCTGCTCAGAACGAAAATCGAAGCCGTCCAGAAGAACAATGCTGGAGAACGTTTTTCTGCGGAGCTCAACCATTCGACAGGAACGGTCCCGCTGACGGTATCACAAACGCGGCTCCGAGACGCGGCAATGTATTACTGCGCCCTGAACCCCACGGTGGCGCAGAATTGGGCTGAGCCTGCACAAAAACTACCAGTGCACCCACTCATGTATCACCGCGTAAACACAACTTTCTCAGCATCGGCGCGTCCTCGTTGATTGCTGCACCCGTCCCATCGCCAGTGTGTTTGCTGTCATTAATACTCGATTTTTAAATATTAAAAAACCCATGACAATTAGGTTGAAGAATAGCTTCTAACAAACAAATATTAGGTTCTTGAACACTACAAAGCACTAACAGAAGAACTATGAAATGTCTTCGGTTGCATTAAGCATTTCATGCATCTTATGCACATGGACTTGGTTGTTAATTTATTGAATTTTGTTTATTGTTTATTATACTTCAGGCCTTGCCCCTCCTGTGACGCCATGGAACAGAAAAAAGGAGGGTTGAGATGATTGGCCAACAAAAGCAATGGTGTGATTGGCGGAATTAAGAAACTGAGTTAATTCGGGGAGTTGGAGAACAAATTAGCTCCGCGCCAACAGGATGTGACGCTGTCACGAATAAGCCAATCAATGAAGAGCCTAGACCACAGCTCTTTCACAATATCAGATTAAACCTGTTTCCGGGTGAGCGCATTTCAGTTCATATTCACTCTCAATGCAATTACAACATGCTGGCCTTGACAATGTATTGGCTTCTTACAGCTGCAGCTCTCTTAACCGGTAAGTTCACGACGTTTCCAATAATGTAGGGCATGATATTTAAGCAACCAAATACCTTGAATGCAACAGAACGACTTTAGAAAAGGAGTCCGTCTGAGGACAGTAAACGATGAGCGCAGTAGGATAAAAGATGCAGTTTCACAGTAATTGATGTTCGGAAATTTGAGGTGAGTTTCCACGTTAATTGTTGGAAAGCAGCCCCGACGGAGAAGCATCGAAGCGTTAGAACACACCGGTGGTCCCCGTACGAGTGCTCTACGATTCCCCTTTTCCTCCCCGGAAGCAATAACAACGTCCAGTACGATGGAACGGGTTGGATTATCTTTAAAGATAAATTTATTCGGTAATTCCCAGCGCCTTTCCGCCCATCTTTATTTAGCTTTTAGGGGAGGGGTATGTTTGATGTCATTGTACCTCATATCAGTATGAGGATGAGGGGTATTCTGAAGTATGAGCTGAGTTAGGTGATGTTGTGTTATTTATCCCCGGACTCTTGCAGGGAATTGTCGAGGCGACGCCGTTTCTCAGTCAACGGCAGCGGTTACAGTGAGTGAAGGGGATGATACAAAATTGAGCTGCAACTATACAGCTACAAGCACGGTCACTCCTGGACTGATCTGGTACCGTCGGTATCCCGGCGGATCCCTTGAGTTTCTTCTGCTGAGAACGACATTCAAAGGCGGCCAGAAGAACAATGCTGGAGAACGTTTTTCTGCGGAGCTCAACCATTCGACAGGAACGGTCCCGCTGACGGTATCACAAACGCGGCTCCGAGACGCGGCAATGTATTACTGCGCCCTGAGCCCCACGGTGGCGCAGAATTGGGCTGAGCCTGCACAAAAACTACCAGTGCACCCACTCATGTATCACCGCGTAAACACAACTTTCTCAGCATCGGCGCGTCCTCGTTGATTGCTGCACCCGTCCCATCGCCAGTGTGTTTGCTGTCATTAATACTCGATTTTTAAATATTAAAAAACCCATGACAATTGGGTTGAAGAATAGCTTCTAACAAACAAATATTAGGTTCTTGAACACTACACAGCACTAACAGAAGAACTATGAAATGTCTGCGGTTGCATTAAGCATTTCATGCATCTTATGCACATGGACCTGGTTGTTAATTTATTGAATTTTGTTTATTGTATATTATACTTCAGGCCTTGCCTGTCCTGTGACGCCATGGAACAGAAAAAAGGAGGTTTGAGATGATTGGCCAACAAAAGCAATGGTGTGATTGGCGGAATTAAGAAACTGAGTTAATTCGGGGAGTTGGAGAACAAATTTGCTCCGCGCCGACAGGATGTGACGCTGTCACGAATAAGCCAATGAACGAAGAGCCTAGACCACAGCTCTTTCACAATATCAGATTAAACCTGTTTCCGGGTGAGCGCATTTCAGTTCATATTCACTCTCAATGCAATTACAACATGCTGGCCTTGACAATGTATTGGCTTCTTACAGCTGCAGCTCTCTTAACCGGTAAGTTCACGAGGTTTCCAATAATGTAGGGCATGATATTTAAGCAACCAAATACCTTGAATGCAACAGAACGACTTTAGAAAAGGAGTCCGTCTGAGGACAGTAAACGATGAGCGCAGTAGGAAAAAAGATGCAGTTTCACAGTAATTGATGTTCGGAAATTTGAGGTGAGTTTCCAGGTTAATTGTTGGAAAGCAGCCCCGACGGAGAAGCATCGAAGCGTTAGAACACACCGGTGGTCCCCGTACGAATGCTCTACGATTCCCCTTTTCCTCCCCGGAAGCAATAACGTCGTCCAGTACGATGAAACGGATTGGTTTATCTTTAAAGATAAATTACTCGGTAATTCCCAGCGCCTTTCCGCCCATCGTTATTTAGCTTTTAGGGGAGGGGTATGTTTGATGTCATTGTACCTCATATCAGTATGAGGATGAGGGGTATTCTGAAGTATGAGCTGAGCTAGGTTATATTGTGTTATTAATCCCCGGACTCTTGCAGGGAATTGTCGAGGCGACGCCGTTTCTCAGACACCGGCAGCGGTTACAGTGAGTGAAGGGGATGATACAAAATTGAGCTGCAAATATACAGCTACAAGCACGGTATCCCCTGGACTAATCTGGTACCGTCAGTATGCCGGCGGATGCCTTGAGTTTCTGCTGCTCAGAACGAAAATCGAAGCCGCCCAGAAGAACAGTGCCGGTGAACGTTTTTCTGCGGAGCTCAACCATTCGACAGGAACGGTCCCGCTGACCGTGTCACAAACGCGGCTCCGAGACTCGGCGATGTATTACTGCGCACTGAACCCCACGGTGGCGCAGTGGTGGGCTGAGCCTGCACAAAAACTGCCAGTGCACCCACTCATGTATCACCGCGTCAGCGCAGCTTTGTCAGCATCGGCGCGTCCTCGTTGATTGCTGCACCGTTCCCAACGCCAGTGTGTTTACTGTCATTAATACTCGATTTTTAAATATTAAAAACCCATGACAATTGGGTTGAAGAATAGCTTCTAACAAACAAATATTAGGTTCTTGAACTCTACACAGCACTGAAAAATGAACTATGAAATGTCTTCGCTTGCATTAAGCACTTCATTCATCTTATGCACATGGACTAGGTTGTTAATTTATTGAATTTTGTTTATTGTATATTATACTTCAGGCCTTGCCCCTCCTGTGACGCCGTGGAACAGAAAACAAAGGAGGTTTGAAATGATTGGGCAACAAAAGCAATGACGTGATTGGCGGAATTAAGAAACTGAGTGAATTAGGGGAGTTGGAGAACAAATTAGCTCCGCGCCGACGGGATGTGACGCTGTCAAGAATAAGCCAACGAATGAAGAACCTAGACCACAGCCCTTTCACAATATCAGATTAAACCTGTTTCCGGGTGAGCGCATTTCAGTTCATATTCACTCTCAATGCAATTACAACATGCTGGCCGTGACAATTTATTGGCTTCTTACAGCTGCAGCTCTTTTAACGGGTAAGTACAAGACGTTTCCAAGCCTGAATATTATATTACTGTGGGGCATGGTATTTAATCAATAAAATGCCTTGCATGCAATGGAATGACTTTAGAAAGTGAGTCAGTGAGGGTACAATAAACGAAGAGTACAATAAGAATATAGATGCAGTTCCGACCAAAGTGCTGTAAGGATTTTGAGATGAGTTTCCAGGTATATTAGACCACGCTCGTGTTCTAAGGTCGTGCGCTCAGCAATTCCTCTCCTCCTCCCGAGATGCAATGATCACGAGCAGGTGGCGAAGGAAAGGGGTGGATGATTTTTAAATATAGTTTCATTCGGTAATTCACAGCGCGTTTTCTCCCACCTTCATTTAGGTTTGAGTGCAGGGAGATCTTTGTTGCCGTTCTACCTCAGATCAGTACCAGGATAAGGTGAGCGTGAGCAGAATGCGGTGATATTCTTGTTTTTAACTTCGTTCCCGGACTCTTGCAGAGCATTGTCGAGGCGACGCCGTTTCTCAGACACCAGTAGTGGTAACAATGAGCGAAGGGGATGATGCCCAGTTGAACTGCAACTATACAGCTACAAGCACGAACAATCTTGTATTAATGTGGTACCGGCAGTATCCCGGCGAATCCCTTCAATTTCTGGTTCAGAACGAAATTCGAAGCCGCCCAGAAGAACAGTGCTGGAGAACGTTTGGCTGCGGAGCTCAACCATTTGACAGGAACAGTCCCGCTGACTGTGTCGCAAACGCGGCTCCGAGACGCGGCGATGTATTACTGCGCCCTGAGTCCCACGGAGGCAGCGATTGTACATAAACTACCATTTCCGGATTTCAGTTCATATTCACTCTCCATGTAATTGAAACATGCTGTCATTGACTATTTATTCGCTTCTTATAGCTGCAGCTCTCTTAACCGGTGTGTTCACGACGTTTCCAAGCCTGTATATTATGTTACTTTAGGGCATGATATCTCATCAATCAAATACATTGAATGCAATGGAATCACGTTAGAAAGCCATTCAATGGGAGGATAGTAAGTGAAGAGTACAAAGAGGAATATAGATGCAGTTCCTCAATAGGGATGTGAGGGGATTTGAGGCGTTTCCAGGTTAATAGCTGGAAACTGGCCCCGGCTGGGTAGAGTCCTGCAGTTGGAACACACCGGTGTTCTACGTAGGAGCGCTCTACGATTCCCCTTTTCCTTCCGGGACGCAATGATGACGAGCGGAGTGCGATGGAAAGGGTTGGATGATCTTTAAAGATAATTTCATTCGGTAATTGCCAGCGCCTACCCCCCACCTTTATGTAGCTTTTAGGGGAGGGGTATCATTAATGCCATTGCACCTCGAATCAGTACCAGGATAGGGGGTATTTTCGAATATGAACACAGTAAGGTGATGTTCCGTTGTTTAACTTCGTCCCCGGATTCTTGCAGGGCATTGTCGAGGCGACGCCGTTTCTCAGACCCCAGCAATGATAACAGTGAGTGAAGGCGATGACGCACCGTTGAAGTGCAACTACACAGCTACAATCACGAGCAATCTTGGACTAATCTGGTACCGTCATGGCCCTGTCCCACGGTGCGAGTCCACCCACGTGTGATCCCGAGTTTAAAACAAATCAAACTCGTGGTAATCACGTAGCGGGAACGTCGGAACTCGTAACTCTAACGGCAGGTACTCGGGAAACTTGTTAACTCGTGAAAATCTTTCAACATGCTGAAAGATTTCCACGAGTCAGAGTTACTCTTGAAGTAAAAAAATTAAACTTTTAAACTCGTTGTAAGAACGTAGTAGCCCGTGAGTTTACCGTAGTGACTCGTGAGTCTACCGTGGGCACTCTTTAACTCAGCTGGACAGGCAGCATCTCTGCAGAGATGGAATGGGTGACGGGATGACGTTTCCAAAATTCTGCTGCGTCTTTGTGTTACTCCAGCACTGTGTGTTCACTTTTTGTCAACCAGCATCTGCCCTTTCTTGTGTATGACATTATTTGTATCCGTGGCAGTTGATTGTCGCTCAAATACCAGGCTTTTAAACACGGCAGAACACTAACCTATGAACTATGAACTGTCTTTCGGTGCACTTAGCAATTCAAGCTTTTTAATGCACATGGATTACGTTATTAATTTATTGTATTTTGTTTATTATTTATCATACTTCAGGCCTTGTCTCTCCTGTGACTTCATGAAACAGAAAACAAAGGAGGTTTGAGATGATTGGCAACTGAGAAGCAGTGAGTTGATTGGCGGAATTCAGCGAGTGAGGTAAGTCGGGGGGGTTGGAGAACACATTCGCTCTGTGCCGAGGGGATGTGCCGTCGTCAAAAATAAACCAATGAATTGAGAACCTAGACCACAGCTCTTTCACAATATCCGATTAAACATATTTCCCGATGAGAACATTTCAGTTCATATTCACTCTCAAAGCAATCACAACATGTTGGCCGTGATTATTTATTCTCTTCTTGCAGCTGCAGCTCTCTTAACCGGTAGGTGCACGGCGTTTCCGACCCTGGATATTATATTACTACGGGGCATGATATTTAATCAATCAACTAGTTTGAATGCAATAGAATGACTTAAGAAAGGGAGTCACACCCATGTTCTACGGACGAGTGCTGAAAGATTCTCTTTTCTCCCTCCCAAGACAGAATGATGACGAGCAGAGGGCAATGGAAAGGGTTACATGATCTTTAAAGACAATTTAATTCAGTAATTCCCAGTGCTTTCCCGCCACCTTGATGTGGGTTTTAGGGGAGAGTATTCTTTGCTGCCGTTGTGCCTCAGATCAGTATCAAGATATGCGGCATTTTCCAGTATCAACATATTGGGATAATGCAATGTAATTTAATTTCTTTCCCTGGCCCTTGCAGGACATTGTCGAGGCGATGCCGTTTCTCAGACACCAGTAGTGGAAACAGTAAATGAAGGGGATGATGCCCAGTTGAATTGCAACTATACAGCTACAAGCACGAGCGTCCCTGGACTAATCTGGTACCGTCAGTATCCCGGCGGATCCCTTGAGTTTCTGCTGCTCAGAACGACATTCAAAGGCGGCCAGAAGAACAATGCCGGGGAACGTTTTTCTGCGGAGCTCAACCATTTGACAGGAACGGTCCCGCTGACCGTGTCACAAACGCGGCTCCGAGACTCGGCCATGTATTACTGCGCTCTGAACCCTACGGTGGCGCAGAATTGGGCTGAGCCTGTACAAAAATTATCTGAGAACCCCGTCAGGAATCAGCGCGTAAGCGCAGCTTTGTCAGCATCGGCGCGTCCTCGTTGATTGCTGCACCCGTCCCAACGCCAGTGTGGTTGCTGCCATTAATACTCGATTTTTAAACATTAAAAACCCATGACAATTGAGTTGAAGAATAGCTTCTAACAAACAGACATTAGGTTCGTGAACACTCCACAGCACTAACAGATGAACTATGAACTGTCTGTGGTTGCATTAAGCAGTTCATAACTTATCCACATGGACTAGGTTGTTAATTTATTGAATTGTGTTTATTATTTGTCATACTGCATACTATGACGCCATGGGACAGAAAACAAAGGAGGTTTGAGATGATTGGGCATCAAAAGCAATGATGCGATTGGCGGAATTAAGAAACAATGTTAATTCGGGGAGTTGGAGAACAAATTAGCTCTTCGCTGATGGGACGTGACGCTGTCAAGAATAAGCCAATGAATAGAGAGCCGAGACCACAGCTCTTTCACAATATCAGATTAAACCTGTTTCCGTGTGAGACCATTTTGGTTCATATTCACTCTCAATGCAATTACAACATGCTGACCGTGACAATTTATTGTCTTCTTGCAGCTGCAGCTCTCTTAACGGGTAAGTTCAGGACGTTTCGAAGCCTGTACATTATATTACTGTAGGGCATGGTATTTAATCAATGAAATACTCTGCATGCAATAGAATGACTTTAGAATGGGAATCAGCGAGAGGACTAAACGAAGAGCACAATAAGAATATAGATGCTGTTCCCCACAAAGTGATGTTAGGAAATTTGAGGTGAATTCCCAGAAATATTGTTGGAAACCAGCGCCTATGGTGAAGCATCGGAGAGTTAGAAAACTCCCTTGTGCTAAGTACTAGCGCTCAGCGATTCCTCTTCCCCTCTCGAGATCCAATGATGACGAGCAGATGGCGATGGAAAGGGGCGGATGATTTTTTAAAGATAATTTCATTCGGTTATTCACAGCGCCTTTCCCCCCCCATCTTTATTTAGCTTTTAGGGGAGGGAGATCTTTGTTGCCGTTCTACCTCAGATCAGTATAATTAATATGAATATGAGCAGAATGAGGTGATGTTGTGTTTTCTAACCTCGTACCCGGGCTCTTGCAGGATATTGTAGAGGCGACGCCGTTTCTCAGACACCAGTAGTGGTAACAGTGAGTGAAGGGGAAGATGCACAGTTGAACTGCAACTATACAACTGCAAGCACGAGCATTCTTGGACTAATCTGGTACCGTCAGTATCCCGGCGGATCCCTTGAGTTTCTGCTGCTCAGAACGAAAATCGAAGCCGTCCAGAAGAACAATGCTGGAGAACGTTTTTCTGCGGAGCTCAACCATTCGACAGGAACGGTCCCGCTGACGGTATCACAAACGCGGCTCCGAGACGCGGCAATGTATTACTGCGCCCTGAACCCCACGGTGGCGCAGAATTGGGCTGAGCCTGCACAAAAACTACCAGTGCACCCACTCATGTATCACCGCGTAAACACAACTTTCTCAGCATCGGCGCGTCCTCGTTGATTGCTGCACCCGTCCCATCGCCAGTGTGTTTGCTGTCATTAATACTCGATTTTTAAATATTAAAAAACCCATGACAATTAGGTTGAAGAATAGCTTCTAACAAACAAATATTAGGTTCTTGAACACTACAAAGCACTAACAGAAGAACTATGAAATGTCTTCGGTTGCATTAAGCATTTCATGCATCTTATGCACATGGACTTGGTTGTTAATTTATTGAATTTTGTTTATTGTTTATTATACTTCAGGCCTTGCCCCTCCTGTGACGCCATGGAACAGAAAAAAGGAGGGTTGAGATGATTGGCCAACAAAAGCAATGGTGTGATTGGCGGAATTAAGAAACTGAGTTAATTCGGGGAGTTGGAGAACAAATTAGCTCCGCGCCAACAGGATGTGACGCTGTCACGAATAAGCCAATCAATGAAGAGCCTAGACCACAGCTCTTTCACAATATCAGATTAAACCTGTTTCCGGGTGAGCGCATTTCAGTTCATATTCACTCTCAATGCAATTACAACATGCTGGCCTTGACAATGTATTGGCTTCTTACAGCTGCAGCTCTCTTAACCGGTAAGTTCACGACGTTTCCAATAATGTAGGGCATGATATTTAAGCAACCAAATACCTTGAATGCAACAGAACGACTTTAGAAAAGGAGTCCGTCTGAGGACAGTAAACGATGAGCGCAGTAGGATAAAAGATGCAGTTTCACAGTAATTGATGTTCGGAAATTTGAGGTGAGTTTCCACGTTAATTGTTGGAAAGCAGCCCCGACGGAGAAGCATCGAAGCGTTAGAACACACCGGTGGTCCCCGTACGAGTGCTCTACGATTCCCCTTTTCCTCCCCGGAAGCAATAACAACGTCCAGTACGATGGAACGGGTTGGATTATCTTTAAAGATAAATTTATTCGGTAATTCCCAGCGCCTTTCCGCCCATCTTTATTTAGCTTTTAGGGGAGGGGTATGTTTGATGTCATTGTACCTCATATCAGTATGAGGATGAGGGGTATTCTGAAGTATGAGCTGAGTTAGGTGATGTTGTGTTATTTATCCCCGGACTCTTGCAGGGAATTGTCGAGGCGACGCCGTTTCTCAGTCAACGGCAGCGGTTACAGTGAGTGAAGGGGATGATACAAAATTGAGCTGCAACTATACAGCTACAAGCACGGTCACTCCTGGACTGATCTGGTACCGTCGGTATCCCGGCGGATCCCTTGAGTTTCTTCTGCTGAGAACGACATTCAAAGGCGGCCAGAAGAACAATGCTGGAGAACGTTTTTCTGCGGAGCTCAACCATTCGACAGGAACGGTCCCGCTGACGGTATCACAAACGCGGCTCCGAGACGCGGCAATGTATTACTGCGCCCTGAGCCCCACGGTGGCGCAGAATTGGGCTGAGCCTGCACAAAAACTACCAGTGCACCCACTCATGTATCACCGCGTAAACACAACTTTCTCAGCATCGGCGCGTCCTCGTTGATTGCTGCACCCGTCCCATCGCCAGTGTGTTTGCTGTCATTAATACTCGATTTTTAAATATTAAAAAACCCATGACAATTGGGTTGAAGAATAGCTTCTAACAAACAAATATTAGGTTCTTGAACACTACACAGCACTAACAGAAGAACTATGAAATGTCTGCGGTTGCATTAAGCATTTCATGCATCTTATGCACATGGACCTGGTTGTTAATTTATTGAATTTTGTTTATTGTATATTATACTTCAGGCCTTGCCTGTCCTGTGACGCCATGGAACAGAAAAAAGGAGGGTTGAGATGATTGGCCAACAAAAGCAATGGTGTGATTGGCGGAATTAAGAAACTGAGTTAATTCGGGGAGTTGGAGAACAAATTAGCTCCGCGCCGACAGGATGTGACGCTGTCACGAATAAGCCAATGAATGAAGAGCCTAGACCACAGCTCTTTCACAATATCAGATTAAACCTGTTTCCGGGTGAGCGCATTTCAGTTCATATTCACTCTCAATGCAATTACAACATGCTGGCCTTGACAATGTATTGGCTTCTTACAGCTGCAGCTCTCTTAACCGGTAAGTTCCCGACGTTTCCAATAATGTAGGGCATGATATTTAAGCAACCAAATACCTTGAATGCAACAGAACGACTTTAGAAAAGGAGTCCGTCTGAGGACAGTAAACGATGAGCGCAGTAGGATAAAAGATGCAGTTTCACAGTAATTGATGTTCGGAAATTTGATGTGAGTTTCCACGTTAATTGTTGGAAAGCAGCCCCGACGGAGAAGCATCGAAGCGTTAGAACCCACCGGTGGTCCCCGTACGAGTGCTCTACGATTCCCCTTTTCCTCCCCGGAAGCAATAACAACGTCCAGTACGATGGAACGGGTTGGATTATCTTTAAAGATAAATTTATTCGGTAATTCCCAGCGCCTTTCCGCCCAGCTTTATTTAGCTTTTAGGGGAGGGGTATGTTTGATGTCATTGTACCTCATATCAGTATGAGGATGAGGGGTATTCTGAAGTATGAGCTGAGTTAGGTGATGTTGTGTTATTTATCCCCGGACTCTTGCAGGGAATTGTCGAGGCGACGCCGTTTCTCAGTCAACGGCAGCGGTTACAGTGAGTGAAGGGGATGATACAAAATTGAGCTGCAACTATACAGCTACAAGCACGGTCACTCCTGGACTGATCTGGTACCGTCGGTATCCCGGCGGATCCCTTGAGTTTCTGCTGCTCAGAACGAAAATCGAAGCCGTCCAGAAGAACAATGCTGGAGAACGTTTTTCTGCGGAGCTCAACCATTCGACAGGAACGGTCCCGCTGACGGTATCACAAACGCGGCTCCGAGACGCGGCAATGTATTACTGCGCCCTGAACCCCACGGTGGCGCAGAATTGGGCTGAGCCTGCACAAAAACTACCAGTGCACCCACTCATGTATCACCGCGTAAACACAACTTTCTCAGCATCGGCGCGTCCTCGTTGATTGCTGCACCCGTCCCATCGCCAGTGTCATTAATACTCGATTTTTAAATATTAAAAAACCCATGACAATTGGGTTGAAGAATAGCTTCTAACAAACAAATATTAGGTTCTTGAACACTACACAGCACTAACAGAAGAACTATGAAATGTCTTCGGTTGCATTAAGCATTTCATGCATCTTATGCACATGGACTTGGTTGTTAATTTATTGAATTTTGTTTATTGTATATTATACTTCAGGCCTTGCCCCTCCTGTGACGCCATGGAACAGAAAAAAGGAGGGTTGAGATGATTGGCCAACAAAAGCAATGGTGTGATTGGCGGAATTAAGAAACTGAGTTAATTCGGGGAGTTGGAGAACAAATTAGCTCCGCGCCGACAGGATGAGACGCTGTCACGAATAAGCCAATGAATGAAGAGCCTAGACCACAGCTCTTTCACAATATCAGATTAAACCTGTTTCCGGGTGAGCGCATTTCAGTTCATATTCACTCTCAATGCAATTACAACATGCTGGCCTTGACAATGTATTGGCTTCTTACAGCTGCAGCTCTCTTAACCGGTAAGTTCACGACGTTTCCAATAATGTAGGGCATGATATTTAAGCAACCAAATACCTTGAATGCAACAGAACGACTTTAGAAAAGGAGTCCGTCTGAGGACAGTAAACGATGAGCGCAGTAGGATAAAAGATGCAGTTTCACAGTAATTGATGTTCGGAAATTTGATGTGAGTTTGCACGTTAATTGTTGGAAAGCAGCCCCGACGGAGAAGCATCGAAGCGTTAGAACACACCGGTGGTCCCCGTACGAGTGCTCTACGATTCCCCTTTTCCTCCCCGGAAGCAATAACAACGTCCAGTACGATGGAACGGGCTGGATTATCTTTAAAGATAAATTTATTCGGTAATTCCCAGCGCCTTTCCGCCCATCTTTATTTAGCTTTTAGGGGAGGGGTATGTTTGATGTCATTGTACCTCATATCAGTATGAGGATGAGGGGTATTCTGAAGTATGAGCTGAGTTAGGTGATGTTGTGTTATTTATCCCCGGACTCTTGCAGGGAATTGTCGAGGCGACGCCGTTTCTCAGTCAACGGCAGCGGTTACAGTGAGTGAAGGGGATGATACAAAATTGAGCTGCAACTATACAGCTACAAGCACGGTCACTCCTGGACTGATCTGGTACCGTCGGTATCCCGGCGGATCCCTTGAGTTTCTTCTGCTGAGAACGACATTCAAAGGCGGCCAGAAGAGCAATGCCGGGGAACGTTTTTCTGCGGAGCTCAAACATTTGAGAGGAACGGTCCCGCTGACCGTGTCACAAATGCGGCTCCGAGACTCGGCGATGTATTACTGCGCTCCGAACCCCACGGTAGCGCAGAAATGGGCTGAGCCTGTACAAAAATTATCTGAGAACCCCGTCAGGAATCAGCGCGTAAGCGCAGCTTTGTCAGCATCGGCGCGTCCTCGTTGATTGCTGCACCCGTCCCAACGCCAGTGTGGTTGCT
Source organism: Malacoraja senta (assembly GCA_038087875.1). Lineage (NCBI taxonomy): Eukaryota > Metazoa > Chordata > Chondrichthyes > Rajiformes > Rajidae > Malacoraja > Malacoraja senta. The sequence continues at coordinate 65,606 of JAXLNO010003819.1, forward strand.
GCCATTAATACTCGATTTTTAAACATTAAAAACCCATGACAATTGAGTTGAACAATAGCTTCTAACAAACAGACATTAGGTTCGTGAACACTCCACAGCACTAACAGATGAACTATGAACTGTCTGTGGTTGCATTAAGCAGTTCATAACTTATGCACATGGACTAGGTTGTTAATTGATTGAATTGTGTTTATTATTTCTCATACTGCATACGATGACGCCATGGGACAGAACGCAAAGGAGGTTTGAGATGATTGGGCAACAAATGCAGGGATGTGATTGGCGGAATTAAGAAACTGAGTTATTACGGGGAGTTGGAGAACAAATTAGCTCCGCGCCGACGGGATGTGACGCTGTCAAGAATAAGCCAACGAATGAAGAACCTAGACCACAGCCCTTTCACAATATCAGATTAAACCTGTTTCCGGGTGAGCGCATTTCAGTTCATATTCACTCTCAATGCAATTACAACATGCTGGCCGTGACAATTTATTGGCTTCTTACAGCTGCAGCTCTTTTAACGGGTAAGTACAAGACGTTTCCAAGCCTGAATATTATATTACTGTAGGGCATGGTATTTAATCAATAAAATGCCTTGCATGCAATGGAATGACTTTAGAAAGTGAGTCAGTGAGGGAACAATAAACGAAGAGTACAATAAGAATATAGATGCAGTTCCGACCAAAGTGCTGTAAGGATTTTGAGATGAGTTTCCAGGTATATTAGACCACGCTCGTGTTCTAAGGTCGTGCGCTCAGCAATTCCTCTCCTCCTCCCGAGATGCAATGATGACGAGCAGGTGGCGATGGAAAGGGGTGGATGATTTTTAAATATAGTTTCATTCGGTAATTCACAGCCCGTTTTCTCCCACCTTCATTTAGGTTTGAGTGCAGGGAGATCTTTGTTGCCGTTCTACCTCAGATCAGTACCAGGATAAGGTGAGCGTGAGCAGAATGCGGTGATATTCTTGTTTTTAACTCCGTTCCCGGACTCTTGCAGAGCATTGTCGAGGCGACGCCGTTTCTCAGACACCAGTAGTGGTAACAATGAGCGAAGGGGATGATGCCCAGTTGAACTGCAACTATACAGCTACAAGCACGAACAATCTTGTATTAATATGGTACCGGCAGTATCCCGGCGGATCCCTTCAATTTCTGGTTCAGAACGAAATTCGAAGCCGCCCAGAAGAACAGTGCTGGAGAACGTTTGGCTGCGGAGCTCAACCATTTGACAGGAACAGTCCCGCTGACTGTGTCGCAAACGCGGCTCCGAGACGCGGCGACGTATTACTGCGCCCTGAGTCCCACGCAGGCAGCGATTGTACATAAACTACCAGACCACGCAGTCAAGTATCAGCGCGTAAGCACAACTTTGTCAACATGGGCGCGTCCTCGCTGATTGCTGTACCCGTCCCAACCCGTCCCATGCCATTAATACCGGATTTTTTAAATATTAGAACCACCCTACAATTGGGTTGAAGAATACACACAGGCCTCTAATGCGGCTGCAAGTAACAATGTCATTCATCCATTGTTGTTTAAACAGGCTTCACGGTCACCCTTGCGTCTTGATCCAAAGGTCCTCAGCAGGTCTTTTGAGAACCTGCTCCCCTGCCCACTCGACCTTTAAATTCCAGATCGCAGCTACTCACGACCTGATGGAAAGCATAATTTACACATATTGAGTAAGAGCATGAACTTCCTTCAAGCATATGATTGAGCGTGGACATCTTGCTCTCATTCGCAATTGATCATTCAATGAAATGCACATAAAACGTTAACTTTAAATTTGACATATTACTTCAGAACCTCGAGCAAGACTCAAAGTTGTGGAGTAACTCATAGCGTCAGGCACCACACTATTGGGCATGGGAAAGCGATGTTTCGGGTCAGGACAATTCTTCAAGGTCGTGTGGACGATGTCATCCAGGAATGGTCCCTGAACCGCTGTTATTTCAGCACTTGATGATTAGCTCAGAATTCCGGTATGTACAGTTGCTTTTTTCTTATCTTTTTTTCACGTCCTCCTCGCCCGAGGCACAGCGCCCCCCTGTGGATTATTCGGTAGCGAGAATCTCACCTCCTGGGTGCGAGAAACCGCTGTGACAGGTGACGAGCGGTCGGCTGCACTACTTCCCCAGGAAGCGCATTTGGATTTGCAGTACCACCTTATCCGAGGGCAACGCTAGCACAAACTAAGCGACCCTTTGATGTCCATCTATTCTCTGTCCGCTACGGACACCCGGCGCTCCCGGTTGCTAATTCTATACGCCTCACCATTCCCAAGCCAACCTGCCATTTCCTTGGCTTTCTCCACTGCTAGCGTGAGGCCAAACGGAAAAAAGAGGAACTTTAAGTCACATGGTAGTATGCAGGCGGACGGTATGAGCAATGGATTCTATAATTCTGGGCAACTCTGCTCCATCGGGCCCTTTATCCAACCACAGGCACCCACTCATATAAATCCTTCACAAAACACCGCGTTCCTTGTCACACAACCTCCCCTACATCATCTGTCCAACCTCTGCACATTCCTTCCAATGGGTACCGTACCCTGACTATTCCCACCTGCCCACCCCAGGCAGATTTTCGCCCATATTCCACCTTCCTTTCTCATGTGATTCCATCCCCTACAGCCCCTGTTAGCGCTACCAATCACGTCACAGCCTTTGTTATCTTCCCCGTCCCCCCCGTCCCCCGGCTGGTTCCGGCCACCAATCCATCTCTTATCACTTTGATCCACCAGTCGCACGCCAGGCTTTATCACATCGCTGACACATTGAAGATGGATATCTCTCCTCCACCCCTTCACTCCAGAGGAAGGATCTCGACCAGAAACTGTGTATTCCTTCCACGGATGCCGCCTGAACAGTCAGTAGTTTGTTTTATTTTGCATAACAGATCGGTTCTACAGTGGTACGAAGATTGAATATTTTCTTCCCTTAAGTAAACATTCATTGTTCCAACTCGGCCTTCCGCTATTACCACTAGCAACATGAACGAACTGAGCAAGTGACATTTCTTAAATAATGTAGTAATTCCGTGCCCTGGATTAATTTGAATGCAGAGACACAGGAAACTACAGATGCTGGAAACTTGAGCAAACCTCAAAGCACTGGCGGAAATCAACCGACTGGGGAGGATCTTTCAGGGGAATGTCTGACTCGTTGAATTACTCGACTATTATGCATTTCATTCCTTTTTGTTTGAATGATTTCATTCACCTTTAGTTGACACCGTTAATGGAAATGCCGTTTGCAATTATACCCTTTTAGGGAAAATGTTGTACATTGTAAGGAATGAGATTTGTTTGGCTTGGCATTTTCTTCGGTACCGTCGGGCCAAGGGGGGCATTCCTGCGCTGTGCCTTTCTATGAACTATGTTATATGCTGTTCGTCATCTTTTTTTGTGTTGAACGTTGATTTCCTCCAAAGTTTCTGCAGTTCCGCCTGTGATTTGTCGTTGTGCATCATACGTAACGGATTTACTGCGCGCTATTTCGCCTTTCTACTTGTCAGCGTGGAATACGATCAGATATTCCGCGTTATACCCGTATCGCTGAAAATCGGGAGGGAGAGAGGTAAAAGGACCGGAAGCTAATGCGGGGAATACAGATGCAGAGATACACAGAGAAACAGGGAAAGGTTATTGATTTTATTGGAAAGTTTGAGAGAGAAGGGGAAGCATAAGGGAGGTGGAATAAACAGAGAGCGACGTGTGTGTGTGTGTGTGTGTGTGTGTGTGTGTGTGTGTGTGCGTGCGTGTGTGTGTGTGTGTGTGCGTGCGTGCGTGCGTGCGTGCGTGTGTGTGTGTGTGCGTGTATGTGTGTGTGTGTGTGTGTGTGTGTGTGTGTGTGTGTGTGTGTGTGTGTGTGTGTGTGTGTGTGTAAGGTGGGGTGGGAGTGATAGGAATGAAATAGGCGAGAGACGGAGAAAGGGGGAATTAGGTGCAAATATATAGAGCGAGAACTAGAGCGAGGCTGTTGATAAGAACAAAGTTGATGAGGACAATCGCTGGAAATTAAAAGTCTTCGGGACTCGCAGCGAAGGCTGTGAATTTGTGACAAATACAACAATGACCACGATGGGGGTAGGGAGCCAAGTCGGCGTAAACATTCAGATATTGCAGAAAGAGCAGGAGGGAGCAGATGTTGTGTATAGAAAGACGTATATTGTGAATACGTTGAAGTCAGTGAGAGCGAAACAACAGCGGAAGCTGCAGAAGGCGCAGAGGACAAGAGAAACCGAGTGGATGTGGGATGAGTTTTCATGGCGGCGGGAAACCACAAATAGCATGCGCGCTGCAGATTTATATCGGCTCAGAAAGCAAAGCAGAAGCTGATGTTTTTGTAGGAAGGTTTGACTGGTTTCATCACTGTGCTCCTCAGAGCGCAGTAATAAACTGCGGAGTCGCTCAGCTGCAGCCCCGAAAGGGTTAAGCTAGTGAATTTTGTTTCCGTCTGCAGCTGGGCAGAGAAGCGAGCACGGGCAAAATCTGCTTTATCCTCTCTACTTCCTGAATATTTCGACAGTATGAATTCGGGTCCTGAGTCTGGAATATGCCGATACCAATATAAGAAGTAGTTCTGGACAGCGGTAGCGTAGGTGCAGCTGAACGTCACCGACTCTCCTATTTTTTTCTGTGCAGAAGCCAGCGACTGTGTGACGGAATCTCCGTGACTGGGATCTGAAGAACACACGGATTCGGTTTGGTTTTATTATTGTCATACATGCAACGAGATACGCGGAAGACCTTTGTACTACAAGCTATCAAAACGGATCAGATAATACAATACATAAATACAATCAAATCAAACGCATGTACAACAGGCAGAGCAAAGGGGAAGATAGATAATGCAGAATATAATCCTGATTTTACACATTTCAATGTCCACATGGAGTAAAGGTGAATCAGACAGTACCCTAGCTTATGGAAGTGAATTGCACAGTATCCCCGCTAATGGAGGTGTATCGGGACAATACCCGAGCTATACTTTCATATGGGGGAAATTAGACCGGTTCAAGTCGCAACTCGGATTGCAATCACTTTCACATGAAAGCGCATGGACTGTTTGTTGGAGATTTACCTGTCAGACATGCTCCACACACAAACCAGATGGCGAAGTTTCGCATTTTCCAATGACCTCGTCGATCGAGTGCTGTGGGGCTTTCGGATCTTCTCGAGTCTCCTGTTTGCGCTGGTGGCGCTGTGACCAGCGTGAGTGGGGAGTGACTGACAGCAAATGGGAACGCCTGTGCCGAATCGCTCCAACCTCCGTACCCCGGCTACTTCAACTTCCCCTCCAAGCCACGACACGGTCTGCGTCCTCGCGGGGAAGTGGTTCCGCTTGCAGAGATACCGGTGGGGAATAGAACCTCCTTATCCGTGTACAGGGAAGGGCTAGACCTGACAATCAAATGCGACGGCAATTTGGAACAACGAGGACTGGATCAAAATAGACATGAGCGAGTTTATCGAATGCCTGTTCAAATCGTGCTGTCTGGGGAAATCTGTCTTCGAGACGAGTCATCAAATGTGGCAATTCGCGCCAGGAATCTCAGAGAAAAGAGTTAGATCCGAAATTGCTGTGTTGCGCGTTCCACGTTATAATCGTGCAGTTTGGAGACATGGGCAATATCATGACACCAAGAAGGAGCATTTTGTGCAAATTACAGGGAGAGAATGGTAGAAGAGGTAGGGAAGGCGTATCTATTATGTGAGAGGGGGCGTGAGTGTTGTAGTCATAAACAGGGAAAGATATACAGGGTACCAACACATTGGAGTAACGGCGCTATTCACTTCCGTTCGAAAGCTCACGTGGCGAATCTGAGGACAAAGGAAACGTATAGAAACATTTGGGAAGAAGTACAACTCGGTGTCGGCGCCGGCGCCAAAACGTGGCCACACTTGTGTACTTCCCTCGATGAGGTCTGCGACACAATTTTACCGGGTTGTATGCAAACCAAGCATTTCACTGTACTTAGTGACAACGTGTGACAATAATTTCACGCTATCACAGAATGTCTACCTTCTAGTATTGAATTGGAAAAACTGCGAACAAATATTATACTCTGTATGACAAAAGCCTTTGAAAAAGCATGGTTAAATTAACCAGCCCAAAACATTTTGGAGTCATACAACACAAAACTAAGTCCACGACGTCCATGTCGATATTTTTGGCCATCTTCACCAATCACGTTTGCCCGTCTTTGGACGCTAAGCTTTGCACCCATTCCCCTTGAGTTTAGTTTCGAGATAAACAGCGCGGAAAAAAAGGCCCTTAGGCCCACCGACCGGCGATTCCGTATATTAACACTATCCCACACACACTAGGGACAATTGTAACATTTACCAAGCCAATTCATCTACATACCTGTACGTCTTTGTAACATGGGAGGAAACAGAAGATCTCTGAGAAAACCCACCCAGGTCACGGAGAGAACGTACAAACTGCGTACAGACAGCGCCTGCAGTCGGAAACGAACTCGGATCTCCGGCGCTGCAAGCGCTGTTAAGGCTGCAACTCTACAGCTGCGTCACCTGTGCCGAGTTGTTTATGTAACCCCCCTTTATGAAGGTAGTGATTTATCTGGTTCCACCCCATCCTCTGGAGGATTCTTCCCAATATCAATGACTCTCTGTGCAACGAAAACATATATTTTAGAGTTATTCTATTGCTACTTGTTCTCCACTTAATCCATGTTTTGATTACTCTACACCCGACAGGGATATCCCCTACCGCCTCACGCGATGCTTCTCGCAACGTTACATTCTTCTGTGAAGTTACCCTTCAACCCCTTTATTCCAGGCCAAAATAAGATCAAACTTGTTTCTTTGCTCGCGTGAAAACTGTTGGAACTGTTATCCACAAACCCGCGGACTCCCAGAGGTTATACCTCCTCCCACTCTGCCTCTTACAGATATGATATCCTCTCCACTGAATTCTTCCATCTCCATCGAATTTGCTCCCATGATGAGGTTTCCCTCGTTCCTTTGTTGTCATATGTCCCGAATTGGAACAATGAAAGTCTTACTTGCACTAGCACCATATATATATAAACATTGTACCGTGTAAAACCCATAAAACCAACAAAAACCTTCACTGTATGTATGTAAAAACTGAGAAATAAATGGACAATAACCAACAAAAATAGACAATAATAAGCACAACCTTCTTAATTTCTCCACACCTCTTATACCAGCACATTATCTGATTATCGGTTACTGCAGGCAGAAATAGTTTCTCATTTTTTCCACGAAACCCTTTCACGTGTAAGATTAATATCATTAATTTTATTAATTTTTTCTATCCCGCATTCGGCGTTGGGTGAAAATCCAACCGATTTCCGCAATTCTTTTTTTAATTTTTTTTAAATTTTTTTATTTTTTAAATATTTTTATTTTATTAGAAGTAAGTACAATTGTATACAATCATATTTTCATAATACCTTTTATGTACAGCTTCTTATTTAAATTTTTTTTTGAAATAAAGAAGAAAAAGAAAAAAGTTAGGTAATGAAAAATAGAAAAATGTGAGATATATAGTGTGTGAAAAAGAAAAATAAAGAATGAAAAAATAAAGTTGAGACATAGAAAATAGAAGAAAGAGAATAAAAGAAGAGAAGAGAAGAAAAGAAAATAGAAGGAGATCATTTATAATCTTGACCATCCGCAGTCACGGATTAGCTTTTACACCTGTTTTGCACCATATGTTTCCAAAAAGACGACAAATGGAGACCAACTCGTTATGAATTGGTCAAATTTATCTATTAGGAGGAATCGCATTTCCTCAAGATGTGCGGTATCCAACATACTTGCAATCCACATTTTGAGCGTTGGTATTGGTGTATTTTTCGAAAATTTCAATATTAATTTTTTTGCTATTTTTAAACCATAATTAAAAATTGACTTTTGAGATGAGCTCAATTTTTTCCCGTCTTCCATTACCCCAAATATAATCAATTCATTATTAGGTTCCATTTTTGTCTGAAATAATTTTGTAAATATTTCGAAAATATCACTCCAAAATCCATGAAGTTTTATACAAGAAACAAAAGAGTGTGTTATAGTTGCGTCTTGGGTTAAACATTTATCGCAAATGGGCGATATATTTGGATAAAATTTATTTAATCTTGTTTTTGAGTAATATAATCTATGTAAAATTTTAAATTGGATTAGGTTATGTCTTGCGTTAATCGAACACTTGTGAATGTATGTCAAATACTTTTCCCATGTAGCGTTCGTAATTTTTTATCAATAATTCCCGTTCCCACTCTTCTCTAATTACCTCGGTCACAGGTAAATCTATATTTAAGATACTATTATATAAATATGATATTAATTTTTGTGTATCAGCTTTTATATTCATTACTTCTTCTAGTAAATCAGGAGTTATTTTTTGATATCCCTGTATGTATGTCTTCAAAAAATTACAAATCTGAAAATATTTAAAATAATGAGTGTTTTTCAGTTTAAATTTTAATTGTAATTGTTGAAATGATAATAAATCTCCCATTTCATACATATCCCCGATCCTTTTAATTCCTAAACTTTCCCATTGATTATATATTTTATCCATCATAGATGGTTTAAATAAAGGATTATTCGCTATCGGTGTTAACAATGATAGGTTTCAAATTTTAAGGATAATTTTATTTGTTTCCATATTCTTATTGTATCTTGTATAATTGGGTTTTTCTTATATATTGTATTGTTCATTTTTTTCGGGGAGAAGAGGATTGTTCCTATATTACAAGGATAACAATCCTCTTTCTCCATTTTTATCCATTCTGTCTGTTGAGTTGAACTATCCAACCAGTAAATTATATTCTTAATATGTATTGCCCAATAGTAATACAAAAAATTAGGGAGTGAAAGTCCCCCGACATCTTTTGGTTTACATAAGTGTTCTTTTTGAATTCTATGTGATTTGTAATCCCAAACAAAATTAGTAATATTAGCGTTCAGTTTAGAAAAAAAATATTTTGGTACATATACTGGTATAGATTGAAATAGGTACAATAACTGTGGTAGGAAGCTCATTTTAATAGCATTTATTCTGCCTATTAATGATAAAGGGATTGTTTTCCAAAATTTTATCATTATATTAAGTTTATTTATCAAGGGTATAAAATTGACTGAATAAAGCTTTATGTCTTCTAGTAATCTGAATACCCAAATATTTGATTTTTTCTGTTGCTATTTTAAAGGGGAATTTCAATAAGTGTGTGGAGTCTTGAGGTTTTAACGTCATAATTTCACTTTTGTTCCAGTTTATTCTATATCCAGAAAAGGACCCAAATTCCTCTATTAAATTTAATAAATTTGGTATGCTCGTTTGTGAATTTGTTATATATAACAAAATATCGTCTGCATACAATGACATTTTATTATTTGAGTCCCTAGTATTATAACCCTGAATATTCGGATGGCTTCTTATACTTTCAGCCAGAGGTTCTATCATAAGGGCAAATAGCAGGGGTGATAAAGCACATCCCTGCCTATTACCCCTTGATAATTGCAATTTTTGAGTTAACATGCTGCATTCGGCGTTGGGTGAAAATCCAACCGATTTCCGCAATTCAATATCCACAGAAACGTATATACCACGTTCGCTTTTTAGTTGACATGTTTTATCTGAACTTTGAGGGAAACCCAACGAGGAGGACGAACGCAGAGCACTATCGCAGGTGGACATGGCGAATAATTCATTTACGGGCCTGTTCTGTGGTTATCCTGTTATCCCACACTTTTTATCTTTACATCTCTTCCCTTTGTCCAACCATCTGGCAATCAAACCCACCCAGAATCCACCTGTCGTTTGACAGACTTGTGCCACCCCAACTCTCTTCCAGGTTCTCCACCACAATCCTTCTGAAGAGGGGTACGACCGTAAACGTAGCCTATCGACGTTCGCCAGAGACATATCTGAATCCCTGAGTTACTCCTGCACTTTGCGTAGTTTAGTTTGCAACTAAGTATCTGCAGTTCTTTGTTTCAACATCTGCAGTTGACTTTACTCCGCTATTTCATACTAATGTTGACTAAGGTTGAGCGGCCTCCTGTGGGATATTCGGTAACTGCAAGCTGACTTTGGAGGAGCAAGAAACCGCCGACGCAGGTGACGAGCGGTTGGTTGAGCTGCCACCGGAAGGATGTCAATTTGAATCTACACCTCATCATTATTCGCTGCATCGACGCATTGCAGGAGGACAGCATTTGCAGAGCGTAGCTTCTCCACTTTGCTGGAAAGTGCAGGAAATAATTCTATGCATTAGCACCACACGCAGTTTTGTACTGAAAACATTGTAGTCCATTAGAGACAATTCACAAATGACTAGAGATGCTGGAATCTGCGGCAAAAATAAAATTATGTTTTGGAGGAACGAAGCGGCGTCTGCCAGACATTGTACAAGAAAATGGAATGCGTGAGACGAGATGTAGTGCACGAACGGTGAATCCCCACCAGAAGATTAAAGAGGGAGAGACGGGTGGATATAACAGCAGGGCTTGGTACGATGCCTGTTTCTTCGTTGTCCATATGGAACATCCTTTATTGCAAACCCATTCTCGCAAATTTCCCCATTCCGCCTGCCCTGCGCGGACTACGGTTAATGGACTGTATCTTGGAACCAGGCAGTACAGGCTAATATTATTAAGCTCGCCACTAACGTCTGCCCTGGCCTCCAATTGACTGGAACCATTTTGCCCCATCCTTTATCCTAATCGTTTTGTCTCTGTGATTACACCAGCTCAAGAGATGAAGGTTGATGTAATCGGCAGCAAAAAATAAAACAATTTGCTGGAGTTGCGTCCACTTGAACCCTGTTGGGACCAGTATCCTGGCAAACTGCACAAAGAGGGCGGTAGATAGGGCCTCCTGCTGCAAGTAGGAAGTGTCAATATGAGATTTTGCAAACGCATAGAGGAGGCACGCAGGATCACGTGACGAGTTGTAGGCTACACAGACTCACTTCATTATCGTTACCGCTCATGGAGCCCTTTACTTTTGACGACCACGGATTGAATCGGGGGGCGGTGTTGTTGCATGGTTGACACCAACTCAGAACATGGGAACCTCGCCAGTCTTCCGCGGTGCTAGCAGTGAGCAAGTGTGGAATCGCTCTCCTCTTGTCCGCGGCTGCGATGACGTTGGCAATAAAGCACTCGATGTACTGCGCTCAGCTGCAATGAGCAACATTGCATACCCCAATCGAGCCGAATATCGCCAATGCAGGGAGCACACCTCTGTATCTTTCCCTTTGAATGGGTTCTATTTATGGTTCGTTATCTGATCTGCTGGCTAGTATGCAAAACATAGTTTATTACTGTATCTCTAACCATTATAAATCTAAACCCAATCCATGTGTTATCCGGACACCAGACATGGCGATTGTGTTCACACAGATGCCGCCATCAGCACAGAGCACAGAAAATGAGTCGGTGGGTTTCAGCTGCGCAGATGACACCGCAAGCCGCCATCGAGAGAAACTGAGTGAGTTGGGAAGAATTCTCAAGCGGCGGGAAACCACAACCACCAAGCGCGGTGCAGACATATCTCGCTGCAGCAGCCAAAGGAGAAGCTGATGTTTGTGTAGGAAGGTTTCACTAGTTTCCATCACTGTGAGGCTAAAGGCGCAGTAATAAACTGCAGAGTCGCTCAGCTCCAGCCCCGATAGGGTTAAACTGACTAATTTTCTATCGGTCTGGAGCTGTACAGAGAACCGATCGCCGGCAAAATCGGCTTTCTTCTCGGATCCACCTGAATGTTTCCACAGTATGAACTCTGGCCATGAGTCCTGATGATGCCGGTACCAAAATAAGAAGTAGCCCGTTACTGCGGTATCATAGGTGCAGCTGAAAGTCATCGACTGTCCTTCTTCTTTCTGTGCTGACGGCAGCGATTGTGAGACGGTATCTCCATGATTGGGATCTGAAACAATATATGGATTATGTTTAAGTTTGTCATGCGTGCACCGAAATACGCGGAAGACCTTTGTATTACATACTACCAAACAGATCAACTGATAATATACAATCAAATCAAACGCACGTTCAACAGATAGATAAAGGGAAGATAGCGAGTGCAGAATAAAGTTCATATTATTGTAGCGAATCAGTTCCAGAGACAAATGCCAATGTCGACACTGGGGTAGATATGGATTGCATAGGTCCCTTGCATATTGGGGTGAATCGTGCATTGCCGCGGCTGAGAGGTAGTAAGGAACTGCAGATGCTGACTTAAACCGAAGTTAGACACAAAACGTTGGAGTAACTCAGCGAGACAGCCTGCCTCTCTTGACAAAAGGAATAGGTGACCTGAAGAAGGGTTTCGAACCGAAACATTACCTATACCAATTCATTTTCTCCATGGCATATGGATGGCGATTAGATAGTACCCGGCTTTCTATTTACATATAGGGAAAGATTAGACATGTTCGCATTCACAATGATGGTCGACGTTCCGTCGGATTAGGTAGCCGGATTAACTGCTGCGATTTTACCGATCAGGCATGCTCCCCACACAATCCAAATGGCAAATACGCGCATTTTCCCTAGAAAAAACCCTTTGTGAAATTCCCTCCTCGACCTGGTGCTATGCGGCTTTCGGATGTCCTCGCCTTTCCTGCTGGTGCTGGAGGTGCAGTGGTGACGCTGGGCAGGAAGTGACTGACTTCCGCCTACCCCAGCTTCCTCCACAGTTGGGACTCGGTTAGTATTCTTTCAGGTTAAGCATGTAGTGACTGGGTGGGGAAGGAAACGTCCTCATCGCTGTAACAGGGGATACTCGGCGCGGCGTTATGAGGAACTCTTAGATATCATAGTGTAAAGGAACTGTGAGGAGCGGGTCAATGTGGTATTTATAGGTTACTTTGATTGCTGGCGAAATGTACTTTCTGTTTAAATTTAATTCCGAGTTCGAAATTATCCCCATTCCCACATCGAGCAGCATGGAACAGGTTTGATGCGAGATGGATGCAAGTTAGGATGCGAGGCCACCTTCAGAGTATTGCGTACCGTTTTGGGCACATATCATATGAAACATGTTGTCAAGCAGGAAAGGGTGCAGAGAATACTTGGGATAATATTGCCAGCACCCAAGGGTCCTAGTTTTATTTAGTGTAGTTCAGAGATAGAGCGCGAAAACGGGCCCTTCGGCCAATGGCGTCCGCACCTACCAGCGATTCCCGCACATCAACAATACCCACCACATACTAGGGACAATTTTACATTGATAACAAGCCAATTAACCTACAAACATGGACGCCTTTAGAGTGTGTGATGAAACCCAAGTTCTCGGAGAAAACCCACGCAAGTCGCGGGGAGAGCGTACAAACTGTGTACTGACAAGCACCCGTACTCAGGATACCCGGGTCTCTGGCGCAGTAAGGAAATAGCTATACCGCTACGCCACCGTGCCGCCGTGCCACTGAACTATGTGGTGAGAATTAGCTGGCTAGGACTATTCCATGATGCGCAGGGGGGTGACGGGTGTAAAACAATCATGAGACGAGTAGATCGGGTAAACGCACTGAGTCACTTGCCCCGTATAGGGGAATAGAGAACCAAGTTTAAGGTGTGTGTGGTGCGGATTTCACAGGAACCAGAGGGGTAAACTTTTTAGACAAACGGCGTTGGATGTCTGGATCCAGCTGCCGAGGTAGGTAGTTGAGGCAGGTGCTAGCGCAACAGACAGGTACATGCAAAGAATGGAAATGGAGGAATATTCCTTTTGGGATTAGTGTAGATGGGACATATTGATCGATGTTGGCAGGTTGGACCGAACTGCCCGTTCCCATGATGTATGACTTTCTGAGTCTGACTTGGAGAAATCCCCCCTACCACCCCCCTGTTTCCCCTTCCCCTTCCCCGCTTAGGTGCCATCGCATTCTCTCACCATCTTGTACCCGAATTCCCTTTGTCCATTAAAATAATGTTTTATTTTATTGTTTCTTCTTATACGTGACAATAATAAACCAAACTTGACTTCACGGAACTGAACTGAATTAAACTAAACTGAACTGAACTGAACTAAACTAAACTTAATGAAATTCACAGACATGATTTGGGAACCGTTCAATGTACAATGACTTTCAGGTATATACGTGACGTAACGTTAGCTCATCATTTAAAGCCGAGCTCCTTGGGTAACACTATTTTGCTTTTATTGCATCAGATTTTCCCTTCTAAGGGCAGTGACTCCAGCGCAGCTGTTCAGTCAACAGAAAGACCCAACCCCGCTCACCGCTATTGGAAAGCCAACAGACAACGAGGGAGCGCTCTGTTTGCCAACGGCACAACAACAACTGCCCTGACAGACACCATGTGGTTCCTCATTATTTGGATGTCGTGGGGAACATTTTTGATAAGTAATAGTAGGTATGTTACAAAACTTACCTTCAGTCGCGCTGTAATTCTGCCACTGGCCGTGTGCGCGATTTTGGCGCCTTTAAGGGGGGGGGGGCGGGGTTAAAACGCGGTTTCTTCTCCCTTGTCCTGGAAATATTTTGTTGGAGTACAAAACTTCGCTGACAAAATCGTTCCTACCCGCGTTTTGTGATTTTTTTTTATTTATTAAATCGTCAATGTCAGCGCTACAGTCATTTTAAAATCAGCTCCTGAAGCGTCAACGCCAATAACGGGGACGGATTTCACACAACGGACAGGTAAACGAAAGTGCTTTCTTTAAATGTATAAAAGTGCTTCTTAAGAAGCCTTTAATTCACATTTTGTCATGCGACACGGTGATTTTATTCCCCGAATTAACGGCAGTATTTTTCATGCCAATACGGGGTTAAATTCACCGCAAATGAACGTTCCAAAAGATCGCGTTCCAGAAATTCTCACTCGCAAGATGAATTAAATCCCCATTAATTTACAGGTATTAAACATTCAATTCCTTCCATTTGGCCTGTAAATTCATGAAAATTAGATTAAAAAATTATGTTATATTGTGAATTATTGTGTGAATGTTATTTGGACACTTAGGCTATTTAAAAATGTTAATCTATTCTTAAGAAATTGATAGATGTTTAGATCTAGTAATTGAATTTTGTAATTAGCTACAATTAGGTAACTAACTAATTATATGCTTTACTTTCATGTCTTCGAAGTAAGATTGTTTCATATTTGTTTCAGAATGCTTCAATGTATAATACCTGAAAATTTCTTTCAGTTACCATAATTTTTAAGAAAGTTATGGGCTTTTAACTGTCCTCGATCACAGCTTTTGTGTTAAGTCAATGGAAAAGCAATAGGGAACTAGATGCTAATTTCTGAGTATGATAATGGCCATAACTTTTTTAATACTGAAGATATGAAAGTGAATTAAGTGTCAAATTAAACTTCTTTTTATGCTTTATCTGATGGGATAAATTGCAGACTTTATTTTTTAAATCTCAAAATTTTGTAACATTGCTAGTAATAGTGACACACATGCATTTTTTCTCTCTTTTACTTGTGAAACAGGGTATGAATCTCGCAGGTCTGATCAATTTTTTCCGTTTGCATTTATTTTTACAGATCACGGCCGTGCAGATTCCGTCACTCAGTCGTCGCCATTAGCAGTGAAGACAGAAGGAGAAGCAGTGACGTTGGAATGCACATACAAAACCCCGGGTGCCTACATTATATACTGGTATCGACAGATGCTCGTCTCAGCGCCCGAGTACACTTTACGGAAAGACAGCAATGGCAATGAATGGAAAGCGGACTTTGCTGTAGGTCGTTTCTCTGTCGAACTCCGCACCGGGAGTAAATTCATCAGTTTGACCATCTCAGATCTGGAGCTGAGCGACTCTGCAGTTTATTAATGCACGTTGAGCCGCACAGTGATGGGAATCAGTATACACCCGTACAGAAACACAAGGCGCCTTGTGGCTCGGGTTGGAATCCAATGCAAGCCTCACACCGGTTCCTGTTCGCGGTTTCCTGTCATTCTGAGAATTGTTTCCAAAGTCGTTTTTGGTACGATTTGCGCAGGTGCGCCGGTGGCTTGCTTCGTATTCGCTGAGATCTGTCAACCCTGTGTCTCTTCCTTCCGTTACTGGCTCCTGTTCTTTTGTATTCTCCGCTCCGTGTCTCTCTCTGTCCAACAGCTTCGAAATTAAAGTCTCGCAGCTTCCCAGCTTTTCAGCAAACGCTGTATTAGGAATGTTCCTTGTTCTATTCGGATTCCGAAATTTTTTATTCAATGTCTCCCATGAGTTGTGAACATTTCCCACCGATTACGATGATCAGAACGCCATTAATAAGCTAATTTGGTCCACGCTGCTAAACAGGGTTTGTCGACTGCTCCGACAGCGCCAGAGACACGGGTGTGAACCTGACCTCGCCGTTGTCGGTGCGTAGTTTGCACGTTCTTCTGTTCGTTCAAATAGATCGTGATATAACGGATAGTTGCAGGATATCTTACTCAGAATAAGGAAAGCAAGAACCCGCGGACATGGGTATAAGGTGGAGGGAGGCGGGGTGGGGGGAAGGGGTGGTTAATAGGAACCTGAGGGGTAACGTTTTGGACACATATGTGGCGGTGCATGGAAGGAGCTGCCGGAGGAGGCAGTTAAGGCAGGGACTATCGCAACGTTGAAGAAACCTTTAGACAAGGACATGGATTGGACAGGTTTAGAGGGATATGGGCAACACGCAGGCAGACGGGTGTACTAAATGCTGGAGTAACTCAGCGGGACAGGCAGAATTTCTGGAGAGAAGGAATGGGTGACGTTTCGGGTCGAGACCCTTCTTCAGACGTCCTCAGATGGGGCATGTTGGTCGTCGTGGGCAAGTTAGGCCGAAGGACCCGTTTCCATGGTGTATGACTTTATGAATCTATAATTAATTTATTCTTCAATCCCCGACACCATCAATTGATTGGTGTTGAGATGCAACATGAAAACAGGCCATTCATTGAACTGAGTGCACGTCGACCATCAATCACCTGTTCACACTAGTTCTTACTTTCGCATTTGCTCCCTAAGCATGAAGGCCAATTGACCTACAATCTCGCAAGACATTCGAGATATGGGGGGAAATCGGGGGAAACATAAGCGGTCGCATGTATAACCGGCAGACTCCACACAGCCAGCACCTCAGGTGAAAAAAAAACGGGAAGCTTCACCACTGTGCCATGGTAGAGGGTTGAGGCGTAATAGAGAAATGGGGCATCAACGTTTGGGATACAATTTAGTTCATTCGAAAAATAAATTTAATTCAGTTTAGTTTCGAGATACAACGCAGAAACAGGTCCATCGGCCCACCGAGACCGCACCGACCAGCGAGCCCCACACATTAACATTATCCTACACACACTAGGGACAATTTACACTTACACCAAGCCAATTAATCTACATGCCTGTACGCCACAGTTCTTGGGGAAAATCCACGAGGTCATGGTGAGAACCTAGAAACTCCGTACAGACAGCACCCGTAGTCGGGATCGATTCCGTATCTCCGGCGCTGGAAGTGCTGTGAGGCAGCAACTCTACTGCTGCGCCACCGTGGCCGCTCGGAATTTAATTTGTTTGGATTCGAATGGTGGGCACGAAAAATTATTCACGCGAATGCTTTGCGGTTTGGGAGCACACCGTGAATGTTGGTATATGAACACAAGGCATTTTTCGCGGGGAATAATAAAGATAGGCACCAAGACAAAAAAGATTTGCACACGCTAAAAAAAACTTCAAAATAAAAAAAATTGCCTTCTCCTCCTTGAACGAATAGTGATCTGGTAAATGTTTGAAGAAGCGACGAGTGGATCTCATAATTGAAACTGGAGATGAACAGCCAACAAAACAATTTGCAGCAATATGAAGTGTGACATACCGTTATTCAAGTAGAGGAGCGTCTTGGCGTTCAAATCTTCATCTCAATCTCGGATTCCTTGCCTTTCTCTTAACATCTCCTCTGTGCCATTTTACAAAGCTCTTGCCCACATATCGCTCCTACTCGTGCCTTTGCCCTTATCTCATTTCAGCCCCTGACAACGCTCGGTTGTTATAATATTATTATCAGTGGCATTAGTTTTATGTATGTTGTAAGATAATTCATTGATTTAATTGAGAAATTCTTGGCACTGTTATTTTGAAGAGCGCGCGCCGGTGTGGACATATTTGGCGACTTGATGCCTATCTTTATCATTCTCTCAGAACATTATTATTACCGATATTCAACCCGACGTGGTTCACCCCAAGCTCTGCCTCAACAATGACTGTATTCAGATAAAATATACCGTACGTCCAACAGTAGCAGTGCCCCCCAAGTTCGACTCTGTAGATCTGTGATTAGTCGGAGTATTTGGCAAATAAGCTTGCAGTGTAGTTACCCGATTGACCAACTAACCGGGATACACGCCTGAGTACACTGTAATTGACGATCCATTCCCTCTATAACAATATAACCAGGTTATTCTGCCGAACACTTATTTTCCCAGCTGAATCCAGGCAGATCAATAACATTCGAACATTTTAAGACACGACAAAATTTTCCAGAAAGATAGCCAATTTAACGAAGAAAATTTTATGTAGCAATGTGTCTTTATTTGAAATAAAGATAATTTTCTTCTTGCTTGTTTCGCTTCCTTATGTAGGAATTAGGATCGTGCTAAGCGTTTATTCCGTATATCTTACCCTTTCTACCAGAACAGCCTTCCAGTACATTCTTGAAAGCAATCAAAAATTGATCCAATTCCGTGTAAATCAGGCCAAACTATATGTATTCCAGGGAAGAGAACACGGTTGACAATTTCGCAATGCGTTCTTCATTTTCTGGTTTCCTTATGATGCAGCAGATATTACATTTGCCTTCCGCAAATGAAAACATTAGAGACAAGTCGCAAATTACTAGAGGTGCTGGAATGTGCAGCAAAAATAACATTATGTGTTGGAGGATCTCAGCGGCGTCTGCCAGACATTGTACAAGTAAATGGAATTCGTGAGAAGAGATGTAGTACACGAACGGTGAATCCCCACCTGAGGATTAAATAATTAGTGGATGGACGCTGGCGAGTGAGAGACGGGTGGAGATAACAGCAGGGCTTAGTACGATGCCTGTTCCTTCGTTGTCCATATGGAACATCCTGTGTTGCAAACCCATTCTCGCAAATTTCCCCATTCGGCCTCCCCTGCGCGGACGACGGCTTGTGTACTGCCTCTTGGAAATCTTTGGCGACTTGATGCCTATCTTTATCATTCTCTTAGAACATTCTTGTTACCGATATTCAACCTGACGTGGTTCACCCCAAGCTCTGCCTCAACGATTACTGTATTCAGACAAATTATACCGTACGTCCAACAGTAGCAGTGCTCCTCAAGTTCGACTCTGTAGATCTGTGATTAGTCGGAGTATTTGGCAAATAAGCCTGCAGTGTAGTTACCCGATTGACAAACTAACCGGGATACACGCCTGAGTACACTGTGCTTGACGATCCATTCCATCTATAGCAATAAAATACCAGGTTATTCTGCCGATCACTTATTTTCGCAGCTGAGTCCAGGCAGATCAATAACATTCGAACATTTTATGACACGCCTACAATTTCCAGAAAGATATCCCATTTAACGAAGACAATTTTATGTAGCAACGTGTCTTTATTTGAAATAAAGATAATTTTCATCTTGCTTGTTTCGTTCCCTTATGTAGGAATTAGGATCGTGCTAAGCGTTTATTTGCTATACGTTACCCTTTCTACCAGAACAGCCTTCCAGTCAATTCTTGAAAGCAATCAGAAATTGATCCAATTCCCTGTAAATCAGGCCAAACCTTATTTATGCCAGGGAAGAGAACACGGTTGGCAATTTCGCAATGGGTTATTCATTTTCTGGTTTCCTTATGATGCAGCAGATATTACATTTGCCTTGCGCAATTGAAAACATTGTGGTGCATTAGAGACAAGTCACAAATGACTAGAGATGCTGGAATCTGCAGCAAAAATAACATTATGTGTTGGTGGAACTGAACGGCGTCTGCCAGACATTGTACAAGAAAATGGAATGCGTGAGACGAGATGTAGTACACGGACGGTGAATCCCCGCCTAAGGATTAAAGAATTAGTGGATGGACTCTGGTGAGAGAGAGGCTGGTGGAGATAACAGCTGGGCTTGGAACGATGCCTGTTTCTTCGTTGTCCATATGGAGCATCCTTTGTTGCAAACCCATTCTCGCAAACTTCCCCATTCGGCCTCCCCTACGCGGACTGCGGCGTGTGGACTGCCTCTTGGAAACATGCAGATCAGGCTAATATTATTAACTTCGCCACTAACGTCCGCCTCGGCCTCCAATTGACTGGAGCCACTTTGCCCCTCCTATTTCATAATCGTTTTGTCTCTGTGGTTACACCGAATCAACAGATGAGTGATCATGTAATCTGCAGCAAAAACATTAAACCATTTGCTGGAACAGTGTCCACTTGAATCCTGTTGGGACCAGTATCCTGGCAAACTACACAACGGGGCGGTAGATAGGGCTTCCTGCTGCAAGTGGGATGGTTCATATTGCCCCACACACCTTCAACATATATCCTCTGGTTCTCTATTCCGCTATACGGGGCAAGTGACTCTGTGCGTTTACCCGATCTACTCCTCTCATGGTTTTGGAGACCCTTCACCCCCCTGTGCATCATGGAATAAAGTCCTCGCCAACTCATCCTCACCATGCTCAGTGGCACGGCGGCACGGTGGCGTAACTGGATAGCTACATTCTTACTGCGCCAGAGACACGGGTATGCTGACTACGGGTGCTTGTATGTACAGTTTATACGCTCTCCCCGTGACTTGCGTGGGTTGTCTCCGAGATCTTGGATTTTCGCCCACAATCCAAAGACGTACATGTTTGTAGGTTAATTGGCTTGTTATGAATACCTGGACTATGGTACAGCATCCCTCTTCCCATCAGAACAGCCCCCTCCATCACCTCTTTTAAGTCTAGACTTAAAACTAATTTCTACTCTCAAGCGTTTCCTGAGGTCCTCTGAGGGAGCGCTGCATGTATGTACTCATGTATGTATTGTTGATCTATGTACAACAGTATGTAGCACGTTTAGTACCTGCACTAATGTAAAGCACTTTGCACAACGAGAGTTGTTTTTGAATGTGCTATTGAAATAAAATTGACTTTACTTGACTTGATCAATGCAAAATTGTCCCTAGTGTGCGTAGGGTATTGTTGATGTGCGAGGATCACTGGTAGGTGCGGACTTTGTGGGCCGAAGGGCAAGTTTCCGCGCTGTATCTCTGAATTACACGAATCAAACTCAGTCCCTTGGATGCTGGCAACATCATCGCAAGTTTTCTGTGCACCATTTCCTGCTGGACACCATCTTTCATATGACAAGTGCGCAAAACGGAACGCAATACTATAAAGGTTGCCTCGCGTGCTAACTTGCATCTATCTCGCATCGCATCCGCTCCTTGCGGTTCGATGTGGAAATGGGGGTCATTTCTAACTCGGAATTAAATTGAAACAGAAAGTACATTTCGCCAGGCAATCAACGTAACCTATAAATCCCGCATTGACCCGCTCCTCACAGTTCCTTTACATTATGATACCTTCGTGTTCCTAACAAAAGCCGAGCCGAGTTTCCCCTTTTACAGCGATGAGGGCGTTTCCTTCCCCACATGCCTAACCTGAATGAACGCTAACCGAGTCGCAACTGGGGAGGAAGCTTGGGTAGGGGGAAGTCAGTCGCTTCCCGCCCATCGTTACCTCTGCGCCACCAGCAGCAACCGTAGAGGCGAGAACATCCGAAAGCCGCACAGCACCAGGTCGATGAGGGAAGTTCACAAAGAGTTTTCACAGGGAAAATGCGCGTATTTGCCATTTGGATTGCGTGGGGAGCATGCCTGATAGGTAACATCGCAACAGTTAATCCGGCTACTTGCTCAGACGAAAGGTCGACCATCATTGTGAATGTGAACCGGTCTAATCTTTCCCTACATGTAAATGGAAAGCCGGATACTATCTAATCGCCATCCATATGCAATGGAGAAAATGAATTGATATAGGTAATGTTTCGTGTCGAGACCCTTCTTCAGGTCACGTATTCCTTTTGTCAAGAGAGGCTGGCTGATACGCTGAGTGACTACAACTTCTTGTGTCTAACTTCGGTTTAAGTCAACATCTGCAGTTCCTTCCTACCTCTCATCCGCGGCAATGTTCGATTCACCTCGATATGCAAGGGAACTATGCGATGCATATCTACCCTAGTGTCGACATTGGCCTTTGTCTTTGGAACTGATTCGCTACAATAATAATAACTTTATTCTGCACTCTCTATCTTCCCTTCATCTATCTATTGAGCGTGCATTTGATTTGATTGTATTTAGGTATATTATCAGTTGATCTGTTTGGGTGACATGTAATACAGAGGTCTTCCGCATATTTCGGTGCACGCATGACAAACCTAAACTTTATCCATATATTTTTCAGATCCCAATCATGGAGATACCGTCACACAATCGCTGCCGTCAGCACAGAATGTACAAGGAGAGTCGATGACTTTCAGCTGCACCTATGACACTGCAGAAACGTACTACGACTTACTTTGGTACCGGCATCATCAGGACTCAAGGCCCGTGTTCCTACTGTGGAAATATTCAAGAGGAAGCGAGAAGAAAGCCGATTTTGCAGGGGATCGCTTCTCTGCCCTGCTCCAGAAAAATAGAAAATTAGTCAGTTTAACACTTTCGGGGCTGGAGCTGAGCGACTCTGCAGTTTATTACTGCGCCTTTAGCCGCACAGTGATGGAAACCAGTGAAACCTTCCTACAAAAACATCAGTTTCTGCTTTGCCTGCTGCAGCGAGATACGTCTGCACCGCGCTTGGTGGTTGTGGTATCCCGCCGCCTGAGAATTCTTCACAACTCACTCAGTTTTTTTCTCGAGGGTGGCTTGCGGTATCATCGGCGGCTGAAACCCACCGACTCCCTTTCTGTGCTCTGTGCTGACGGCGGCATCTGTGTGAACAGAATCGCCATGTCTGGTGTCTGGAAAACACATGGATTGGGTTTAGATTTATAATGGTCAGAGATACAGTGATGAACTATGCTTCCCATGCTGGCCAGCAGATCAGACAACGGTCCATAAATACAACGCATTCAAACCGAAGTGCAATAGATAGAGCAAAGGGAAAGATACAGAGTGCAGAATAAAGTTCTCCACATTGTAGCGCATCAATTCCAGAATCAAATCCCAATGTCCGCAATGCGGTAGATGTGCACCGGCCTGTACTCCACTTTATGAAGTTAAATCCTGTAGTACCCTGCCGAAGATAGACACAAAATGCAGGTGGGACAGGAGGCATATCCGGAGTGAAGATGGGTGACGTTTCGGGTCGAGACTGAGATTCAGGGGAGAGGGAGACTACCGATATGGAACGGTAAGGTGTGAAAAAGATAGATTAAAACGGACCCTGGTCCAAGAAATGTCTAATATCATTGTTAGCTGGGGGAGAAGGCAACAACGTGGCATTCAAACAGAGACATTAGTGAGATTATGAATAATAACGAAATTGAAAATGTATCGCTTATAAGCGACGACGATCAACATCATCTTCTTCATCTGTGTGTTCCCTACAGCAGTACATCG
The DNA here is from genome assembly GCA_038087875.1 of Malacoraja senta. NCBI lineage: Eukaryota > Metazoa > Chordata > Chondrichthyes > Rajiformes > Rajidae > Malacoraja > Malacoraja senta. Next base: position 89,182 of record JAXLNO010003819.1, read on the forward strand.
ATTCAGCAGGATCTCGGAGAAGACCCACGAGGTCACGGCGAGAACCTACAAACTCCGTACACAGCACACGTAGACGGGATCGATGCCGTGTCTCCGGCGCTGCAAGTGCTGTAAGGCAGCAACTCTACTGCTGCGCCACCGTGGCCGCCCGGAATTTAATTTGATTGGGTTGGAAAGGTGGGCAGAATAAATAATCCTCGCGAATGCTTTGCGGTTTGGGAGCACACCGTGAATGTTGGTACATGACCGCAACACATTTTCGCTGAGAATAATAAAGATAGGCACCAAGTGAATAAAAGGTTTCCACACGCTAAAAAAAACATTTCAAATAAAAAAATGGCCTTCTCCTCCTTGAATAAACTGTGATCTGGTAAATGTTTGGTGAAGCGAGGCGTGGATCTCATCATTGAAACTGGAGATGAAGAACCAATGAAATAATTTGCAGCAATTTGAAGCGTGACATATCGTTGTTAAAGTAGAGGAGCGTCTTGGCGTTCAAAACTTCATCTCAATCTAGGATTCAATGCCTTTCTCTTAACGTCTCTTCTGTGCCATTTTACAAAGCCCTTGCCCACATGGCGCCCCTACTCGTGCCTTTGGCCTTATCTCCTTTCAGCCCCTGACAAAGCTAGAAGTATTATAATATTGTTATCAGTGGCATTAGTTTTATGTATGTTGTAAGATAATTAATTGAATTAATACAGAAATTCTTGTCACTGTTATTTTGAAGAGCGCGCGCCGGTGCGGAAATCTTTGGCGACTTTATCATTCTCTTAGAACATTATTGTTACCGATATTCAACCTGACGTGGTTCATCCCAAGCTCTGCCGCAACGATTACTGTATTCAGATAAAATATACCGTACGTCCAACAGTAGCAGTGCTCCTCAAGTTCGACTCTGCAGATCTGTGATTAGTCGGAGTATTTGGCAAATAAGCTTGCAGTGTAGTTACCCGATTGACCAACTAACCGGGATACACGCCTGTGTACACTGCGATGATGATCCATTCCCTCTATAACAATAAAATAGCTGGTTATTCTGCCGATCACTTATTTTCGCAGCTGAGTTCAAGCAGATCAATAACAATCGAACATTTTTAGACACGCCGACATTTTCCAGAAAGATATCCAATTTAACGAAGACATTTTTATGTAGCAACGTGTCTTTATTTGAAATAAAGATAATTTCCATCTTGCTTGTTTTGCTTTCTTATGCAGGAAATAGGATTGTGCTAAGCGGTTATTCCGTGTATCTTACCCTTTCTACCAGAACAGCCTTCCAGTCCATTCTTTAAAAAAAAATTCATAATGAAAATGAAAAAGAGAGAATAGATTATAAAAGATAGAAAAACGTGTGATATATAGTGTGTGAGAAAGAAAAAGGGTGAAAGAAGAAAAGTGAAGAAAAGAAGATAGAAAGAAAAATAGTAGAAAGTAAAAGATTAAGGAGATCGTTATTTATAATCTTGACCATCCATCACCCAGTCCTGGAACAGTTAGCTTCTACAATTGTGTTGCATCATATGCTTCCAAAAATACCACAAATGGAGACCAACTCGTTAAGAATTGGTCTGATTGATCTATTAGGAGGATTCGCATTTCCACAAGATGTGCGGTGTCCAACATGCTTGAAATCCACATTTTAAGCGTTGGTATTAGTGTATTTTTCCAAAATTTAAGTATTCGTTTTTTTGCCATTATTAAACCATAATTAAAAAATAAATTTTGAGATGAGTTCAATTTATTCCCATCTTCCATTGCTCCAAATATAATCATTTCAGTATTAGGTTCCATTTTTATCTTGATTAATTTTGTAAATATTTCAAAAATATCACTCCAAAATTTATTAAGTTTTATGGTGGAAAATAAGAGTGTGGCATAGTTGCGTTTTGGGGTAATCATTTATCACAAATGGGGGACATATTTGGATAGAATTTATTCAATCTAGTTTTTGAATACTATAATCTATGTAACATTTTAAATTGAATTAAATTATGTTTTACAAATCGAACACTTTTCCCATGTTTCCTTCGCAATTTTTATCATTAATTCTCGTTCCCACTCTTCTCTAAGTACCTCTGTCGATGGTAGGTCTATATTTAAAGTACTATTATATATTCAATTCAATTCAATTCAATTCAATTCAACTTTAATGTCATTGCACAAATACTGGGTATGGGTACAACGAAATGCAGTTTTGCGTCAGTCCGTAGTAGTAGTGCAATATAGAAATTTAAAAAAAGAGGATACAGAATAATCAAAAATACAGAATAATTAACAATGGGGACGGAGGGACCGGAGGAATCTATCGGCGGGACTCCGAGTTCAGCAATGCGACGGTATAATTGAAGAAGCTGTTCCTCATCCCACTGGTACGAGACCTGAGGCTCCTGTACCGCCTCCCTGATGGGAGGAGGGCAAACAGTCCATGGTTGGGGTGGGAGGGGTCTTTAATGATCTTCCCAGCCCGTTTCAGACACCGTTTTCGGTGGAGGGCATCCATGGCAGGGAGCGGGGCACCGATGATGTGCTGCGCGGTTTTCACCACCCGTTGTAGTGCCTTCCTGTCCGCAACAGTGCAGCTGCTGTACCATACCGTGAAGCAGGTGGTCAGGATGCTCTCGATGGTACACCGGTAGACGTTGGTCAGGATCTGGGGGGACAGGTGGGCTTTCTTGAGCCTCCTCAGGAAGTAAAGGCGCTGCTGTGCCTTTTTGATCAGCTTGGAGGTGTTGAGGGACCAGGACAAATCCTCCGAGATGTGTACCCCGAGGAATTTGTATAAATATGATATTAATTTCTGTGAGTCAGCCTTAATATTCATTGCTTCTTCCAGTGGATCAAAAGTTATGTTTTGATATCATTGTATGTATTTCTTCATGAAGTCGCAAATCTGATATTTAAAATATTGGTTATTTTTCAGTTAAAATTTTAATTGTAATTGTTGGAATGATAACAGGTTTCCCATTTCATACATATCAGCGATCCTTTTAATTTCCAATCTTTCCTGTTGGTTATATGTTTTATCAATAAGAGATGGTTTAAATGAAGGATTATTCACTATTGGCATTAACAATGATAGATTTCTCATTTTTAAAGATAATTTCATTTGTTTCCAAATTCTTATTGTATCATGTATAATTGGGTTATTCTTATATATTGTGTTGTTCAGTTTTATCGGGGAGAAGAGGATCGCTCCTATGTTCCAAGGAGAACAATCCTCTTTCTCCATTCTTATCCATTCTGTCTGTTGGGTAGAACTGTCCAACCAATAAATTATATTCTTAATATGCACTGCCCAATAGTAATACAAAAAGTTTGGATTTTAAAGTCTTAGATTTTAAATTACCCCTCTGTTTTACTGATTGGTCTAAGTATGGATCTAAAACAGAATTGAAGTCCACCCCTATTATTACATTTTGGTAATTAAACTCTGATATTATATCTATAATTTTATATAAAAATTGGGGGTTGTCAAAGTTCGGAGCGTAAATATTTATCATAGCACAAAGATGGCGGTAGAGAGGGCTCCCTGCTGCAATTAAGAAGTGTAAATATGAGTTTTTGCAAACACATCGAGGAGGCACGCAGGATCACGTGATGTGTTGTAGGTTACACAGACTCACTTCGTCATCGTTTCCGCTCATCGAGCCCTTTACTTTTGCCTACCACGGATGGATTCGGGGGCCGGTGTTGTTGCATGGTTGATACCAACTCAGAAAATGTGAGCCGCGCCAGGCTTCCGCGGTGCTAACAATGAGCAAGTGTGGAATCGCTCTCCACTTGTCGGCGGCTGCGATGACATTGGCAATAAAGCACTCGATGTACTGCGCTCAGCTGCAATGAGCAACATTGCATTCCCCAATCAAGCCTAATATCGCCAATGTAGGGAGCACACAGATGAAGAAGATTATGTTTATCCTCGTCGCCAATAAGCGATACATTTTCAATCTCGGTATCATTCATCATCGCACTAACGTTTCTGTTTGCATGCCACGTTGTTATCTTCCCTCCAGCTAACAATGCTATTCGACATTTCATGGATCACCGTCCGCTTTGTTCTATCGTTTTCACACCTTAATCTTCCATATCTCTAGTCTCCCTCTCCCCTGACTCTCAGTCACGACCCCAAACGTCACCCATCTTCTCTCCGGATATGTCTCTTGTCCCGCTGTTACACCAGCATTTTGGGTCTATCTTCGGCAGGGTACTGCAAGATTTAACTTCCTAAAGTAGAGTACAGGCCAGTGGACATCTACCGCATTGTGGACATTGGGATTAGATTCTGGAATTGATGCGCTACAATGTGGAGAACCTTATCCTACACTCTGTATCTTTCCCTTTGCACTATCTATTGCACTTCGGTTTGAATGGGTTCTATTTATGGACCGTTATCTGATCTGCTGGCCAGCATGGGAAGCATAGTTTATCACAGTATCTCTGACCATTATAAATTCTGTTCACACAGATGCCGCCCTCAGCACAGAGCACAGAAAGGTAATCGGTGGGTTTCAGCTGCGCCGATGATACCGCAAGCCGCCCTCGAGCGAAACTGAGTGAGTTGGGAAGAATTCTCAGGCGGCGGGAAACCACAACCACCAAGCGCGGTGCAGAGTATCTCGCTGCAGCAGGCAAAGCAGAAGCTGATGTTTTTGTAGGAAGGTTTCACTGGTTTCCATCACTGTGCGGCGAAAGGCGCAGTAATAAACTGTAGAGTCGCTCAGCTTCAGCCCCGATAGGGTTAATGGGAATGATTTTCTATCGGTCTGGAGCTGAGCAGAGAAGCGAGCGCCTGCAAAATCGGCTTTCTTCTCGGTTCCATCTGAATATTTATTCAGTATGAACTCGGGCCTTGAGTCCTGATGATGCCGGTACCAAAATAAGAAGTAGCGCGTTTCTGCGGTCTCATAGGTGCAGCTGAAACTCACGGACTGTCCTTCTACCTTCTGTGCGGACGGCAGCGATTGTGTGACGGTATCTCCATAATTGGGATCTGAAAAAATATATGGATTATGTTTAGGTTTGTCATGCGTGCACCCAAATACGCGGCAGACCTTTGTATTACATGCTACCCAAACAGCTCAACTGATAATATACTTAAATACAATCAAATTAAACGCACGTTCAATAGATAGATAAAGGGAAGATAGCGGGTGCAGAATAAAGTTATTATTATTGTAGCGAATCAGTTCCAGAGACAAAGGCCAATGTCGACACTGGGGTAGATATGCATTGCATGGGTGCCTTGCATATTGGGGTGAATCGTGCATTGCCGCGGCTGAGAGGTAGTAAGGAACTGCAGATGCTGACTTAAATCGAAGTTAGACACAAAAAGCTGGAGTAACTCAGCAAGCCAGCCTGCCTCTCTTGACATAAGGAATAGGTGACCTGAAGAAGGTTCTCGACCCGAAACATTACCTATACCAATTCATTATCTCCATGGCACGTGGATGGCGATTAGATAATACATGGCTTTCCATTTACATATAGGGAAAGATTAGACCGGTTCGCATTCACAATAATGGTCGACGTTCCGTCCGAGTAAGTAGCCGGATTAACTGCTGCGATTTTACCTATCAGGCATGCTCCCCACACAATCCAAATGGCAAATACGCGCATTTTCCCTGTGAAAACCCCTTTGTGAAATTCCCTCCTCGACCTGGTGCTATGCGGCTTTCGGATGTCCTCGCCTTTCCTGCTGGTGCTGGTGGTGCAGTGGTGACGCTGGGCAGGAAGTGACTGACTTCCGCCTACCCCAGCTTCCTCCACAGTTGGGACTCGGTTAGTATTCTTTCAGGTTAAGCATGTAGTGACTGGGTGGGGAAGGAAACGTCCTCATCGCTGTAACAGGGGATACTCGGCGCGGCGTTATGAGGAACTCTTAGGTATCATAATGTAAAGGAACTGTGAGGAGCGGGTCAATGCGGTATTTATAGGTTACTTTGATTGCTGGCGAAATGTACTTTCTGTTTACATTTAATTCCGAGTTCGAAATTATCCCCATTCCCACATCGAGCCGCATGGAACAGGTTTGATGCGAGATGGATGCAAGTTAGGATGCGAGGCCACCTTCAGAGTATTGCGTACCGTTTTGGGCACATATCATATGAAACATGTTGTCAAGCAGGAAAGGGTGCAGAGAATACTTGGGATAATATTGCCAGCACCCAAGGGTCCTAGTTTTGTTTAGTGTAGTTCAGAGATAGAGCGCGAAAACGGGCCCTTCGGCCAATGGCGTCCGCACCTACCAGCGATTCCCGCACATCAACATTACCCATCACATACTAGGGACACTTTTACATTGATAACAAGCCAATTAACCTACAGACATGGACGCATTTAGAGTGTGTGATGAAACCCAAGTTCTCGGAGAAAACCCACGCAAGTCGCGGGGAGAGCGTACAAACTGTGTACTGACAAGCACCCGTACTCATGATATCCGTGTCTCTGGCACAGTAAGGAAATAGCTATACCGCTACGCCACAGTGCCGCCGTGCCACTGAACTCTGTGGAGAGAATGAGTTGGCTAGGACTATTCCATGATGCGCAGGGGGATGACGGGTGTAAAAAAATCATGCGACGAATAGATCGGTTAAACGCACTGAGTCACTTGCCCCGTGCAGGGGAATAGAGAACCAGGTTTAAGGTGTGTTGTGCGGATTTCACAAGAACCAGAGGGGTAAACTTTTTACACAAACGGCGTTGGGGCAGGTGCTAGCGCAACAGACAGGTACATGCAAAGAATGGACATGGAGGAATATTCCTGTTGGGATTAGTGTAGATGGGACATATTGATCGATGTTGGCAGGTTGGACCGAAATGCCCGTTCCCACGATGTATGACTTTCTGAGTCCGACTTGGAGAAATCCCCCCTACCATCCCCCTGTTTCCCCTTCCCCTTCCCCGCTTAGGTACTCTCCCATTCTCTCACCATCTTGTACCCGAATTCCCTTTGTCCATTAAAATAATGTTTTATTTTACTGTTTCTCCTCATACGTGACAGTAATAAACCAAACTAAACTAAACTTGACTTCACGGAACTGAACTGAATTGAACTAAACTGAACGGAACTGAACTGAACTAAACTAAACTTAATGAAATTCACAGACATGATTTAGGAACCGTTCCATGTACAATCCCTTTCAGGTATATACGTGTCGTAACGTTAGCTCATCATTTAACACCGAGCTCCTTGGGTAACACTATTTTGCTTTTATTGCTTCAGATTTTCCCTTATAAGTGCAGTGACTCCAGCGCAGCTGTTCCGTCAACAGATAGAACCCACCTCGCTCACCGCTATTGGAGAGCCAACAGACAACGAGGGAGCGCTCTGTTTGCCGACGGCATATCAGCAACTTAGCTGATGGACACCGACCATGTGGTTCCTCATTATCTGGATGGCGTGGGGAACTTTTTTGATAAGTAACAGTGACACACATGCATTTCTTTTCTCTTTTACTTGTGAAACAGGGTATGAATCTCAGACTTTTTTTTATTTTATTTTTAATTTTATTAGAAGTAAGTACAATTGTATACAATCATATTTTCATAATACCTTTCATGTACAGCTTCTTATTTAAATTTTTTTTTTGAAATAAAGAAGAAAAAGAAAAAAGTTAGATAATGAAAAATAGAAAAATGTGAGATATATAGTGTGTGAAAAAGAAAAATAAAGAATGAAATAAGAAAGTTGAGACATAGAAAATAGAAGAGAGAGAATAAAAGAAAAGATGAGAAGAAAAGAAAATAGAAGGATCTCAGACTTTAAATCTCGCAGGTCTCATCATTTTTTTCCGTTTGGAGTTATTTTTTACAGATCATGGCGGTGCAGATTCTGTCACTCAGTCGCCGCCATTAGCAGTGAAGACAGAAGGAGAAGCAGTGACGTATGAATGCACATACAAAACCCGGGGTGCCTACAGTATATACTGGTATCGACAGATGCCGTGCTCAGAGTCCGAGTACACTTTACGGAAAGACAGCGATGGCTATGAACGGAAAGCGGAGTTTGCTGTGGGTCGTTTCTCTGTCGAACTCCACACCGGGAGTAAATTCATCAGTTGGACCATATCATATCTGGAGCTGAGCAACTCTGCAGTTTATTAATGCACGTTGAGCCGCACAGTGATGGGAATCAGTATACACGCGTAGAGAAACACCAGGCGCCTCGTGGCTCTGGTTGGAATCCAATGCAAATCTCACACGGGTTCCTGTTTGCGGTTTCCTGTCATTCTGAGAATTGTTTCCAAAGTCGTATTTGGTACGATTTGCGCAGGTGCGCCGGTGGCTTGCTTCCTATTCGCTGAGATCTGGCAACACTGTATCTCTTCCTTCCGTTAGTGGTCCCTGTTCTTTTCTATTCTTTGTTCCGTCTCTCACTCTCTTTACAACAGCTTCGAAATGAAAGTCTCGGGCTGCTAAGCAGGGTTGTCCACTGCTCCGACAGCGCCAGAGACACGGGTGTGAACCTGATCTCGCCGTTGTCGGTGTGTAGTTTTCACGTTCTCCTGTTCGTTCAAATAGATCGTAATATATCGGATAGTTGCAGAATATCTTACTCGGAATAGGGGAAGCAAGAACTGGAGGACATGGGTATAAGGTGGAGGGTGGCGGGGTGTGTGTGTGGCGGGGGTGGGGGGGTTAATAGGGACCTGAGGGGTAAATTTTTCGACACATATGTGGCGGTGTATGGAAGGAGCTGCCGGAGGAGGCAGTTAAGGCAGGGACTATCGCAACGTTGAAGAAACATTTAGACATGGACATGGATTGGACAGGTTTAGAGGGACATGGGCAACACGCAGGCAGGCGGGTGTACTTAAATGCTGGAGTAACTCAGCGGGACAGGCAGCATTTCTGGAGAGAAGGAATGGGTGACGTTTCGGGTCGAGACCCTTCTTCAGACGTCTTCAGATGGGGCATGTTGTTCGTCGTGGGCAACTTCGGCCGTAGGACCTGTTTCCACGCTGTATGACTATATGACTATAATTAATTTATTCTTCAATCCCCGACACCATTAATTGATTGGTGTTGAGATGCAACATGGAAACAGGCCCTTCAGTCAACAGAGTGCACGTCGACCATCACTCACCCGTTCACATTATTTCTTACTTTCGCATCTGCTTCCTACGCATGAAGGCAAATTGATCTACAATCTAGCAAGACATTCGAGATATGGGGGGAAACCGGGGGAAACATAAGCGGTCGCATGGATAACCTGCAGACTCCACACAGCCAGCACCTCATGTGAAAAAAACCGGAACGCTTCACCACTGTGCCATGGAGGAGGGTTGAGGCGTAATAGAGAAATGGGGCATCAACGTTTGGAATACAATTTAGTTCATTCGAAAAATAAATTTAATTTAATTTAGTTTAATGATACAACGCAGAAACAGGTCCCTCAGCCCACCGAAACCGCACTGACCAGCGACCCCCCACACATTAACATTATCCTACACACTAGGGGGAAATTACACTTACACCAAGGCAATTAACCTACATGCCTGTACGCCACTGATCTCGGAGAAAACCGACGAGGTCATGGCGAGAACGTACAAACTCCGTACGGACAACACCCGTAGTCGGGATCGATCCCGTGATTCCGGCGCTGCAAGTGCTATAAGGCAGCAACTCTACTGCTGCGCCACCGTGGCCGCCCGGAATTTAATTTGGTTGGGTTGGAATGGTGGGCAGGATATATAATTCACGCGAATGCGTTGCGGTTTGGAAGCACACCGTGATTGTTGTTATAAGAAGACAACGCATTTTCGCTGAGAATAATAAAGATAGGCACAAAGTCAAAAAAGAATTCCACATGGTAAACCCCCCCTACAAAATAACAAAATAGCCTTCTTCTCCTTCAATGAATAGTGATCTGGTAAATGTTTGATGAAGCGAGGAGTGGATCTCACCATTGAAACTGGAGATGAACAACCATTGAATCAATTTGCAGCAATATGAAGTGTGACATATCGTTGTTCAAGTAGAGGAGCGTCTTGGCGTTCAAATCTTCATCTCAATCTCGGATTCCATGCCTTTCTCTCAACATCTCCTCTGTGCCATTTTACAAAGCCCTTTGCCTACATATCGCCCTTACTCATGCCTTTGCCCTTATCTCCTTTCAGCCCCTGACAAAGTTCGATTGTTATAATATTATTATTACTGGAATTAGTTTTATGTATGTTGTAAGATAATTCATTGAATTAATTGAGAAATTCTTGTCACTGTTATTTTGAAGAGCGCGCGCCAGTGTGGAAATCTTTGGCGACTTGATGCCTATCTTTATCATTCTCTTAGAACATTCTTGTTACCGATATTCAACCTGACGTAGTTCACCCCAAGCTCTGCCTCAAAGATTACTGTATTCAGATAAATTATACCGTAGTCCAACAGTAGCAGTGCCCCCCAAGTTCGACACTGTAGATCTGTGATTAGTCGGAGTATTTGGCAAATAAGCCTGCAGTGTAGTTACCCGATAGACCAACTAACCGGGATACACGCCTGAGTACACTGTGCTTGACGATCCATTCCACCTATAGCAATAAAATACCAGGTTATTCAGCCGATCACTTATTTTCGCAGCTGAGTCCAGGCAGATCAATAACATTCGAACATTTTAAGACACGCCTACAATTTCCAGAAAGATATCCAATTTTACGAAGACATGTTTATGTAGCAACGTGTCTTTATTTGAAATAAAGATAATTTTCATGTTGCTTGTTTCGCTTCCTTATGTAGCAATTAGGATCGTGCTAAGCGTTTATTTGCTATACGTTACCCTTTCTACCAGAACAGCCTTCCAGTCAATTCTTGAAAGCAATCAGAAATTGATCCAATTCCCTGTAAATCAGGCCAAACCTTATTTATGCCAGGGAAGGGAACACGGTTGGCAATTTCGCAATGGGTTATTCATTTTCTGGTTTCCTTATGATGCAGCAGATATTACATTTGCCTTGCGCAATTGAAAACATTGTGGTGCATTAGAGACAAGTCACAAATGACTAGAGATGCTGGAATCTGCAGCAAAAATAACATTATGTGTTGGTGGAACTCAACGGCGTCTGCCAGACATTGTACAAGAAAATGGAATGCGTGAGACGAGATGTAGTACACGGACGGTGAAACCCCGCCTAAGGATTAAAGAATTAGTGGATGGACTCTGGTGAGGGAGAGACTGGTGGAGATAACAGCTGGGCTTGGAACGATGCCTGTTTCTTCGTTGTCCATATGGAGCATCCTTTGTTGCAAACCCATTCTCGCAAACTTCCCCATTCGGCCTCCCCTACGCGGACTGCGGCTTGTGAACTGCCTCTTGGAAACATGCAGAACAGGCTAATATTATTAACTTCGCCACTAACGTCCGCCTCGGCCTCCAATTGACTGGAGCCACTTTGCCCCTCCTATTTCATAATCGTTTTGTCTCTGTGGTTACACCGAATCAACAGATGAGGGGTGATGTAATCTGCAGCAAAAACATAAAACCATTTGCTGGAACAGTGTCCATTTGAACCCTGTTGGGACCAGTATCCTGGCAAACTGCCCAAGGATAGGGCTTCCTGCTGCAAGTGCGATGGTTCATATTGCCCCACACACCTTCAACATGTATCCTCTGGTTCTCTATTCCGCTATACGGGGCAAATGACTCTGTGCGTTTACCCGATCTACTCCTCTCATGGTTTTGGACACCGTTCACCCCCCTGCGCATCATGGAATAAAGTCCTCGCCAACTCATCCTCACCATGCTCAGTGGCACGGCGGCACGGTGGCGTAACTGGATAGCTACATTCTTACTGCGCCAGAGACACGGGTATGCTGACTACGGGTGCTTGTATGTACAGTTTGTACGCTCTCCCCGTGACTTGCGTGGGTTTTCTCCGAGATCTTGGGTTTACGCCCACAATCCAAAGACGTACATGTTTGTAGGTTAATTGGCTTGTTATGAATACCTGGACTATGGAACAGCATCCCTCTTCCCATCAGAACACCCCCCTCCATGAACTCTTTTAAGTCTAGACTTAAAAGTTATTTCTTCTCTCAAGCGTTTCTTGAGGTCCTCTGTGGGAGCGCTGCATGTATGTACTCATGTATGTATTGTTGATCTATGTACAACAGTATGTAGCACGTTTAGTACCTGCACTAATGTAAAGCACTTTGCACAACGAGAGTTGTTTTTGAATGTGCTATTGAAATAAAATTGACTTTACTTGACTTCATCAATGCAAAATTGTCCCTAGTGTGCGTAGGGTATTGTTGATGTGCGAGGATCACTGGTAGGTGCGGACTTTGTGGGGCAAAGGGCCAGTTTCCGCGCTGTATCTCTGAATTACACGAATCAAACTCAGTCCCTTGGATGCTGGCAACATCATCGCAAGTTTTCTCTGCACCCTTTCCTGCTGGACACCATCTTTCATATGACAAGTGCGCAAAACGGAACGCAATACTATAAAGCTTGCCTCTCGTGCTAACTTGCATCTATCTCGCCTCGAATCCGCTCCTTGCGGTTCGATGTGGGAATGGGGGTCATTTCTAACTCGGAATTAAATAGAAGCAGAAAGTACATTTCGCCAGGCAATCAAGGTAACCTATAAATCCCGCATTGACCCGCTCCTCACAGTTCCTTTACATTATGATACCTTAGTGTTCCTCACAAAAGCCGAGCCGAGCTTCCCCTGTTACAGCGATGAGGGCGTTTCCTTCCCCACATGCCTAAACTGAATGAACGCTAACCGAGTCGCAACTGGGGAGGAAGCTGGGGTAGGGGGAAGTCAGTCGCTTCCCGCCCATCGTTACCTCTGCGCCACCAGCAGCAACAGTAGAGGCCAGAACATCCGAAAGCCGCACGGCACCAAGTCGATGAGGGAAGTTCACAAAGAGTTTTTCACAGGGAAAATGCGCGTATTTGCCATTTGGATTGCGTGGGGAGCATGCCTGATAGGTAACATCGCAACAGTTAGTCCGGCTAATTGCTCAGACGAAAGGTCGATCATCATTGTGAATGTGAACCGGTCTAATCTTTCCCTATATGTAAATGGAAGCCGGATACTATCTAATCGCCATCCATATGTAATGGAGAAAATGAATTGGTATAGGTAATGTTTCGTGTCGAGACCTTTCTTCAGGTCTTGTATTCCTTTTGTCAAGAGAGGCTGGCTGATCCGCTGAGCGAATACAACTTCTTGTGTCTAACTTCGGTTTAACTCAACATCTGCAGTTCCTTCCTACCTCTCATCCGCGGCAATGTTCGATTCACCTCGATGTGCAAGGGAACTATGCGATGCATATCTACCCTAGTGTCGACATTGACCTTTGTCTTTGGAACTGATTCGCTACAATAATAATAATTTATTCTGCACTCTCTATCTTCCCTTCTTCTATCTATTGAGCGTGCATTTGATTTGATTGTATTTATGTATATTACCAGTTGATCTGTTTGGGTGACATGTAATACAAAGGTCTTCCGCGTATTTCGGTGCACGCATGACAAACCTAATCCATATATTTTTCAGATCCCAATTATGGAGTTACCGTCACACAATCGCTGCCGTCAGCACAGAAGGTAGAAGGAGAGTCGATGAATTTCAGCGGCACCTATGACACCGCAGAAACGTACTACGACTTACTTTGGTACCGGCATCATCAGGACTCAAGGCCCGTATTCATACTGTGGAAATATTCAAGAGGAAGCGAGGAGAAAGCCGATTTTGCAGGGGATCGCTTCTCTGCCCTGCTCCAGACCGATAGAAAATTAGTCAGTTTAACACTTTCGGGGCTGAAGCTGAGCGACTCTGCAGTTTATTACTGCGCCCTGAGCCTCACAGTGATGGAAACCAGTGAAACCTTCCTACAAAAACATCAGTTTCTGCTTTGCCTGCTGCAGCGAGATACATCTGCACCGCGCTTGGTGGTTGTGGTTTCCCGCCGCCTGAGAATTCTTCCCAACTCACTCAGTATTTTTCTCGAGGGCGGCTTGCGGTATCATCGGTGCAGCTGAGACCCACCGACTCCCTTTCTGTGCTCTGAGCTGAGGGCGGCATCTGTGTGAACAGAATCGCCATGTCTGGTGTCTGGAAAACACATGGATTGGATTTAGATATATAATGGACAGAGATACAGTGATGAATTATGCTTCCCATGCTGGGCAGCAGATCAGATAACGGTCCATAAATACAACCCATTCAAACCGAAGTGCAATAGATAGAGCAAAGGGAAAGATACAGAGTGCAGAATAAAGTTCTCCACATTGTAGCGCATCAATTCCAGAATCAAATCCCAATGTCCGCAATGCGGTAGATGTGCACCGGCCTGTACTCCACTTTATGACGTTAAATCCTGTAGTACCCTGCCGAAGATAGACACAAAATGCAGGTGGGACAGGAGGCATATCCGGAGTGAAGATGGGTGACGTTTCGGGTCGAGACTGAGATTCAGGGGAGAGGGAGACTAGCGATATGGAACGGTAAGGTGTGAAAAGGATAGATTAAAACGGACCCTGGTCCAGGAAATGTCTAATATCATTGTTAGCTGGGGGGGGGGGGGAGGCAACAACGTGGCATTCAAACAGAGATATTAGTGAGATTATGAATGATAACGAAATTGACAATGTATCTCTTATAAGCGACGACGATCAACATCATCTTCATTATTTGTGTGTTCCCTACAGCAGTACATCGATTCAGCAGGATCTCAGAGAAGACCCACGAGGTCACGGCGAGAACCTACAAACTCCGTACACAGCACCCGTAGACGGGATCGATCCCGTGTCTCCGGCGCTGCAAGTGCTGTAAGGCAGCAACTCTACTGCTGCGCCACCGTGGCCGCCCGGAATTTAATTTGGTTAGGTTGGAAAGGTGGGCAGAATAAATAATCCTCGCGAATGCTTTGCGGTTTGGAAGCACACCGTGAATGTTGGTACATGAACGCAACACATTTTCGCGGAGAATAATAAAGTTAGGCACCAAGTGAAAAAAAGGTTTCCACACGCTAAAAACCCCCTTTAAAATAACAAAATGGCCTTCTTGAATAAATTGTGATCTGGTAAATGTTTGATGAAGCGAGGAGTGGATCACATCATTGAAACTGGAGATGAATAACCAATGAAATAATTTGCAGCAATTTGAAGCGTGACATTCCGTTGATAAAGTAGAGGAGCGTCTTGGCGTTCAAAACTTCATCTCAATCTCGGATTCTATGCCTTTCTCTTAACGTCTCCTCTGTGCCATTTTACAAAGCCCTTGCCCACATTTCGCCCCTACTCGTGCCTTTGGCCTTATCTCCTTTCAGCCCCTGACAAAGCTCGAAATATTATAATATTGTTATCAGTGGGATTAGTTATATGTATGTTGTAAGATAATTAATTGAATTAATACAGACATTCTTGTCACTGTTATTTTGAAGAGCGCGCGCCGGTGCGGAAATCTTTGGCGACTTGATGCCTATCTTTAGCATTCTCTTAGAACATTATTGTTACCGATATTCAACCCGACGTGGTTCACCCCAAGCTCTGCCGCAACGATTACTGTATTCAGATAAAATATACCGTACGTCCAACAGTAGCAGTGCCCCCCAAGTGCGGCTTTGTAGATCTGTGATTAGTCGGAGTATTTGGCAAATAAGCTTGCAGTGTAGTTACCTGATTGACCAACTAACCGGGATACACGCCTGTGTACACTGCGATGATGATCCATTCCCTCTATAACAATAAAATACCAGGTTGTTCTGCCGATCACTTATTTTCGCAGCTGAGTTCAAGCAGATCAATAACAATCGAACATTTTAAGACACGCCGACATTTTCCAGAAATATATCCAATTTAACGAAGACATGTTTATGTAGCAGCGTGTCTTTATTTGAAATAATGATAATGTTCATCTTGCTTGTTTCGCTTTCTTATGCAGGAATTAGGTTCGTGCTAAGCGTTTATTCCGTATATCTTACCCTTTCTACCAGAACAGCCTTCCAGTGCATTCTTTTTTTTTTTTTATAATGAAAAAGAAAAAGAGCGAATAGATTATAAAATATAGAAAAAACAGTGATCTATAGTGCGTGAGAAAGAAAAAAGGGTGAAAGAAGAAAAGTGAAGAAAAGAAGATAGGAAGAAAAATAGTAGAAATTAAAAGATTAAGGATATCGTTATTTATAATCTTGACCATCCCTCACCCTGGAACAGTTAGCTTCTACAATTGTGTTGCACCATATGCTTCCAAAAAGACCACAAATGGAGACCAACTCGTTAAGAATTGGTCTGATTTATCTATTAGGAGGAATCGCATTTCCACAAGATGTGCGGTGTCCAACATGCTTGAAATCCACATTTTAAGCGTTGGTATTGCTGTATTTTTCCATAATTTATGTATTAGTTTTTTTGCCATTATTAAACCATAATTAAAAAATAAATTTTGTGATGAGTTCAATTTATTCCCGTCTTCCATTGCTCCAAATATAATCATTTCAGTATTAGGTTCCATTTTTATCTTGAATAAGTTTGTAAATATTTCAAAAATATCACTCCAAAATTTATAAAGTTTTATGAAGGAAAAAAAAGAGTGTGTTATAGTTGCGTTTTGGGATAAACATTTATCACAAATGGGGGACGTATTGGATAGAATTTATTCAATCTAGTTTTTGAATACTACAATCTATGTAAAATGTTAAATTGAATTAAATTATGTCTTACATTATTCGAACATTTGTGTATATATATCAAATACTTTTCACATGTTTCCTTCGCAATTTTTATCATTAATTCTCGTTCCCAATCTTCTCTAAGTACCTCTGTCGATGGTAGGTCTATATTTAAAATACTATTATATAAATATGATATTAATTTCTGTTAGTCAGCCTTAATATTCATTGCTTCTTGCAGTGGATCAAAAGTTATGTTTTGATATCATTGTATGTATTTCTTCACAAAGTCGCAAATCTGAAGATATTTAAAATATTGGTTATTTTTCGTTTAAATTTTAATTGTAATTGTTGGAATGGTAACAGGTTTCCCATTTCATACATATCACCGATCCTTTTAATTCCCATTCTTTCCCATTGGTTATATGTTTTATCAATAAGAGATGGGTTAAATGAAGGATTATTCACTATTGGCATTAACAATGATAGATTTCTCATTTTTAAAGATAATTTAATTTGTTTCCAAATTCTTATTGTATCATTGTTATTCTTGTATATTGTGTTGTTCAGTTTTATCGGGGAGAAGAGGATCGCTCCTATGTTACAAGGAGAACAATCCTCTTTCTCCATTCTTATCCATTCTGTCTGTTGGGTAGAACTGTCCTACCAATAAATTATATTCTTAATATGCACTGCCCAATAGTAATACAAAAAGTTCGGATTTTAAAGCCTTAGACCTCCATTGTTTTACTGATTGGTCTAAGTATGGTCTAAAACACAATTGAAGTCCCCCCCTATTATTACATTTTGGTAATTAAACTCTGATATTATATCTATAATTTTATTAGAAAATTGGGGGTTGTCAACGTTCGGAGCGTAGTTGTTGAATAAATTTCTCCCGAAACTATAATATACCTTCCCTCTTTATCTGAAATAGTATTCTTTAATTTAAAAGGTATACCTTACCGAACAATAATAGCCGTACCTCTAGATTTAGAAGTAAATGAAGAATAATATGTTTGATCTATCCACTTCGCCTTTAATCTCATCTGTGTTTGTTGTTTCATGTGTGTTTCCTGCAAAAACATTATGTCACAATACAAAGATTTTAATTGAGCAACAATTTTACCCCTCTTAATTGATTCATTGGCACCCCTTATATTCCAACTACAGAATGTAATTCCTCCATTCTTTATTTGTCTATCGTCTTGCATTATATATCAGTATAGTGTTTTTGAATCATATGGTGCAACCAAATACCTCAGAATTCTGTGTGCTGGGTGGTCATCCCGACTTTTAAAATTTATGTTACATCTCCGTCCTGTATAGTACCTTAGAAAAAGAAAGACAAAATGTGATATGAAATTGACTACAAAAAAATTAAACCAATAGAAATCTTTATAGTGATTAAAAAAAAATTGACGTTAAGGTATCTAAGAAAATATACCTTAAAACCGAATAGCCACCTGAGGTGGCGAACAATTTATGGACTTCCATTGATGTTGTTGTACATTGAGGTCCATCCCCTTAGCAGAGTCTCGTGAAAGGCTACGGACCGTTTCATATGTTGTTTTTTAAAATACATTTATCAAACCAGCACCAGTAAAAACAGAAAGAATTCAGAAAAAGAAGTAAAAAATAAAAAACCAAAAATAAAACACAACGTATGTTCAGTTCTATAAGTATATATGCCTTTCCAATTTATCTAACCTTAATCTAGTCTAAACGTTACCATATATATCCACCCAAAGTTCTTACATGATATCCCATTCTTTAACTATAATACAAGCAGGTACCAAGGGGTTAAACAAAGCCACGCATCTGGATCTTTTCCAAGTGTATACTGCTCCTGCCTCCTTCACACACAATATTAGTTTGTTAGTATTATTATGAACATTTTAGTTAATTACTGTATATTAGTATATATCATCAATATTAGTTCATTTTCCTTAACAATTTTAAATTTATAAAATCAAAATTATGTACACTCCCATTATCACCGCTTCATGGGTTATTCATATTTGCCACTTACATTAACAGATAATTAGTATTATTAAATTTGTTAGATTAATTGATTATTTATTATTATAATATAGTAATTAAAGATTTTCTTAAATCAACAATTTCTTATATTCCAATCAATATTATCTCGTTCCATGTCACTTATTAATTCCCTCATTAATTCTGTATCTTCAACGTCCTTTTGTTTATCTTTAAGTTTTTCATTCAAGGTGAAACATGGACTGTACTCTCGAAAACACATTCCAGACAGATAGGCATATCTGGTAACTGTCTGGAAAAGTTCCGCCATCTTAACCAGAGCAAAACCTTGTCTAAAAAAGTTAAAAAGTTCAATATTCATCCTTGCCGTCATCTTCACCCGCTGTTTTCTTTACGATATCCTGTGCGTACTTAAAAGCCTTTTCGGGATCCGTAAATGAGCGTTCAGTGTCCTTATAAGTAATCTTCATTTTTGCTGGGTAGACCACCCCATATCTCACATGGGGTACTCCTTTCAGAATATTTCTTGTCTGTGTAAACAAGTTCCTTTTTTGGACGACCTCAGGGGGATAATCACGGAAGAGTCTAATATTATCCCCAAGATATGTGAGATTCTCCACATGGATAATCTTATTCAATATATTTTCCACTGAAGAGATGTCGAGGAATTTCACAATTATCTGTCTTGGATGAGCACTTATCCCCTTTGGAACACGTCCAACCCGGTGAACGACATCTATTCTTGGGTATTCCGGCAGTTTAAAAACATCTTTAAGTAAATCAGCAACGAAAGTACGTGTTTGAGATCCACGCCCCTCTCGTCCTTCCCTTACTCCAACAATTCTCAAATTCTGCCTTCTCGATCTCGCCTCCAAATGCAGACATTTGTCAGTCATTCTCACGAGTTGCTTCCCCTCAGATTTTTGTGCTTTTTTCAGACTCGTTATTTCCATAGCCATTTCTTTCATTGCAGTCTCCATTTCTTCCATCAGCTCATCAGACTTTTCCATGTTATCATATCCCATTGAATTTCGTATTATAATCTTTTTCCATTTTAGCACATTCTGACATTAATGTTTTATCAAGCTCATTATACTGCTTCTTCAGCTCCTTTAACTCACCACAAGCAAAGTAATTTTTTTTAGAAAGATTAGTCTCCATACTCTCCATATTAGTCTCCACACTCTGCATTTTAGTCTCCATATTAGTCTCCATACTCTGCATTTTTTCCAGTGTAGTATTAATTCCAGTCCATTCTTGAAAGCAATCAGAAATTGATCCAATTCCGTGTAAATCAGGCCAAACCTTATTTATACCAGGGAAGAGAACAGGGTTGATAATTTCGCAATGTGTTGTTCATTTTCTGGTTTCCTTATGATGCAGCAGATATTACATTTGCCTTGCGCAAATGAAAACATTGTAGTGCATTAGAGAACAGCCACAAATGATCAGAGATGCTGGAACCTGCAGCAAAAATAACATTATGTGTTGGTGGATCTCAGCGGCGTCTGCCAGACATTGTACAAGAAAATGGAATGCGTGAGATGAGGTGTAGTACACGAACGGTGAATCCCCACGTGAGGATTAAAGAATTAGTGGATGGACTCTGCTGAGGGAGAGACTGGTGGAGATAACAGCAGGGATTGGTACGTTGCCTGTTTCTGCGTTAGCCACATGGAACATCCTTTGTTCCAAACCCATTCTCGCAAATTTCCCCTGCGCGGACTACGGCTTGTGGACTGCCTCTTGGAACCAGGCACTACAGGCTAATATTGTTACCCTCGCCATTAATGTCCGCCCCGGGCTCCAAGTGACTGGAACCACGTTGCCCCTCCTATTTCCTAATCGTTTTGTCTCTGATCACCCGATGGTTACACCGAATAAACAGATGAGTGGTGATGTGACCTGCAGCATAAAATAAAACTATTTGCTGGCGCTGTGTCCACTTGAACCCTGTTGGGACCAGTATCCTGGCAAACTGCACAACGAGGGCGGTAGATAGGGCTTCCTGCTGCAAGTAGGAAGTGTCAATATGAGTTTTTGCAAACACATAGAGGAGGCACGCAGGATCACGTGATGTGTTGTAGATTACAAAGACTCACTTCGTAATCGTTTCCGCTCATCGAGCCCTTTCTTTTTGCCGACCACGGATGGATTCAGGGGCCGGTGTTGTTGCATGGTTGACACCAACTCAGAAATAGGAGACGCGCCAGGCTTCCGCGGTGCTATCAATGAGCAAGTGTGGAATCGCTCTCCTCTTGTCCGCGGCTGCGATGACGTTGGCAATAAAGCACTGGATGTCCTGCGCTCAGCTGCAATGAGCAAAATTGCATTCCCCAATCGAGCCTAATATCGCCAATGTAGGGAGCACACAGATGAAGAAGATTATGTTTATCCTCGTCGCCAATAAGCGACACATTTTCAATCTCGGTATCATTCAAAATCGCACTCAAGTTTCTGTTTGTTATCTCCCCCCCAGCTAAAAATGATATTCGACATTTCCTTGATCTACTGTTTTCACACCTTACCCTTCCATGCCTCTAGTCTCCCTCTCCCCTGACTCTCAGTATCGGCCCGTAACATCACCCATCTTCTCTCCGTAAATGCCTCCTGTCCCGCTGTTACACCAGCATTTTGTGTTTATCTTCGGCAGGGCACGACAAGATTTAACTCCATAGGGCAGAGTACAGGCCGGTGCACATCTGCCGCATTGTGGACATTGGGATTTGATACTGGAATTGATGCGCTACAATGTGGAGAACTTTATTCTGCACTCTGTATCTTTCCCTTTGCTCTATCTATTGCACTTCGGTTTGAATGGGTTGTATTTATGGACCGTTATCTGATCTGCTAGCTGGTATGCAAAGCATAGTTCATCACTGTATCTCTGACCATTATAAATCTAAATCCAATCCATGTGTTTTCCAGAAATGGCGATTCTGTTCACACAGATGCCGCCCTCAGCACAGAGCACAGAAAGGGAGTCGGTGGGTTTCAGCTGCGCCGATGACACCACAAGCAGCCCTCGAGAGAATCTCAGTGAGTTGGGAAGAATTCTCAGGCGGCGGGAAACCACAACCACCAAGCGCGGTGCAGACGTATCTCGCTGCAGCAGGCAAAGCAGAAGCTGATGTTTTTGTCGGAAGGTTCCACTGGTTTCCATCACTGTGCGGCTAAAGGCGCAGTAATAAACTGCAGAGTCGCTCAGCTTCAGACCCGAAAGTGTTAAACGGACTAATTTTCTATCGGTCTGGTGCTGGGCAGAGAAGCGATCGCCTGCAAAATCGGCTTTCTCCTCGTTTCCTATTGAATATTTCCTCCATATGAACTCGGGCCTTGAGACCTGATGATGCCGGTACCAAAATAAGTAGTAGTACGTTTCTGCGGTCTCATAGGTGCAGCTGAAAGTCACCGACTCTCCTTCTACCTTCTGTGCTGACGGCAGCGATTGTGTGACGGTATCTCGATGATTGGGATCTGAAAAAATATATGGATTATGTTTAGGTTTGTCATGCGTGCACGAAAATACGCGGAAGACTTTTGCATTGCATCCTACCCAAACAGATCAACTGATAATATACTTCAATACAATCAAATTAAACGCACGTTCCACAGATAGAAAAAGGGAAGATAGCGAGTGCATAATAAAGTTAATATTATTGTAGCGAATCAGTCCTAGAGACAAAGGCCAATGTCGACACTGAGGTAGATATGCATCGCATAGTTGCCTTGCATATCGAGGTGAATCGAACATTGCCGCAGCTTATAGGTACGAAGGAACCGCAGATGCTGACTTAAACCGAAGTTAGACACGAAAAGCTGGAGTAACTCAGCGGGTCAGCCTGCCGCTCTTGACAAAAGGAATAGGTGACCTGAAGAAGCGTCTCGACCCGAAACATTACCTATACCAATTCATTTTCTCCATGGCATGTGGATGGCGATTAGATAGGACCGGCTTACCATTTACATATGGGGAAAGATTAGACCGGTTCGCATTCACAATGATGGTCGACGTTCCGTCGGAGTAAGTAATCGGATTAACTGCTGCGATTTTACCTATGAGGCATGCTCCCCACACAATCCAGATGGCAAATACGCGCATTTTCCCTGTGAAAACCCCTTTGTGAGATTCCCTCCTCCACATGGTGCTGTGCGGCTTTCGGATGTTCTCGCCTCTCCAGCTGGTGCTGGTGACTGACTTCCGCCTACCTCAGCTTCCTCCCCAGTTGGGACTCGGTCAGCGTTCGTTCAGGTTAGGCATGTTGTGACTGGGTGGGGAAGTAAACGTCCTCATCGCTGTAACAGGGGAAACTCGACTCGGCCTTATGAGGAACTCTAAGATATCTCATATAAAGCAACTGTGAGGAGCGCGTCAATGAAGGATTGATATGTTGCGTTGATTGCCTGGCGAAATGTACTTTCTGTTTAAATTTATCTCCGAGTTAGAAATTATCCCCATTCCCTCATCGAACCGCTAGGAACGGAGTCGATGCGAGATAGATGCGAGTAAAGGGCCTGTCCCACGGGCATGCGACTCCATGCGGCAAGCGCGACCTAACGTGGTCGCTTGAGCCGTACGGCCTCGCGGGGCCGGTCCCACTTCGATCGCCGGAGCCGTATGGAGTTGTGCGGAGCTGGTCCCGACATCGCGCGGGGCTCCGAAAAACTGACCGTGTTCAAAAATTCCGCGCGGCAACGGCCTGCCGGCCCGCAGCCGCCTCGACGCGGTACGCAGCGTCTCGACGCCGTACGCAGCGTCTTGACGCCATACGTCACGCGCGAACTTCCCGCGTCACTCACTCGACCTCCGCTTCACTCACTCACTCACTCACTGGTCGCGCTTGCCGCATGCAGCCGCATGCTGGTGGGACCGGCCCTGTACGGGGATCACTCGAACTCCGCGCGGCCCCCGCGCGGCCCCCGCTTCCGGTTAGGTCGCGCTTGCCGTATGGAGTCGCATGCCCGTGGACAGACCCTTTAGGATGCGAGGCCACGTTTAGAGTATTGCGTTCAGTTTTGGGCACGTGTGATGTGAAAGATGTTGTCAAGCAGGAAAGGGTGCAGAGAAAACTTGCGATGATGTTGCCAGCACCCAAGGGACTGAGTTTGTTTCGTGTAGTTCAGAGATACAGCGCGGAAACTGGCCCTTCGGCCCACCGAGTCCGCACTTACCAGTGATCCCCGCACATCAACAATACCCTACACACACCAGGGACAATTTTACATTCGTCAAGTCAAGTCAATTTTATTTCTATAGTACATTTAAAAACACCTCTCGTAGTGCAAAGTGCTTTACATTAGTGCAGGTATAACGTGCTACATCCAGTGGTACATAGATCAACAATACATACATACAGCGCTCCCTCAGAGGACATCAAGAAAGGCTTGAGAGTAGAAATACGTTTAATCATATAATTAAATGTGTTGATGGAGGGAGCTGTTCTGATGGGAAGAGGGATGATGTTCCATAGTCTTGGTATTTAAAACACGCCAATTAACCTACACACATGTACGTCTTTGGATTCTGGGCAAAAACCCAGGATCTCGGAGAAAACCGACGCAAGTCACGGGGAGAGCGTACAAACTGTGTACAAACAAGCACCCGTAGTCAGGATACCCGTGACTCTAGCGCATTAAGGAAGTAGCTATACCGTTATATCGGGAACGGCTTGAGTTGGAGGACCACGCCTCCTGTGGGGGCTACGGGTAGGGAACGGGTGCGTTGGGGGAGCTGACCCTATCGAAGCCTCTCATAACTTTACATACCTCAACCAGATCTTCCTGCGATCTCCGACATTCCAGAGGGAAATAATCCAAATATGACCAATCTCTCCCTGTACCACTAATCCAGCCACTATTCCGGTAAATGAGCAACTGCGGCTCTAAAACACGCTGTTCATATTAAATGTGTCCATCTTGCTGAATTCGCAAAGTCATTCACTAATGGCTTTGCTACTGGTCACCAATATGTACAGCTTGCTAATTTGGTTAGTTTACATTAGTTTATGATAGGCGTCGATAGGTTAGACTGTCATAACTTTCATTGCCCCAAAGGTCGGTTCTAACCGGGATGGCTGGACTGGCATATGTTGAAAGAATGGAGTGACTGGGCGTGTATACACTGGAATTCAGAAGGATGAGAGGGGATCTTATTTAAACATATAATGTCATTAAGGGTTTGGACACGCTAGAGGCAGGAAACATGTTCCCGATGTTGGGGGAGTCCAGAACCAGGGGGCCACTGTTTAAGAATAAGGGGTTAGCCATTTAGATGGAGATGAGGAAACATTTTTTCGCACAGAGTAGTGAGTCTGTGGCATTCTCTGCCTCAGAGGGCGGTGGAGGCTGGTTGTCTGGATACTGTCAAGAGAGAGCAATATCGGGCTCTTAAAGGTAGCGGAGTCAGGGGATATGGGGAGAAGGCAGGAACGGGGTACTGATTGGGGATGATGATCACTGTTGTGGGACATATCACTGATGGGGATGTCAGAGTATAGAAGAGAGATCGAGCGACTGTCCATATGGAGCCAGCACAATAACCTGTCCCTCAACACCAGCAAAACCAAGAAACTGATTGTGGACTTTGGAAGGAGTAGGATGGGGACCCACAGTCCCGTTTATATCAACGGGTCGATGGTTGAAAGGGTCAAGAGCTTCAAATTCCTGGGCGTGCATATCTCTGAAGATCTTTCATTGTCTGAGAACATTGATGCAATTATTAAGAAAGCACATCAGCGTCTCTACTTCCTGAGAAGGTTACGTAGAGTCGGTGTGTCAAGGAGGACTCTCTCTAACTTCTACAGATGCACAGTAGAGAGCAAGCCGACCGGTTCCATCGTGGCTTGGTTCGGCAACTTGAGCGTCCTGGAGCGGAAAAGACTACAAAAAGTAGTAAACACTGCTCAGTCCATCATCGGTTCTGACCTCCCTTCCAACGAGGGGATCTATCGCAGTCGCTGCCTCAAAAAGGCTGGCAGTATCATCAAGGACCCACACAATCTTGGCCACACACTCATCTCCCCGCTACCTTCAGGTAGAAGGGACAGGAGGCTGAAGACTGCAACGACCAGGTTCAGGAATAGCTACTTCCCCACAACCATCAGGCTATTAAACTCGGCTCAGACAAAACTATGAACATTAATAGCCTATCAGGGACACATGACAATAAACTCTCTTGAATCTTGCATCTCGAATGATCACATTGAATGGCGGTGTTGGCTCGAAGGGCCGAATGGCCTACTCCTTCGCCGATTTTCTAGGATTGATCCCTGGGATGGCGCGACTGTCATATGAGGAAAGATTGAAAAGACTAGGATTGTATTAACTGGAGTTTTGAAGGATGAGGGGGCATCTTATAGAAACATATACAATTATGAAAGGACTGGGCAAGTTAGATGCAGGAAAAATGTTCGCAATGTTGGGCCAGTCCAGAACCAGGGGCCACAGTCTTAGACAAAAAGTGGAGGTCATTTAGGACAGAGGTGAGAAAAAACGTTTTCACCCAGAGAGTTATGAATTTATGGAACTCCCTTCCACAGAGGGCAGTGGAGGCCAAGTCACTGGATGGATTTAAGAGAGAGTTAGATAGAGCTCTAGGGGCTAGTGGAGTCAAAGGATATGGGGAGAAGGAAGGCACGGTTTATTGATACGGGACAATCAGCCGTGATCACAACGAATTGCGGTGCTGGATGGAAGGGCCGAATGGCGTCCCCTGCACCTATTTTCTATGTTTCTATGTTTCTATGTCTATTGAAAAGAAGCTAATCAGCTACTCTCCAACTCCGTCCTATCTGCAGAACCTTCTGTCTCTGCTTCTAGACCCATCAACTAATTTACTGCACAAACACATGTGTTACTTTTTAAGCTAGGGGGCTCGACTGTTGCAAGTAAATTAACAGGCACAATCCTCGGCAGCGTGCAGGCTCAGCGATCGTTTCGTTGAACACCTCCGCTCAATTCGCCTGAAACTGCTTGATCTCCCGCTTACTAAACACTTTAACTACCCCTTCCATTCCACACTGACCTCTCTGTGCTGGGTCTCCTGCATTGTTTGAGGAGTCAAAATTGTCCCGTCTTACTTTTTGCTCGAATCTGCTTGACAACGTACCCTGCTTCTGCAAAGTATTTTACACTTCAACCGCGTGGAGAGTTTACGAATGGCAACGGCGTTTTTAAAACCCTTACCTCCCGGTTCCTCCTCATTCTGTTCCTCAAACTGCAGACGGTCACACAAACCCTGGCGGTCAGTTAAGCCCGCGGGAGACTGCGGGGTGAGAACAATGGAGCAAACAGTGAGCTAGCAATGAAGAACAGAGGAATGTCCATCATCTTACTGGTGGCAATCTAGTGAAGCTGTATCCTGTTGCGTTCCTCTTACCTTGTAAATGTTATATTTGTAAATGTTACAAGCATTAGCTGTGCTAGCCGGTTTAATGCCATTGATGCAATGTTTATCCTCCAAGAAAGTGGATGCATTCTGGTGCTTCTGAACTCCTGCACCAACTCGTGCATTTATGAAGGGACGCAGACCAAATTCCGAGAGTAGTTGAAGAATACGGCTAAATGCCCGCTGGGTCTATTTAGACGAATTTTTACATATTGTGAACGTCTCCAAAGTAAGCGGGTAATTTACATTTTATTTTTACTATCACAGTTAATGCGAGTGAACTCATAAGGGAGGGTGTTATATGGTGATATGGTTATGTCATTGGGGCAGTCAAGAAGACCTGTAGAATATTGCGAGCTAAATTTCCATCAAAGTTTACCTATATATCCTGTTCACTCTTTTAAGCGAATGTTGACGATATAGGGCAGAAATAATTTGTTTGGGGGCACAAATAGGTAGTGAATCTAATAGGATGCTGTGTTGCTTCAGTGGGGAAGGAGAGAGCTAGTTGCAGTTCTATACGTAACCGCGCGAGGGCGCGTTCCTTTTAGAACTGGTACTTCACGGTTGCATCTGATGAAATCAGTGCTTCGTTGTATTGTCTTCGAGTAACACATCTAGTACCTGTTCTTTTACACAAAGAACCCTTATAGAAATTTAAATCTCTGGTAAAATAAAAATTGTAATGGCATAAATCAAGGCCACTAATCAAGTCATTCTGATGTTTATTGAATTGGACTTAGAGATTCCTGTTTTATACCAATGTCATTAGAATCGACGTCTGAGATTTTCTTCATTTTAGTCCATGTTACATTGTGCAGCTTACACTGAGTGATGCAATGAAGCCCGGGTAACTGGTCGTTTGGATGTAGACCCTATTTTCTTAGAAGAACGCTGTCCACGTGCTGGTCGTACACTGTTGGAACAAACTCATCTCGTTTGTGGTTGCAAATAAAATGTGACGGCCCAAATATTTAACTTTCTATTAATTTAAGTGGGACAATGGAATGAGGCAGGAATATACAGTGGACTGCGCCTTGTTTCACACCGCGCCGTGAGCTTTTCTGATATTTCTGTTCCAGGCACTCCCAATTCTATGTCCCATAATACACTGTCAGGACTGGTCACATGTGAAGCCCGGCTCACTCTGTGCAGCCTCATTAAAAACATTTCCATTCAATTCCCCCATGGATCACATTCAGCGACTTTGTTTCAAGTCATAAAAAGATATTACACGTAAACAGACCCTTCGGTCGAACGTCCATGCCGATCAAAGTGTCCCATTCCAGGTAATCCCATTTGCCCGCGGTCCCCGCTAAATCAATCCTATCCATTTGCCCGCTCAAATGTATTTCAAATAGTATTATACGTCCTGTCTCAACTAACTCCTCTGGCAGTTAGTTCCTTGTAGACAATAGACTAAAGACAATAGACAATAGGTGCAGGAGGAGGACTTCGGTTATTTGAGCCAGCACCGCCATTCACTGTGATCATGGCTGATCATCCACATTCAGTGCCCCGTTCCTGCCTTCTCACCATATCCGCTGACCCCGCTATCTTTAAGAGCTCCATCTAACTATCTCTTGAAAACATCCAGAGAATTGGCCTCCACTGCTTTCTCAGGCAGCGAATTCCACAGATTCACAACACTCTGAGTGAAAATGTTTTCCCTCATCTACGTTCGAAATAGCCCACACATTTTTAAACTGTGGTCCCTAGTTCTGGACTCTCTCAACATCGGGAACATGGTTCCTACCTCCAGCGTGTCCAATCCCTTAATAATATGTTATGTTTCAATAAGATCCCCTCTCATCTTACTAAATTCCAGCGTATACAAGCCCATCCGCTCGATTATATCCGCATATGACAGTCCCGCCATCTCTGGAATTAATCTCGTGAACGTACGGTGCACTCCTTCAATAGCAGGAATGCCGTTCCTCAAATCTGGAGACCAAAACTGCACACATTACTCCATGTGTGGTCTCATTAGGGCTCTGAACAAATCCAGAAGGACCTCTTGCTCCTATACTCACTTCCTCTTGTTATGATGGCCAACGTGCAATTAGCTTTCTGCACTGCTCCTGTACCTGCATGCTTACTTTCAGTGAGTGATGAACAATAATCCCCAGGTTATATCCATCACCTTCTCAAGTGCAAAGGTTTCCCTCCCGTTCCTGTTAAATATTTCCCCTCTCACCTTTAACCTAATTCCTCTGGTTCTTTATTCTCCAACTCTGGGTAAAGGACAGTGTGCATTCACGTTCTCCAATCCGCTAATGATTTCATACACTCAGCCTCCAGCGCTCAAGATATCAGAGATCCGCCGTGGAAATGGGCCCTTCGTCCCACAGAATCCGCGCTTACCAACAATCACCAACAGTAGCACTATCCTGCAAGCTAGAGACAAGTTACAATTTGCAGACGTTAAGAATAAACTATATTTCTGTACGTATTTCTAGTCTGGGAGGTAATCGGAACACCCGGAGAAAACCTAGGCAGTCATCGGGAGAACTTGCAAAATCGCTACTGACAGCACCGTACTTAGGTTCTAATCCGGGTGTCTGACACTGCAAGGGAGCAACTCTACCGTTACGACACGATGCCGCCTAATTTAGTCGTACCCAGCTCAACCGATCCTTTTTGCGTAATCGCTCGAGGGAGTATAGTAGAGCTGTGATCTGGAACAACCTTCTAGTGAAGGGGTTGTCATGTTGCTGTTGTGGGGGAACTCCCAGACTATAGCGATGAAGAGAAGTAATTCAGTACCGGCTCATTGAGCTCATTGAGCAAAAACTGTAATTACTGCTTTAAGGTATTTGCACATTTGTGCAGTCGCCCATTGGGAAAGGCGCCAGGCGTATTTAAAGTGTTTAATTTTACTGCCCTCACGTGACTATCCATCAAGGGATTTACTTTAGCAGTTGCTGTAGCTATGCATCTGGTGTCCAGTGATATATCCAGCGACTCAGATCTGGATTACTCAGCAGGGCCTAGTGGTGAACTACCCATCTATATTGCTGGTAATCCGCCATATGCGGTAGTATATTTTGGTTTATAGACTTCCTATTCTTCCCGAGTCCCGGACGATTTTGCTGCTATTAGTAAAGGCCAATCACTACCTGAAATTAGAAAGTCTGTCAGGGTGTCGGTAAAGTGGAATTGATTAAGGTAATTCTGACAATTCCGGGCCAGCGCATCCTCCATCCAGTGACACCCACGGTTCTATAATTAAAACAGATAATTCTGCAGTTATTAAACAGGTTATCCAGGACCGAGAGAAAGTGAGACAGAACAAGCGTTTCAGATCTCTGGTCACATTTCCTATCCCGCTGCCAAGTGTCATAAGAGCTCTTGTAATTCTCTGCAGCTATTGGCTAATGATATGGAAACGGATTCCGGAGAAGCAGCTCGCAGTTGGAAACAATCAAACCACCAGGACACCTGCACAGAATGAAAGCAAACCGACAACTGAGAGAGAACAGTAAAGCAGGCACATCCAACCGCATCAGCGGAGCAGAGAACAAGACAACGGCGATGTTTTTGTAAGGGGCTTAACTTGTTCACATCACTGTGCGCCTCAGTGCGCAGTAATAGACTGCAGAGTCGCTGAGATCCAGCCCTGAGATACTCAAACTGGTGAACTTAGTCGCTGTATTGAGCACAATAGAGAAACGAGTATCAGCGTATTGGGCCTTATCTTCAATGTCGTTGGTGTCTCTCCACATAGTAAACTCGGGCTGCATGCCTGGATATTGTCGGTACCATAATAAAGTATATCCACTCCATGTGGTATCATAGTTACAGGTTAAAGTCACCGCTTCTCCTTTTGTCTTCTTCGCCGAGGGCAGTGGCTGTGTGACAGATTCTCCGTGAATAATGACTGTAAAATAAATATATTGAGATAGTAACAGACACCGGAGTCTCATGAGATTGCACTTCTCAAAACCTGAATGAGAAAGGCGAGGGGAACTGAAAAATTTGATCCCGAATTACCTGTCAGAAACGCTCCCCACCCAACACAGATGCCGACGAAACGCATTTTACCCGTTCACTCTGTATTAGCTGCGTTCCAAACTTGAAGCGACACAAACTGGTGCGTTTTCTCAGTCAAAGAGCGGCTGCTGGTCACCGGATGTTCGCTGTCACTGCCTTGTGCCCCCAGTGATGGAGTCAGAGATGTGGGTGGGCAGCGGGGTCGCAGCCAATTGAAATACACGTAGCCGGAATCCAGCTTCCCCCCCCCCGACAGTAGTCGCATCCGCTTGAATGAACCGTGGTTGAGGAAGACATATTTGTTCTTGTAACCGGTAGTGAAGGTGCGAAGCCTGAGATTGTTAAACGGAACAATAATAATGTGCATATTCACAAATGGAATAGATCGGGTAAACTCACAGAGTCTCTTGGCCAGATTAGGGGGATCGAGAAACAGAGAAAATAGATTTAAGGTCAGTGGGGAGGAAGATTTAATAGAGACCAGAAGGGTAACTTTTTAATACAAAGGGGGCTTATGGAACGAGCTGCCGGGGGTAGTAGTTAAGGCAGGCACAATCGCAAAGTTTAAGAAGAACGTTGACATGTGCATGGATAGAACATATGTTGAGGGATAGGGGCGAAACACATGCAGGTAGGACTAGTGTAGATGGAACATGATGGCGGTGTGGGCAAGTTGGGTCGAAAGGTGTGTTTGCGCGCTGTAAGACTCTATGATGCCATGATACTAAAAAACACAACAGTATTAACGGCATCCGTCCAAAGGCGACAGTTGTACAGTCGTTTCGGCAGTGTCGAGAAAACATCAGTATTAACGGCATCGTCCAAAGGCGACAGTTGTACAGTCGCTTCGGCAGTGTCGAGAAAAGGGGAGTTATTACGATGTTTTGATGTTTTAATTGAGAAATGCACGTGATTTCGATATGAAGTATATTACAAGCAAAGCCAGAAGGATGTACAAGGAGACATTTTCAATCAATGTTTCCAGTTCCACTCTCCCTTCATCTGCCATGTTTTGGCATATGAAATTCATTCCTGAGGACCTCATCACACCGAGTCCACGCCGACCACCGATGATCAGATAACTTTCGTTCCATGTTATTTCACTTTTCCATCTATTCCTTTCACACTTGGTGTATGCTTACAGAGGCCAATTAACCTAAAACATCACACCTATTTGGGATACGGGAGGAAATCAGAGCACCTGGACGATACCGACACGGTCACAGCGAGACGGGAAAACTCCACTCAGACATCACCCGAGTACAGGATTGATCCCGGGTCTCTGAAGCTTCGAGGCAGCAGCTGCGCCACTGTGCCGACAAAATGTGTGAATTGTTTTTATAAAGAGTGCAGCTGGGTGATTGTTGAACTTTAACCACAGCTAGCCGGCAATATAGGTTTGGAATTTCCATGAGTTGCAGCAGTATATCGAGTGGTCTGGTGATCTGCATTCTGCGCACAGACCGCTGCTGCCTGGATTCGGTTCGTGGTCAGGGGTTATGGCGGGTTGTTTTCTATCTCCAGTGGAAACACCATTAGACCGCGTAACGTTCACTCTGTGTAGTATCAGCGTCGCCGCCACCACGTGAACAGTCAGCAGCTCACTAACATTTAAAATGATATACTTATGCAAAATACACAAACATTATTGCTACCAACGGCTAAGATTACCATAATCCCGACAGGGTCAGGCGGCCAGGGGTCTCAGAATCAAATTAATATTGAATTCGCTTTCAAAATATATATCCAAAATCAAAGAAAATATAAACCAACAATGGCCCACAAATCATCTTTTCGAATATGCTAACTATACGACGTGTTGTCAGTCATGTAAACAAACCACTGGAGATTGGAAGATAATTCAAATGCACTCTCGCTCACTTGCTCGCGGAGTGGCGTGGATATCAGGGCAGTTGTGGAGGAGCAGCCATGAATTGAGAAATCGCAAGATTTGACTGGGTCTTTACATGGAAATGGTTCCGCCTTCACAGACCTCGACTATGGGAAAACAACTGTGATTATTGTGAATTGTAGGAATAGTCATAGTGCGTCAAGGTTTTGTATTTCAATATATATACTTTATTCGAGAAATAAATATATATAATACATGATCCTTACAAAACCCCATCCGACACTCTCGGAGGCTAAACATACATTCAATACTGTTTACACAAATTACACAATTTTACCTCCCACCTTAGGGGTCACAAGTAACATTAGAACATTTGCAGATGACACAAAACTGGATGGCAGTGTGAACAGTGAGGAGGATGCTGTGAGAATGACTTCGACAGGCTGGGTGAGTGGGCAGCTGCATGGCAGAAGCAATTTAATGTGGGTAAATGTGAGGTTAGCCACATAATTAATGTGAGGTTAGCCAAGTAATTGCACATCAATGTATTATCAATGCATTCCGATGATTTCGCCCTAATATCTGGAATAACGTCACATGCGGCCCCCTGCCTGTTTTATTGATAAAACATCGCTCAAAATATAACTATTTGATCAAGGACATTCCTTGGTGATATTTATTTCTGGTCATTTGGCACGTTATACGTTAAATTTTCTTATGATTTTCTTCATGAAGTGCCAACAGGTGAAAGATATTAATGCCGCTGCTGTATCCAATTGTATTCACTCCCACCTAGACAGTTCCATGTGATTTACATCATTTAGACCGCTGCACAGGAACCATTCTCGTTTGTTTTGAAGAGGAGCTCCAAGCGAAACCCAGGAAAATATTATTATTGGGTACATGTCAAGTGAATTCAACAGTGTCTGATAAGAGCAGTAGAAAGGTAGAAAAT
Organism: Malacoraja senta; assembly: GCA_038087875.1. NCBI lineage: Eukaryota > Metazoa > Chordata > Chondrichthyes > Rajiformes > Rajidae > Malacoraja > Malacoraja senta. The sequence goes on from JAXLNO010003819.1 coordinate 122,986, forward strand.
ACAATATTACATCGTAGCATGTGTTGATAAGTGATCACAAGGTCATAAGTGATAGGTGCAGAATTAGGCCACTAGGCTCATCAAGCCTACTCCGCCATTTAATCATGGATGATCCATCTCTCTCCCTCCCCAACCCCATCTTCCTGCCTTCTCCCCATAACCGCTGACACTCGTACTAATCAATAATCCATCTATCTCTGCCTTAAATATATAAATTGACGGCTTCCACAGCCTGGTGTGGCAAAAAACTCAACAGATTCACCACCCTTTAATTAAAGAAATTCTTCCTCCTTCTTCCCAAAGGAACGCCATTCCATTTTGAGGCTATGGCCTATGGTCGAAGACTCTCCCTCTAGTGGAATCATCCTCTCCACGTCCACTCTATGCAAACCTTTCACTATTCGATAAGTTTCAATGTGGACCCCCATGATGCTTCCAAACTCCCGCGAATGTCGTCAAACGCTCGTCATATTTTAACCGACTCATTTGCTGGGATCGTTGTTGTAAACGTACTCTGGACCCTATCATGAACTGGCAATTCCTTCCTCAGATATGGTACCCACAATTGCTCACGATACTCCAAAAGCGACCTGACCAGTGCCTGATAGTGCCTCAGTATTGCATACCTGTTTTATGTATTATTGCCCTATTGAAATAAATGCTAGCATTTTGTTTGCCTTCCTTACTACCAATTCGATTTACAAATTACCTGGTTTGGTAATCCTGCACTAGCACTCTCAAGTCCCTTTGCACCTTCGATTTCTGGTTTCTCTTCCCATTTTGGAAATGGTCTACGCTTTTATTCCTACTACGAAAATGCATGACCCCACACTTTGCTACTCAACATTCCATCTGCCATTTCTCTGCCCACTCTCCCAACCTATCCAAGTCCTTATGTAAAGTTCCAGCTTTCTCTGCACTACCTGTGTATGGAGCATGCTGCCAGAGACAATAGACAATAGACAATAGGTAAAGGAGTAGGCCATTCGGCTCTTCGAGCCATTCAATGTGATCATGGCTGATCGTCTCAAATCAGTACCCCGTTCCTCCCTTCTCCCCATACCACCTGACTCCGCTATCTTTAAGAGCCCTATCTAGCTCTCTCTTGAAAGTATCCAGAGAACCGGCCTCTACCGCCTTCTAAGGAAGATAATTCCACAGACTCACAACTCTCTGTGAGAAAAATTGTTTCCTCGTCTCCGTTCTAAATGGCTTACCCCTTATTCTTAAACGGTGCCTCCTGGTTCGGGACTCCTCCAACATCGGGAACATGTTTCCTGCCTCTAGCGCGTCCAAAACCTTAATACTCTTGTATGTTTCAAGAAGATCCCCTCTAATTCTTCTAAACTACAGAGTATACAAGCCCAGCCGCTCCGTTCTCTCAGCATATGATAGTCCCTCCATCCCGGGTATTAACGGTGCACTCCCTCAATAGCAAGAATGGCATTCCTCAAATTAGGGGACCAAAACTGCACAATACTCCAGATGTGGTCTCACTGGGGCCCTGTACAAATGCAGAAGGATCCTTTGCTCCTATACTCGACTCCTCTTGTTATAAAGGCCAACATGCCATTCCCTTTCTTCACTGCCTGCTGTACCTACATGCTTAATTTCATAGAATGATGAACAAGGACCCCCAGATCCCGTTGTACTTCCCCTTTTCCCAACTTGACGCCATTTAGATAGTAATATGCTTTCCTGTTTGTGATACCGAAGTGGATAACTTCACATTTATTCCTATTAAACTTCAACTGCCATGCATTTGCCCACTCCCCCAACCTGTCCAATTCATCCTGCATTCGCATAGCACCTCGTCACAGTTCACACTGCCACCCAGCTTTGCGTCATCTGCAAATTTGCTAATGTCACTTTGAATCCCTTCATCCAAATCATTTATATATATTGTAAATAGCTGCGGTCCCACCACAGAGTCTTGTTGTACCCGACTTGTCACTGCCTGCCATTCTGAAAGGGACCCGTTAATCCCTACTCTTTGTTTCCTATCTGCCAACCAATTTTCCATCCATGTCAGCGCTCTACCCCCAATACCATGTGCCATAATGTTGCCCACTAATCTCCTATGTGGGACCTTATCAAATGCGTAGGCAGGTGGGGTGTGCAGCCAGTCTTGATTATATTGCCTCTCGTGATAACGTTCAAAACCTGAAATGTCAACTCACAACATCGTTCGCTGCAGAGAAATAAAATATCCTGACCTATACAGTCTCTCTCGGAATTGAACGTCTCCAGTCCTGGCAAAATCTTTGTCATTAATAATCTGCCACTCCCCAGATTAATGGTATCATTGCTAACATATTGCAATCTGGACAACATTGCACGTGCGGTCTCGCCAACGTCCTATACCAGATGGTTAAACTCCACTTATACCCAACTGCGTGCGACTCCGGAAGTGAAATAAGCCCACACCTTAAGATGGCTGAGGGAAACAATATCCTACAATCCCCATACAAATTGACTCGCATCGCTTGCAAGCCGATTGCTCATGAACAAGATGGAGAAAATGCCCTGTTTCCATGCTGTATAACATGCAACTACCACTTACAGTGAGAGTTGGTTGAATATACCTGCCTCTCCCGTGAGGAAGAGTTGGCGCTGCGTCCCCTTTAAATATTTACCGACTCATTTTAGACTCCTGCCCTCTTTTAGAGACCTATATCAGAGGAACAAAATAAAAGACCTCGTCTTATTTTAACACTCTATAACTCCTCGGGGTCTTGTGCGCGAGGAACCTCAGCATTATCAAGTCCATCTCACAATTTACAGCGTCCAATATGAGTATCATTCTTGTGAATAGAGTTGCATACTCCCTAGTTAAAATGGATTTTTAATGAATTATTTCGAAAAATAATATCCCTCCTCCTGTGCTGTACTGCTCTGTGAAGTTTTTTTCTGTGAATTGCTTAGTTTGAGTGCACAAAACATGACACTTCTTTCTTAGGTCACGACATTCTTCAGAATGATCTACTCCCAAACATGTACCGCCGGTCAGATTCTCCTTAACCGATTCAGTCGGCTCTATCATCTTGCATATCAACATTCTTGATATCTCCAACGGATCAATGCATTGAGATTATTTCGCCCTAATATCTGGAATAACATCAAAATCTATTCACCTCTCGTTTTATGAATTAACACATTTCTTTCAAGATAACCTGTAGATCAAGAACATTTCTTGTCGATATTTATTTCTGGTCAGTTTCCACGTTACACATAATATTTGCATATCCTTTACTTCATGAAGTGCCAACAGTGGAAAGATAGTAATGCTGCTGTTGTAGCTGAATTGTATGAGATGTCGTCTAGAAGGTTCCTGTGACTTACATCATTTGGACCGCTGCCCAAGAATGATTCCCTTTTCTTTTGAAAAGGAGCTGCATGAGGAATCCAGGATCAAACTATTAATGGGTGCATGTTAATGAATGGAACAGTGTCTGAAAATGCATTACAAATGCTACAAATAAAACACTATATTATATCGCAGATTGTGTGGATAAATGCTATATGACATGTATTTTGCTGCATCTTCGTGTCACACCTTTAAATTTAAAAATAGAATGTGCAGTCGTATCTTACATTTCCCTTGTGCGGTTGGTACTCAGCTGGTGCCTGAGTAGCAAACGATCGCATAATGAGTTTGATCGCTTTGTATCACCAGGGAGCAACCTATTTGTTCAACGGTCCACAACGGATGTCCGCGGGGAGGTGAACGCACGCTGTCCGTCACTTTTTTCTAGGAATATAAATATCGCGCGGTTTGACTTCTCACTTTGACTTCTGTAAGTTTTGAACGGCATAACTGGGGACGGCTGGAAGGAGAAATGAGTTGGAAGTGGTATTTGACAGCTGAATATTATTATTATCCAATTCTAGCAGCAATCGCAGTACCTGGTAGGTCAATGGAACGTGTATGCGGGACTGACTTGTGGGATGATGTGTTGATAAAGGCAATGTTAAAGGTAAAGTGCAAATAGTGTGCGAAACACGGGAATGCTGGACTGCATCCGTCGTCTATTGATTATCGTTGGTGATATTAACTCCGAGGAACTTGAAGTCCTCAACCACTTCCACTTCAGGAGCGTTGATGGTGACCGGTGATCCTTCGCTTTTCCTAAAATAGATAACTTGCTCCTTCGTCTGGTTGATACTGACGTTGAGATTGTTATTATCTAGAAAGTTGTGGGAGCAGTTACAGCCGAATTTGGCCGCGGGTCGTAAGTGTTTAGGGTGAAGTGTCGGGGACGGAGCAGACATCTTTATGGGGCACCGTTGTTGAGAATTATTGTGGATGGGGTGTTATCACTGATTATCACTGATTAAGGTATGTTCATTAGAAAGTCGAGTATCCACTCGCAAGCTGGAGTGCTGATCGCGAGGCTCGGGAGTTTATCAATGTGTTTGGATGGGAGTAGTGTTGAAGGCAAGTGTTCCAGCGGAGAAATGGGAATCTAACGTTCGCCTCCTTCCTGCCTGGCTGTTACAGAGAAGGGTTTAGGTCCAGGACGATGGCGTCTGATGCTGAACTGCTGCTGCAATATGCAGTCTGCGGTTCATCAAAGGCGGCTGGGAGAGGGCTCACGCTACCTGCGTATACCGCTGATAGCCAATGCGCACATCTCCTTAGCACGCACTGAGGGATTGCAAGCGGAGCAATCGTTTTCGACCAAATAAACAAAGCGTACCAAAAATTTACCCCCACCCCAAATTAGCATCGCGTTTCCCTTCCATGTAACGACAGTTTCCTCTTTTCTACTCCCCCAGTGAACTTGTTGGCGATTGTGATCCTGTCGCGCAGAAATTGTGGTCTCTCAAAATGCACCACTCGTTACCTGGTGGCCATGGCGGCGGTGGACCTCTCAGTGATTGTCTGCGAAGTGATATTACATCGGATTGCCGACGTTTACTGGTGGCACACATTCCTCTTCCACAATACTGTGTGCAGGTGCATTATGTTCCTCGCTCCCGCCGCCGTTTCCTGTTCGGTTTGGCTCACGGTCGCTTTCACATTTGATCGCTTTGTGGCCATTTCCACTCAGAATCTGAGAACCAGATACTGCACCGAAAGAACCGCGCTGGTGGTTATAGTCACCCTAACTGCGTTCTTCTGTTTACAGAACGCTCCCTGGCCTTTTGCGTACACTTATTATCTCAGGGATCAGCAGGGTATACTGCGGGGTTGCCGAATACCATATCACTTTTATGTCCTGCCATCGTGGATAGCATTTTCCTGGACTCAACAGCTGCTAATCCCAGTCATTCCATTTTGTTTGATTATGCTTATGAACGTGCTCACTGTCAGACGCATTTTAGTGGCCAGTCGTGTCCGCAGAAAACTCCGCGATCTCAGTAGTGAGGACCCCGAAATCGCAAACCGCAGACGGTCCGTAATTTTACTCCTAGCAATCTCCAGCAGTTTTATGATGCTCTGGGGCACAAATGTGGGATATTTCGTTTACTATCGATGTACGAATGCATTTTGGTACAGGGGGTTGAAGAACCGATTTGCAACATTTGAACAAACTGGAATTATGCTACAACTGTTGAACACCTGCACAAACACGCTTATTTACACCGTGACCCAGAGGAGGTTCAGAGAGCTGCTGCTCCACGTACTCATGTACCCCTTCACCCTAACTGTAAGTTTAATAAAACTGAGAAAACCTGGTGTAAATTAACATTACAATAATAATCCCTTCGTGAGTGAGTGCAAAAACTATGTAATGAAGGAGTTTTATCTGAAATCTTTCCGCATCCATTAAAAAAAAAATAGCTGAGAAATAGAATCTGAAGTCGCTCCCTGCACTGGAATGCATATTTGGCCATCTATTTAACGTGCGACACGGGCGCGTTGTTCAAAGTGTCCAGTGGGGAGGGCGGCCATGTGGAACCGATTGCTATGTTGTACTGGAGCAGACCTCCAATGTTTCCGGAATTGAGCCTCGCCGTTAACTGTTTCCACCTTCCTTTGAATCCAGCGGTAAAGTCTCCAGCACGCAATGAAAACAGACAAAGAGTTATGGACATAAACATTTCATGCTCCATTACTCTACTCTTCTTTCAGACGTTCCATGGTTACGTATGTAAGTGCCCAGTGCACAAATGTTTTTTTATAAAATTCTTGCTGCAACATTTACGTTAATGAGAGTTCGATTTTATTTTTGCTTCTCGCACTCAATGTAATGCCTCATTGCACCTTGCAGAGGCTTTCGGTTTTCATCACAATTATTAACTCTGGACTAGATGCAGCCAAAGGTTGTGGGTGCTATTCATACAAGTTGGCATTACTAATTATATTTTAATGGAAGCAGAGTGTAACAGGCGAGTATCCAGTACAGGGCGGTAAAGTGAGTAGGTTCACCTGTGTGGTAAAGAGATTCTGAATCGATTTGCATTAATGTCCCACCTCCATTGATGCAGCGCCGACGCTGGAGCTCTGCCGAGGCGAAGTAGCTAAATTCGGCGTACCAGTACATATCTGTTTTGAGCGGTTGCATCATTTGCATCATTTATCGCTCTCATTGTACGCATCACGGAGATGAAGAAGCGCAAAGGATTGCTTCTCCGTCTTGAGAGCATTTCTTGTCGGGTAGGCGACGTATCGGCTGTTTAGTGACCTGCAGCGAAAAAAATGGAGACTCATGAACTAACATTTTATCGACATATAAACTGATAACAAAAGTATTTTTGGGACAAAATTAGTTTTCCTTCAGTTGTTTGTGCCAGTTTTGATATCCATTGGGATCAGTGTCCATTTGTGACGTGGCGCCACCTTCCACAGCAATCTTTTCTGAATCTGATTTACCAACAAACCCTCCATCCGTAGAATCCAGCCGCCACGCCTCCAAATGAATGGCAATAGCTCTACTATTCCGGTCCTCGATTCTTCCCCATCATCATGTGAGGTTATCCATTTTGGTGGCAAAAACAGGAAAGCAGACTATTTTCTAAATGGTGGCCGACTAGGAAAAGGAGAGATGCAGCGAGACCTGGGTGTTATGGTACACCAGTCATTGAAAGTAGGCATGCAGGTGCAGCAGGCAGTGAAGAAAGCGAATGGTATGTTAGCTTTCATAGCAAAAGGATTTGAGTATAGGAGCAGGGAGGTTCTACTGCAGTTGTACAGGGTCTTGGTGAGACCACACCTGGAGTATTGCATACAGTTTTGGTCTCCAAATCTGAGGAAGGACATTATTGCCATAGAGGGAGTGCAGAGAAGGTTCACCAGACTGATTCCTGGGATGTCAGGACTGTCTTATGAAGAAAGACTGGATAGACTTGGTTTATACTCTCTAGAATTTAGGAGATTGAGAGGGGATCTTATAGAAACTTACAAAATTCTCAAGGGGTTGGACAGGCTAGATGCAGGAAGATTGCTCCCGATGTTGGGGAAGTCCAGGACAAGGGGTCACAGCTTAAGGATAAGGGGTAAATCCTTTAAAACCGAGATGAGAAGAACTTTTTTCACACAGAGAGTGGTGAATCTCTGGAACTCTCTGCCACAGAGGGTAGTCGAGGCCAGTTCATTGGTTATATTTAAGAGGGAGCTAGATGTGGCCCTTGTGGCTAAAGGGATCAGAGGGTATGGAGAGAAGGCAGGTACGGGATACTGAGTTGGATGATCAGCCATGATCATATTGAATGGCGGTGCAGGCTCGAAGGGCCGAATGGCCTACTCCTGCACCTAATTTCTATGTTTCTATGTTTCTATGTTTCTATCACACTGTTCTTCTCTAAACCCATCTCTGATTGCTCATGTAAGTACTCATTGATATAATGAGATTACAATGTACATTAAAGATTCACTCCTTACCAGTTGCATCCAACGGTAGCGGATGGTGTTTATTCAAGCAAGGGAATCTAATAATATTTTAAGGAAGCAGAGTCTAGTAGTCGGGGCGGTAAAGGGAGAAGGTTCGCTTTTCTGATTGGTCATAGTTACAAATTGGTCTGGCATGTATCTCCCGAGCCACTACCACAGCGCAGACGCTGCAGTTGTGCAGAGGCTAAGAGAGTAGAATAAAAACAAGAGGAAAACGCTCGAAAGGAAGCTTCTCAGAATCGAGTGCATCTCGGGTAGGACTCCGCAGTTGGCCAGACATTGAGAAAAATGGAGAAGGCTTCCAATTAAAATGTAAATGATTACGAAGAATAATGGATCTTCAGCTGTTTGTGCCAGCTAAGATATTCACGAGGATCAGGGTTGATTGGTGACTTTTGTCTTGGCCGCAACTTCTGCACAAATCTTTCCATAACATAATTTACATTCCTTCATACTTTGAATGCAAGAGCAAGCCTTCAGCTCTCAATGGCAATAGGTCCACAATTCCGTTCCTCAACCGTCCCATCCCCATCACACTTTTCTTTTTGTGGCCATCTATGATTTTCTATGTAAGTGCCCAGACCACGATTCTTGATAACCTTCTTGGAGACTGTTTCTCCCCCATTCGTGCAATAATATGTCTATACACACACATATATTCCATTTGGAGATACAGCGCGGAAACAGGCTCCACGGCACAGCGAGTCCGCGTTGATCAGCGATTCCCGCACACTAACACCATCGTACACATTGCGGATAATTTAACATTTTTACCGAAACCAAATAACCTACAAACCGATACGTCTTTGGAGTATTCGAGGAAACCGGAGCACCGGATAAAAGCCTACGGGGAGAACGGACAACGGGTCACGGACAACGGGACAACGGACAAACTCCGTGCAGGCAACTATAGTGGTCAGGATCAAATCCGGATCTCTGACGGTTTAGGACAGCATCACTGCCTCTGCGGCACCCCTGCGGGTTTGATAGTAAACAATGTTATGGAAAGATTTTTGCGGAAGGTGATGCCAAGTGACAAGTCATAAATCAACCCTGATCATACATAGTAATATATATAGTAATATATATAAATATAAATATTTTAAAAGTATGTTAATACATATAAAAATAGTCGTTATAATAATATAATTGTATAATTGTATATATTATTATTATATTTATTTTAATATATTTATATATATATTTAAATGGATGGATGGAGATATTAACAGAGGACATCGCATCAGGCGTTAAACAGATTAAATGCTTTTGGCGGAATGTCACAATTCTAGAATCGTTTTGGCATTACGAGAACGCACAGAAGGAAGAGCAGTTCTCAGCAAAGTGTGTGGATGCTTCTCTGAACTGCTGACAAGAGTTCACTTCAAATACTTCCAGCTGACTCACTAGATGTTTTTCTCACATAGAAGACGGAATGTTGCTCGAAAGCAAATATCTAAATTGCTCTCTGGGTATTACTTCCCCGATTTAATCCAATCCCTGCTAGGTTTTGTTTGCAATTGCAAAACAACACACTTCCCACATTATTCCGTGGCCCATGGACCGACCCTTTACCCAACCGTCCATTTACTGTTCTCTCTTGAGTCCTCCCTTCATCTTTGCAATCTCTGAGTATCGGACAGGAAAGGGAGTGGAGCACCAATAATCCTGCTGGCGGTCTTCACAATCCTGTCTAGTTGGTGCCGTTCGTACGCCTTGCAGCTCCCGAACCAGGAAGTGATGCCGTAGGTTAATGTGCTCTCGATTGTCCCCCTATATAAAGTTCGTAGGTGTGTAATGGGGAGACCTGCTTTACGTAGTCTTCGGAGAGGGTGTAGTCGCTTCTGGGCTCTCTTGACCAGTGCTGTGGTGTTGGTCGTGGACGTCAGGTCATCTGACAGTCTTTTCAATCTTTCCTCATATGACAGTCCCTCCATCGCAGGGATCAATCTCGTGAACCTACGCTGCACTGCCTCAATCAGAAGGATGTCCTTCCTCAAATTAGGAGACCAAAACTGTACACAAAACTCCAGATGTTGTCTCACCAGAGCCCTATACGACTGCAGAAGAAACTCTTTACTCCCAGACTGAAATCCTCTTGTTATGAAGGCCAACATTCCATTATCTTTCTTGTAATTGTAAACCAGCATTTTCGGTTCCTTGTTGCTGCAGATGCAACAGCTGATTTTACACCTGCTCTATTCCCACAATTCATGCCAATTGAAATCTATGGGGAACCATACGAGGTTGGGGGCGATGAACGGGCGAGGAGAACGTCCATACATTTAATATTTCAGGTAAAGGATTTAGGGTAGTTGATGTTGGGAGAATGGTTTCACAGTGGAGAGAAACCAGGGAGGGATTGGGATGAGGTGTGGCGGGTGGGAGTTACATGGAAACAGTCCCGTCGAGTCAACACCGCCACCGATTACCCGTCCACAACCATTTCTATGTTATCTCAGTTTCGCACGACTCTCCCCATACGAGGGGGAATTTTCAGAGGGCTGATCAACCTACAAACCCGCATGCCTTTAGGACGTGGGCTCAAACCGGGGCACCCGGAGTTAACACACGCGTTCTCATGGAGATTGCCCAGCAGCACCCGAGTTCAGGATCACACACGTCTATCTGGAGCTGTCAGGTATCAGCTCTACCAGCCGCGCCACTGTGTATTCCGCTAATAGTGGGCGATTTCCTTCGGCTGCTCCAGTGTCCTCCCACGAAGGATGGCGATAATCTATCTGCCATTGCCGCGTGGAAGGTAGTATCATCGGTTGGAGTTGATTGGCAGATGAAATTGAGAGATTTGCAATAGTGAGTAACAAGAATGAGATTCGAGGGATTGCTCAGAGCCGGCTTTAATTCCTCCTGCAGGGAGGGCAAGGAAAAGATGTGAAATCCCCTAAATTTTTTTTCTCCGCCGTTGACTGCTGAGATTTGTATAGCTTCAAATTTGAGTTGGGTACTCTCTCCCCAAATCCTCTTCGCTCCAGACTCTAGTATCCCGATTACACCATACGGCAAACACATCCTGTCATTTGGGTCTTGGGTCCTGATATTTAGTTGACAGCGATGTACATGCTGTTCAATTTGAGGAATTCGCTGGGGCTGCTGGTTTGCGCTCAAGGGTAATTTCACGGTTGTTCACAGCTCATTCTGATTTATTGGCCCCCACATCCTGCTGTACGTTCGGCTCCTCTCTCTTTCTCTCGCTCTTTCCACCTCCGTCGACCCACCCACGGCCCCTCGGTCCAAACTGCAAACAATCTTTTTTATGTTGGATTCCAGCGGATATCACACTCTCAGAAAGGAAGCGGTAAATAAACCTCGTGGCCTTCGTTCAAGCAGTCCGATAGAACCGTCTCCCTGGACATCGACATCCCAAATGTCCCATTGGCGGACAATGGACGATAGTGATACGCCAAAGCGCCAATCTGACCATTTCAATAAAGGCGCTTATCTAAAATGGTCCCATATGGCTGTACTTAGCGCATGTTCTTCTAAATCTTATCTAACCATTAATTAGCCCAAATGCATCTTAAGTGTTGTAACGTTGCCGACTACGACCACTTCCTTACACATATCGGCACAGTGGCGTAGTGGTAAAGCTACTGCCTTGGAGCGCCAGAGACCCGGGTTCGATCCTGACTACGGCTACTTGTCTGTACTGAGTTTGTCCATTCTACCCATGACCTGCGTGTGTTTTCTTCGAGATCTTCGATTTCACCCAACACGCCAAAAAAGTCGAGTATGTAGGTTACAGGTTAATTGGCTTGGTGTAAATGTAAACATTGTCACTAGGGCAGTTTTAAGTGATCACTGGTGGGTGCGGACTCGGTTAGGCGAAGGGCCAGCATCCGCGTGGTATCTCTACATTAAATATCCACCGTGAGGGAACAAATGCGCTTCACGACGTGTTTGAATGTTTCTCCTCCCTCCTTCGGCTTATGCACTCGTTTGGAGAACCGTGCCAAATATGAAACTCTTTATCTATTATACTCGTGATACTATAAACCATGAAAGGTCACCTCACGAACCCGTACAGTGAAGGGATGAAGTTCTCAGATCAATCCAGTTTCGTTCTGAATGGAATCCTTCGGGTCCCGGCAACATCCCAGTAAATATTTTCTGGACGCACTCGAAGTTAACGTCATGCTTCCTGAAGTATTGACAGAACGGTATTCGAGAATGATATTCCAAGTGCAGAAAGAAGGAACTGCAAAAGCTACTTTAAAAAAAGATACATAACATTATGTAGACATTATTGGGTCAAATAACATCTCCGGAGAAAATTTACACTATGTTACACATTTAATGCTGCAATCCCCTGTAAATAAAAGTCGAACCTTACACTCCTTTCACCTCCAAAACATTATCGGGAAATCCATCGAGCAACAGGGATATTTTCACCTCTGTGGTCCTGGAGCTTTTCAGTAATCGCGACCAGATGTGAGGTCTGGTCACTTCACTTATAGCATGGATTTATATACCAAGAATGCCATTCTTCTGCCGTAACCAACAGATAATAGTTGGCTATGATTTTGGAACTTGTCATTCTTCTTAGTGCTGAAAATGCATGCTATTTATTAATATCATCCACCGAGCTAGCCTCAAATGTGTCTGAAATAGAGACGTTTACCTTTTCTCCATGCTAGGTGTCCTTGCTGCCGTGATTCAGAGGCCACGTGATTTCGTGGCAATTGTAAGTGAGCCCGAATATGTTTCCAAGCATCTAGAAGCGACCCTGCTTGCTTGACATGTGGTGCTGTTAGTAGACGACTCCATCTTAGCTGAAAACGTGTATACTCCTTTCATTATAGAACTCACCATCGTCGTACACACATGTTCGTGTCCCATAGTGTCAACCACTGCTTACATTTTCTGTACATTATCAGCTCACCGGACTAAATGCGAACTTACAGGTTGAAAGGTCTAAAGCAAGCACACATCTGAAGTTTATAACTCAATAAGCAAAGATTAGAGTTCTGCTGGAAATTAATTCAAACCACGCAGCCACGTTCTGCACGCTCTCTATCTGTTGTCCCTCAGAACTCTGTCATACCATGCCCAGCTGTTGAGCAGAACAAACATGCGACATCTTGCTCGCATTGCGTTGTGCGTGACATTCGTTATTGGTAACAACGTTTATTTTTTTTAATGTTTTCATGTCCTTCAAGAGAGAATTGCAAATCTGTAGATTGATGATGCATGTGAACCAATCACACTTAGCCAGCATCACTAACTCCACCCCACTATAACACTTATACTAAGGCCTATTCCCAGCACCGTCTGTCTGAGCAGCTAGGATGAACTGACTACACCTTGTCTTTAAATGCTGCCAAGTTACAGTGCTGATTATATATGTGTTTAAATCATATACTCTCAGGTGTCTGTCTACATGGTGTCAGAAGTGGCATTAATCCCAAAGAACTGAACACTGCCATTAAGCGCCCACACCATCCCACGAAGACAGTAGAGAATGTTGCGGCAAAGATCGGAACGGTCACCCTATTTTCTGTCCGAGATGCAAAGAAACGGTCATACGACAGATCCAGCAGACCACTCCAGCCTCTACTGCCGGGCCAGGTCGTCCGTCTATGAACTTCAACTGGACATTCTCGTCTGGGCACTGTTGTACGCCCGAGGGATGAGCCGCGATCGTACCTTGTGGACTGTGAGGGAGCGGTATACCGGAGAAATCGACAACACCTGCTTGCTGTGAAGGAGCCCCGACCACCGCCTGCTGATCCCTATGCTCCGCCGCTCCAGCTCCAGCCGCCTTTCGCAATGTCTCACGCCCGTGGCCGCATGCCTTGCACGCCCCACTCCCACGTCCCTCGGTCTCCACTAACCACGGGGTTACACATACAGCATGTTTCCCCTCTCGGTCACCACAAGCCTCTCCCGTGCGATTTTCACCTTCAGCCTCTCCGCCTAATCCTTCAGTGGAGGGAGGGGATGGTTGGGTCTGATGCTGACTAAAGATGTGTTTAAATTATATACTGTCTCAGGTGTCTGTCTACAAAATCGAAGCGGTCGGGTTAAACATAGAAACATAGAAACATAGAAAATATGTGCAGGAATAGGCCATTCTGCCCTTCGAGCCTGAAACGCTATTCAATATGATCATGGCTAATCATCCAACTCAGTATCCTGTACCTGCTTTCTCTCCATACCCCCTGTTCCCATTAGCCACAAGGGCCACATCTAAATCCCTCTAACTAAATGTTGTGGCCTAGCATAACGGGTCCACAAATCAAGGAGGCACAAGGGAAGATACAAAACAAAATACACAAGGTATGCGTAGTCCTTGCCATCAGTAAATGTCGTTTGGAATGTAAATGGCCATCGGGATGTTCCCATTTTCAGTATTAGAGATACAGCACAGAAACAGGCCCTTCGGCCCACCAATTTCACGTTGCCCAGCGATTTCCGTACACTAACACTATGCTACACATTGGACACTTTAGTTTCATTCTTGGAACACAGATTCTTGGATTCATGGAACACATCGCAGAACAGCGTATATTGACGTCGCAACAGGTCTCATGCTTCCAGAAACCCACCGCACCGACGAGGTCCTCTCTCCAGCAGCCGGTCTCCTTACCGGCCCTATGTCGGCCTCCTCCCATTGTGGGCGGGCGAACCGGGACTTCCGGCTGAGTTCCCGCGCGCGGCGCTTGTTCTCCGTCCTCGGTCTGCGGCGGGCGAAGCATGCATACCGGGCTGGTCCTCAGTTATTGGCGATTGAGGTCTGGCCTAGCCAGCGATACTCTGTCCGCGTTGAGCTGCCTACTGCTGGGTGTGGCCGCGGCTAGATCACATCTGGCCGCGCTTTGGCCACATTCGAGACACATGCAGGTTTGCCGTTTAATTGGTCTCTATAATTGTTCCTGTGTGCAGGAGAGAGGCTGTGTGCGGGTACTTGCTGGTCGGCGTGGACGTGATGGAGCGAAGGGACTGTTTTCACTCTGTAAACTAAACTAAAGAAAACACAAGCAATGTCTTATAGTTCACTCTATAATTCGCTCTCTTCAGAAACGGCACGAAGTTAGATTGTTTTCCTTTCAATGCTACATTATCGTGTAACTGAAATGTAACTAGCAGATGAAAGTGTTTTCACCGGAAGTAAAGATAATGAAATGTTTCTGGCTTCTTCTTCGCATTTCTTTATTCTTCCAAGTACTTTTTAGATAGAGAGAACAAAAGATGAAAAACTCTTTTGTTATTAACATAAATCCTATTAAATCGTAGACAGAAATATCAGCGAAATTGATTCGAATTGATCGGAGAGCACCTTGGTTCGCATTGAATAATTACAATTGTCGAAAGAGAATCTCTTGTTTGTTTCATATTGCTCATGTTGACAGTTGTTCAAAGAAGAAGAAAGATTCACTTGGTTAACTTGGTCAACACATTCCTATGTATTCATAATTTGAATGTTTAGTAATAAATTGATCTTTGGCTAAATCGACTAAACCTGTTGTTTTTATTCCTGTGTTGAAAGAAGTTGCGCAACTTCTGGGGGCAGATAAATCTTCGGTAACCCGTCATGGTCAATGTGTATCTAAAACATCAGAGGTGCAGCTGTAGAAACGCTGCAGAATATGACAGTGCCCCAATGCCTTAATTCATCGAATCTGCTTTTTAACATTAGGACCGAACTCTCTCTTGAGTACATCAATTTTATTTTATTGCTAATATTATGCAATCTCCGGTCAGTCACCAATCAAATACACTCTACTGATTGCACCTGGCGAATTCTGTTTTGAAGAAAAATAAACAGCCTTTATCATTAACCTTCTTTTTCGCCTTCTAACTGCTGCTTTTCCGCTGGAGATTTCTTTTATTTTCTGTGCAATTGTACATGTTCAGTATCTGCGGTATTTTGTATTTTATTAAACTACGCCATATTGCAGCTGGTCCAAATTCGGCGCATCTTCTGCTGCATATGCCATACATGCAGGGTACAGCCATTGCCTGAAAATTAAAAAAAAAACTTCGTTTAACAGCAGGCACAATCACTGTTCACAATCACTGCACCTCTTCGGACTTCCTGTGGCCATTGCGAAAATAATACCAAACTTCCTAAACCTGGACCAGACTCTGCCTGTTTTGGAACTTTGAAAAGATTTTGTTGCGTGCTATCCAGTCAGCAGAAAGACAATACTTGTTGTAATGGAGCCATTTGTAGTATTATAGATACATGATAATGGAACAACGTTTATTGCAAGGTGAAGCCAGCATAGCTCAATCAAACATAGTGCTAGGGTCAGCATTTAGGTAGATCAGTTGAGGAACAGATTTTTAGTTCACAATGTCGGTGTCGACCCGATACCAAGAGCAGCTCCGATCTACCTGCGCGTTACTGATATCCCTCCATTCCCTGCAGATTCATATCTCCATCCAAAACTATTTTAAATTCCACTATCGTATCCGCCTTAACCATCAGCCCTGGCAGCGCCTTACATGCACTCGCCGCACTTTGTGTAAAACATTGCGCCGCACATGTTCGTTACATTTTGCCCTTCGTACCATAAAGCTGTGACCTCTTGTATATAATGTTTTACATTCTGGGAAAATCAAAGTTCCGCCAGTCTACCGGGTCTCATAAGTTTACATAACTCGACCAGGTCTCCCCACAATCTCCGACGTTCCAGAGGGATAAAAATCCAAATATGACAATCTCTCCCAGTACCTAATTCCCGTTAATCCAGCCACCATGCGCAACTGGGCAACTGCGGCTGTAAAACACGCTGCTCTTATTACGTTTCTCCATCTTGCTGAATTGGCAAAGTCATTCACTAATGGCTTTGCTGCCGGTCACCAGTTTGTGCAGCGTGCTAGTTTAGTTAGTTTACATTCGTTTGGTTTAGTTAAAGTGATCTAAACAAATACAAGTATAAATATAAAAGTTTCTTTAGGTATGTGATGAGAAAAAAAATAGTTAAGACCAAAGTTGGACCCTTGAAGACTGAAAAGGGTCAATTTATTATGGGGTACAAGGAAATGGCAGATGAGTTGGACAGGTACTTTGGATCCGTCCTCACTAAGGAGGACAGAAACAATCTTCCAGATGTACTATCCAGATGATCTGGGGTGACGGAGTAAATGAAGGAATTCCACAATTGGCACGAAATGGTGTTGGGTAGACTGATGGGATTGAAGGCTGATAAATCCGCAGGGCCTTATGATCTGCATCCCAGGGTAGTTAAGGAAGTGATTCTAGATATCGTGGATGCATTGGTGATCATTTTCCAATGTTCTATAGAGTCAGGATCAGTTCCTGTGGATTGGAGTGTAGCTGATGTTATCCCACTTTTTAAGATAGCAAATTTGCTCATGTTACTTTGAATTGCTTCATCCAAATCATTTATGTATATTGTAAATAGCTGCGGTCCCAGCACCGAGCCTTGCGGTACCCACATTTTCATTGCCTGCCATTCCGAATGTGACCCGTTAATCCCTACTCTTTGTTTCCTGTCTGCAAACCAATTTTCCGTCAATGTCAGCGCTCCACCACCAATACCATGTGCCCTAATTTTGCCCACTAATCTCCTATGTGGGAGCTTATCAAATGTATTCTGAATGGCCAGGACACTTCATTCACTGGCTCTCCCTTGTCCATTTTCCTACTTCCATTCTTAAATAAAATTCCAGAAGATTAGTCAAGCATGATTTCCCCTTCGTAAATCCATGCTGACTCGGACCGATCCTGTTACTGCTATCCAAATGTGCCGCTATTCATCTTCCACTATCGTATCCGCCTTAACCATCAGCCCTCGCAGCGCGTTCCATGCACTCGCCACACTTTGTGTAAAACATTGCGCCGCACATTTTCTTTAAATTTTGCCATTCGTAGCATAAAGCTGTGCCTTCTTGTATATAATGTTTTCCATTCTGGGAAAATCAAAGTTCTGACAATCGACCTGGTCTCATAAGTTTACATAACTCAACCAGGTCTCCCCGCAATCTCCGACGTTTCAGAGGGATAAAAATCCAAATATGACCATCTCTCCCTGTACATAATTCCCGTTAATCCAGCCACCATGCGCAACTGAGCAACTGCGGCTGTGAAACACGCTGTTCTTATTACGATTCTCCATCTTGCTGAATTGACAAAGTCATTCACTAATGGCTTTGCTGCCGGTCACCAGTTTCTGCAGCGTGCTAGTTTAGTTAGTTTACATTAGTTTGGTGTAGTTAAAGTAAACTGAACAAATACAAGATTAAATGTAAAGGAGGATAGTAAAAGCTTCTTTAGGTATGTGATGAGGAAAAAATAGTTAAGACCATAGTTGGACCCTTGAAGACTGAACAGGGTCAATTTATTACGGGGTACAAGGAAATGGCAAATGAGTTGGACAGGTACTTTGGATCCGTCTTCAGTAAGGAGGACAGAAACAATCTTCCAGATGTACTAGCCAGATGATCTGGGGTGACGGAGTAACTGAAGGAAATCGACAAATGGCAGGAAATGGTGTTGGGTAGACTGATGCGATTGACGGCTGATAAATCCCCAGCGCCTGATGATCTGGATCCCATGGTAGTTAAGGAAGTGGCTCTAGAAATCGTGGACGCATTGGTGATCATTTCCCAATGTTCTATAGATTCAGGATATGTTCCTGTGGATTGTAGTGTAGCTGACGTTATCCCACTTTTTAAGAAAGGCGGGAGAGAGAAAGTGAATTATAGATCAGTTAGCTTGACATCGGTGGCAGGGAAGATGCTGGAGTCAACTATGTAAGATGAAATGGCGGTTCATATGGAGAGAAGCAACAGGATCGGTCCGAGTCAGCATGGATTTACGAAGGGGAAATCATGCTTGACTAATCTTCTGGAATTTTTTGAGGATTTAACTAGGAGCATGGACAAGGGAGAGCCAGAGGATGAAGTGCACCTGGACATTCAGAAAGCATTTGATAAAGTCCCACATTGGAGATTAGTGGGCAAAATTAGGGCACATGGTATTGGGGCTAGAGTGCTGACATGGATAGCTAATTTGCTCATGTTACTTTGATTCCCTTCATCCAAATCATTTATGTATATTGTAAATAGCTGCGGTCCCAGCACCGAGCCTTGCGGATACCCAACATTTCACTGCCTGCCATTCCGAATGGGACCCGTTAATCCCTACTCTTTGTATCCTGTCTGCCAAACAATTTTCCATCCATGTCAGCGCTCTACCACCAATACCACGTGGCCTAATTTTGCCCACTAATCTCCTGTGGGACCTTATCAAATGCTTTCTGAATGACCAGGACACTACATCCACTGGCTCTCCCTTGTCCATTTTCCTACTTCCATCCTTAAAAAAATTCCAGAAGATTAGTCAAGCATGATTTCCCCTTCGTAATTCCATGCTGACTCGGACCGATCCTGTTACTGCTAACCAAATGTGCCGCTATTCTTTTATAATTGATTCCAGCATCTACCCAACCACCGATGTCAGGTAAACTGGTCTATAATTCCCTTTTTTCTCTCTGCCGCATTTCTTAGAAAGTGGGATAACATCCACAGGAACTGATCCTGAATCTAGAGAACATTGGAAAATTATCACCAATGCATCCACAATTTCTAAGCCACATCCTTAAGTGCCCTGGGATGCAGACTATCAGGCCTTGGGGATTTATCAGCCTTCAGTCCCATCAGTCTACAGAACACCATTTCATGCCTAATGTGGATTTTCTTCAGATCATTCGTCGCTCCAGATCCCCTGACCGCATCAAAAACATTGTTTGTGTCCTCCATGGTGAAGACGGATCCAAAGTACCTGTTCAACCCATCTGCCATTTCCTTGTTCCCAATAATAAATTCACTTTTTTCAATCTTCATGGTCCAATCTTGAAGGATGTAGTTTAGGCAGGTATTGTCGCAACGTTTAAGAAATATTGCGACAGGTACATAGATAAGATATGTTAAGAGGAATATGGGCCATTCGTATGCAGGTGGGTGTGCAGATGGGGTACGTTGGTCATCGCGGGCAGTATGGGCCGGAGGACTATGTTTCACGCTGTATTACACTAGAAATCTATGCCAAGATCGAAGAACAAATCACCTTCCGCTTGTGCAAGCCACACGTTTCTGGAGTTAACATCCGAGTCTTCAACGTTACTATATCTCTCTTCCTCCTCATTTGGAAGAAAATTCGGCATATCGACGACTGTCTTGATTATATTGCCTCTCGTGATAACGTTCAAAACTTGAAATGTCTACTCACAACATCGTTCGCTCCAGAGAAATAAAATATCCTGACCTATACATTCTCTCTCGGAATTGAACGTCTCCAGTCCTGGCAAAAACGTTTTCATTAATACTCTGCCACTCCCCACATTAATGGTATCAATGCTAACATATTGCGATCTGAAGAACATCGCACGTGCTGTCTCGCCAACGTCCTATACCAGATGTTTGAACTCAACTTATACCCAACTGCGTGGGACTCCCGCAGTGAAATAAGGCCACACCTCATGCTGGCTGAGGGAAGAAAAAACCCTACCATCCACATTCAAATTTACTCGCATTGGTTATAAGCAGATTGTTCATGAACAAGATGGAGAAATGGCCCTCTTTCCGTGCTGTGTAACATGCAACTACCACTTACAGTGAGAGTTCGTTCAATATACCTGCCCCGCCCGCGAGGAAGAGTTGACGCTGCGTCCCTTTAAACATTTACCGTCTGATTTGGTACTTTTGCCCTCTTTTAGAGACGTATATCCGAGGAACAAAATAATATACCTCCACTGATCATCTCCGTGTCTTATTTTAACCCTCCATAACTCCTCATTGTTTTGTTCGCTGCAGAGGGAAAACGCTTCTGCATTATCCTGTCCATCTTACAATTCACTCCGCCCAATAATAGTACCAGTATTGTGAATAGAGTTGTATACTCCATAGTTTAAATGGATCCTTAATGAATTATTTCGAAAAATAATATCCCTCCTCCTGTGCTGTACTGCTCTGTGAAGTTTTTTTTCCGTGAATTGCTTAGTTTGAGTGCACAAAACATGACACTTCTTTCTTAGGACACGACATTCTTCAGAATGATCTATTCCCAAACATGTACCGCCGGTCAGACTCCCCTTAACCGATTCAGTCGGCTCTATCATCTTGCACATCAACATTCTTGATATCTCCAACGGATCAATGCATTGAGATTATTTCGCCCTAATATCTGAAACAACATAAAAATCAGTTCACCTCTCGTTTTATGAAATAACACATTTCTTTCAAGATAACCTGTAGATCAAGAACATTTCTTGTCGATATTTATTTCTGGTCAGTTTCCTCGTTACACATAATATTTGCATATTATTTACTTCAAGAAGTGCCAGCAGTTGAAAGATAGTAATGCTGCTGTTGTAGCTGAATTGTATAAGATGTCGTCTAGAAGGTTGCTGTGATTGACATCATTTGGACCCTGCCCAAGAATGATTCCCTTTTCTTTTGAAAAGGAGCTGCACGGGGAATCCAGGATCAAATTATTAATGGGTGCATGTTAAGTGAATGGAACGGTCTCTGGAAAATGCATTACAAATGCTACAAATAAAATACTGTATTATATAGCAGCATATGTGGATAAATGGTATATGAGATGTATTTTGGTGCATTAACATTTTTAATTTTTTAATTTTTAATTTTTTAAAAAAATATTAATTTTATTTTTAATTTACTTCCCCCTAGTCCTATCTACCTGCACTCATTCCTTTCCCCTTCCATATACCCATCCAATCTATTTTTAAAGGATAATATCGAACCTGCCTCCACCACTTCCACTGGAAGCTCATTCCAAACAGCTACCAATCTATGAGTAAAGAAGTTCCCCCTAATGTTACCCCTAAACTTCTGTCCCTTAATTCTCAAGTCATGTTCCCTTGTTTGAATCTTCTCTACTCTCAATGGGAAAAGCTTATCCACGTCCACTCTGTCTAACGCGCTCATAATTTTAAAGACCTCTATCAAGTCCCCTCTTAACTTGTTCAACCTTTCTCTGTAACGTAGTTGCTGAAACCCAGGCAACATTCTAGTAAATCTCCTCTGTACTCTCTCTTTGTTGACATCCTTCCTATAATTAGGCGACCAAAATTGTACTCCATACACCAGAATTGGCCTCACCAATGCCTTGTACAATTTTAACATTACATCCCAACTTCTATATTCAATGCTCTGATTTATAAAGGCCAGCACACCACAAGCTTTCTTTACCACCCTATCTACGTGAGATTCCACCTTCAGGGAACTATAGCAAGATAGCAATTAATGATTATGATATAACAGATAGCAATTAATGATTATGATATAGTTGGGATCACGGAGACATGGCTCCAGGGTGACCAAGGCTGGGAGCTGAACATCCAGGGATATTCAATATTCTGGAGGGATAGAGAGAAAGGAAAAGGAGGTGGGGTAGCGTTGTTGGTTAGGGAGGAGATTAACGCAGTGGAAAGGAAGGACATTAGCTTGGAGGATGTGGAATCGGTATGGGTAGAGCTACGAAATACTAAGGGGCAGAAAACGCTGGTGGGTGTTGTGTACAGGCCACCTAGCAGTAGTAGTGAAGTTGGGGATGGCATCAAACAGGAAATTAGAAATGCGTGCAACAAAGGCAAAACAGTTATAATGGGTGACTTCAATCTACATATAGATTGGGTGAATCAAATTGGCAGGGGTGCTGAGGAAGAGGATTTCTTGGAATGTATGAGGGATAGTTATCTAAACCAACATGTAGAAGAACCAACGAGAGAGCAGGCTACTTTTTAAGAAGGGAGGGAGAGAGAAAACGGGGAATTACAGACCAGTTAGTCTAACATCGGTAGTGGGGAAACTGCTAGAGTCAGTTATTAAAGATGGGACAGCAGCACATTTGGAAAGTGGTGAAATCATTCGACAAAGTCAGCATGGATTTACGAAAGGTAAATCGTGTCTGACGAATCTTATAGAATTTTTCGAGGATGTAACTAGTAGAGTGGATAGGGGAGAACCAGTGGATGTGTTGTATCTGGACTTTCAGAAGGCTTTCGACAAGGTACCACATAAGAGATTAGGATACAAACTCAAATCACACGGTATTGGGGGTTCAGTATTGATGTGGATAGAGAACTGGCTGGCAAACAGGAAGCAAAGAGTAGGAGTAAACGGGTCCTTTTCACAATGGCAGGCAGTGACTAGTGGGGTACCGCAAGGCTCAGTGCTGGGACCCCAGCTATTTACAATTTATATTAATGATCTGGACGAGGGAATTGAAAGCAACATCTCCAAGTTTGCGGATGACACTAAGCTGGGGGGGGCAGTGTTAGCTGTGAGGAGGATGCTAGGAGAATGCAAGGTGACTTGGATAGGCTGGGTGAGTGGGCAAATGTTTGGCAGATGCAGTATAATGTGGATAAGTGTGAGGTTATCCACTTTGGTGGCAAAAACGGGAAGGCAGACTATTATCTAAATGGTGGCCGATTAGGAAATGGGGAGGTGCAGCGAGACCTGGGTGTCATGGTACACCAGTCATTGAAAGTAGGCATGCAGGTGCAGCAGGCAGTGAAGAAAGCGAATGGTATGTTGGCCTTCATAGCAAGAGGATTTGAGTATAGGAGCAGGGAGGTTCTACTGCAGTTGTACAGGGTCTTGGTGAGACCACACCTGGAGTATTGCGTACAGTTTTGGTCTCCAAATCTGAGGAAGGACATTATAGCCATAGAGGGAGTGCAGAGAAGGTTCATCAGACTGATTCCTGGGATGTCAGGACTTTCATATGAAGAAAGACTGGATAGACTTGGCTTATACTCGCTAGAATTTAGGAGATTGAGAGGGGATCTTATAGAAACGTACAAAATTCTTATGGGGTTGGACAGGCTAGATGCAGGAAGATTGTTCCCGATGTTGGGGAAGTCCAGGACAAGGGGTCACAGCTTAAGGATAAGGGGGAAATCCTTTAAGACCGAGATGAGGAAAAACTTTTTCACACAGAGAGTGGTGAATCTCTGGAGCTCTCTGCCACAGAGGGTAGTTGACGCCAGTTCATTGGCTATATTTAAGAGGGAGTTAGATGTGGCCCTTGTGGCTAAAGGGATCAGGGGGTATGGAGAGAAGGCAGGTACGGGATACTGAGTTGGATGATCAGCCATGATCATATTGAATGGCGGTGCAGGCTCGAAGGGCCGAATGGCCTACTCCTGCACCTATTTTCTATGTTTCTATGTTTCTATGTTTCTATGCACAGTTATTCCTAGATCCCTCTGTTCAACTGCATTCCTCAATTCGCTACCATTTACCATGTACGTCCTATTTTGATTTGTCCTGCCGTGATGTAGCACCTCACATTTGTCAGCATTAAACTCCATCTGCCATCTTTCAGCCCAGTCTTCCAAATGGCCTAAATCTCTCTGTAGACTTTGAAAATCTACTTCATTATCCACAACACCACCTATCTTAGTATCATCTGCATACTTACTAATCCAATTTTCCACACCATAGATGTACATGACAAACAACAGTGGACCCAACTCAGACCCCTGAGGCACCCCACTAGTCACCGGCCTCCAACCTGACAAACAGCCATCCACTATTACTCTGTGGCATCTCCCATTCAGCCACTGTTGAATCCATCTTGCTACTCCACCATTAATACCCAACAATTGAATCTTCTTAACCAACCTTCCATGAGGAACCTTGCCAAAGGCCTTACTGAAGTCCATATAGACAACATCCACTGCTTTACCCTCATCAATTTCCCTAGTAACCTCTTCGAAAAATTCAAGAAGATTAGTCAAGCATGACCTTCCAGGCACAAATCCATGTTGACTGTTCCTAATCAGACCCTGGTTATCCAGATGCTTATATATATTATCTTTAAGTATCCTTTCCATTAATTTGCCCACCACTGACGTCAAACTAACAGGTCTATAATTGCTACGTTTACTCTTCGAACCCTTTTTAAACAACGGAACAACATGCGCAGTACGCCAATCCTCCGGCACTTTTCCCGTTTCTAATGACATTTGAAATATTTCTGTCATAGCCCCTGCTATTTCTACACTAACTTCCCTCAATGTCCTAGGGAATATCCTGTCAGGACCTGGCGACGTATCCGTTTTCATATTTTTCAAAAGTGTCCGCACCTCCTCTTCTTTGAATCTCACAGTTTCCATTGATACTCTGCTTGTTTCCCTTACCTCACATAATTCCATATCCTTCTCCTTGGTGAATACCGAAGAAAAGAAATTGTTCAATATCTCCCCCATCTCTTTTGGCTCTGCAGATAGCTGTCCACTCTGACTCTCTAATGGACACATTTTATTCCTTATTATCCCTTTGCTATTAATATAGCTGTAGAAACCCTTTCGATTTACTTTCACCTTACTTGCCAAAGCAACCTCATATCTTCTTTTAGCTTTTCTTGTTTCTTTCTTAATATACTTTTTACATTCTTTATACTACCCAAGCGCCTCATTTACTCCATTCTGCCTATAATTATTGTAGATCTCTCTCTTTTTCCGAACCAAGTGTCCAATTTCCCTTGAAAACCATGGATCTTTCCAATTTTTACTATTTCCTTTCAACCGAACAGGTACATAAAGATTCTGTACTCTTAAAATTTCACCCTTAAATGTCCTCCATTTCTCTTCTACATCCTTCCCATAAAACAACATGTCCCACTTCACTCCTTTTAAATCCTTTCGCATCTCCTCAAAGTTAGCCTTTCTCCAATCAAAAATCTCAATCCTAGGTCCAGTTCTGACCCTCTCCATAATTGTATTGAAACTAATGGTATTGTGATCACTGGACCGGAAGTGCTCCCCGACGCATACCTCCGCCACCTGCCCTGACTCATTTCCTAACAGGAGGTCGAGCACTGCCCGTTCTCTAGTAGGTACCTCTATGTATTGCTGCAAAAAAGTATCCTGCACACATTTTACAAACTCCAAACCATCCAGCCCTTTTACAGAATGTGTTTCCCAGTCTATGTGTGGAAAATTGAAATCTCCCACAATCACTACCTTGTGCTTACTACTAATATCTGCCATCTCCTTACATATTTGCTCTTCCAATTCTCGCTCCCCATTTGGCGGTCTATAATACACCCCTATAAGTGTTGCTACACCTTTCCCATTTCTCAGTTCCACCCAAATAGCCTCCCTAGACGAGCCCTCTAATCTATCCTGCCAAAGCACTGCTGTAATAACTTCCTTGACAAGCAATGCAACACCCCCACCTCTTGCCCCTCCAATTCTGTCACTCCTGAAGCAACGAAATCCTGGAATATTTAGTTTCCAATCACAGCCCTCCTGCAACCATGTTTCACTGGTCGCCACAACATCATACTTCCAGGTGTCAATCCAGGCTCTAAGCTCATCCACCTTTCTTACAATGCTCCTAGCATTAAAATATACACATTTAAGAAACCCATCACCACTTATTCTCTGTTTATTATCTTTTTCTTCTTTCACCCCTACATTTTGGGTCCGAGTGCTTCCCTTCTCTGCCTCCTGCCTCCCACATTTTCCACTAGCTCTATTTGAGTCCCTCCCCCCAACCGTTCTAGTTTAAAGTCTCCCCAGTAGCCTTTGCAAATCTGCCCGCCAGGATATTGGTCCCCCTCGGGTTCAAGTGCAACCCGTCCTTTCTGTACAGGTCACACCTTCCCCAAAAGAGGTCCCAATGATCCAGAAATTTGAATCCCTGCCCGCTGCACCAGTTCCTCAGCCACGCATTTATCCCCCACCTCATTCCATTCCTACTCTCACCGTCGCGTGGCACAGGTAGTAATCCTGAGATTGTTACCTTTGCGGTCCTTCTCCTTAACTCTCCTCCTAACTCCCTAAATTCTCCTTTCAGGACCTCTTCTCTTTTTCTACCTATGTCGTAACATATGTTATCACTAATTCTCACTGATTAAGGTATGTTCATTAGAAAGTCGTGTATCCAATCGCAAGCTGGAGTGCTGATCGCTAGGCTCGGGAGTTTATCAATGTGTTTGGAAGGGAGTAGTGTAGACGGCAAGTGCTCCAGCGGAGAAATGGGAATCGAACGTTCGACTCCTTCCTGCCTGGCTGTTGGAGAGACGGGTTTAGGTCCAGGACGATGGCGTCTGATGCGGAACTGCTGCTGCAATATGCAGTCTGCGGTTCATCAAAGGCGGCTGTGGAGGGCTCACGCTACCTGCGTAAACCGCTGATAGCTAATGCGCACATCTCCTTAGCACGCACTGAGGGATTGCAAGTAGAGCAGTCGTTTTCGACCAAATAAACAAAGCGTACCAAAAATTTACCCCCACCCCAAATTAGCATCGCGTTTCCCTTTCATGTAACGAGAGTTTCCTCTTTTCTACTCCCCCAGTGAACTTGTTGGCGATTGTGATCCTGTCCCGCAGAAATTGTGGTCTCTCAAAATGCACCACTCGTTACCTGGTGGCCATGGCGGCGGTGGACCTCTCAGTGATTGTCTGCGAAGTGATATTACATCGGATTGCCGACGTTTACTGGTGGCGCACATTCTTATTCCACAATATTGTGTGCAGGTGCATTATGTTCCTCGCTCCCGCCGCCGTTGCCTGTTCGGTTTGGCTCACGGTCGCTTTCACATTTGATCGCTTTGTGGCCATTTCCACTCAGAATCTGAGAACCAGATACTGCACCGAAAGAACCGCGGTGGTGGTTATAGTGACCCTAACTGCGTTGTTCTGTTTACAGAACGCTCCCTGGCCGTTTGCGTACACTTATTATCTCAGAGATCAGCAGGGTATACAGTGGGGTTGCCGAATACCATATCACTTTTATGTCCTGCCCTATCAACAGCTGCTAATCCCAGTCATTCCATTTTGTTTGATTATGCTGATGAACGTGCTCACAGTCAGACGCATTTTAGTGGCCAGTCGTGTCCGCAGAAAACTCCGCGATCTCAGTAGTGAGGACCCCGAGATCCCAAACCGCAGACGGTCCGTAATTTTACTCCTTGCAATTTCCAGCTGTTTTATGCTGCTCTGGGGCACAAATGTGGCATTTTTCGTTTTCTATCGATGTACGCATTTTGGTTCAGGGGGTTGAAGAACCGATTTGCAACATTTGAACAAACTGGAATTATGCTACAACTGTTGAACACCTGCACAAACACGCTCATTTCCACCGTGACCCAGAGGAGGTTCAGAGAGCAGCTGCTCCAGGTACTCAAATGCCCCTTCACCCTAACTGTAAGCTTATTAAAATCGAGAAAACATGGCGTAAAATAAAATTACAATACTAATCCCTTCCAGAGTGCAAAAACTAGGTAATGAAGCAGTTTCCTCTAAAATCTTTCCTCATCAATTTTCATAAAAATAGCTGGGAAATACAATCTGAACCCGTCCCCTGCACTGCAATGCATATTTGGCCATCTATTTAACATGCGAAACGGGCGCGTTATTCAAAATGTCCAGTGGGGAGGGCGGCCCTGTGGAACCGAGTGCTATGTTGTACTGGAGCAGACCTCCAATGATTCCGGAATTGAGCCTCGCCGTTAACTGTTTTCACCTTCCTTTGAATCCAGCGGCAACGTCTCCAGCACGCAATGAAAACAGACATAGAGTTATGGTCCTAAACAGTGCATGCTCCATTGCTCTACAATTCTTTAAGACGTTCCATGGTTACGTATGTAAGTGCCCAGTGTACAAATGTATTTAATAAAACTCTTGCTGCAACATTTACGTTAATGAGAGTTCGATTTTATTTTTGCTTCTCGCACTGAATGTAACGCCTCATTGCTTCTTACAGAGGCTTTCGGTTTTCATTACAATTATTAACTCTGCACCAGATGCAGCAAAGGTAGTGGGTGCTATTCATACAAGTTGGCATTACTAATAATATTTTTAATTCAAGCAGAGTGTAACAAGCGAGTGCCCAGTAGAGGGCGGTAAAGTGAGTACGTTCACCTGTGTGGTAAAGAGATTCTGAATCGATTTGCATTAATGTCCCACCTCCATTGAAGCTGCGCCGACGCTGGAGATCTGCCAATTTGAGATTCGAGGGAGTGCTCAGAGAGTAGGATTTAACTCCGCCTGCAGGGCAAGGAAATGTGAGAAATCCATTAATTTATTTCCTCCACCGATGGCGGCTGAGATTTTGTATAGCTCTAAATTTGGGTTGAGTACTCTCTCCCCACATCCTCCGCTCCCGACGCGGTAACGATTACATTTTTACATATTCTGATTGACATTTTCCCCTCGAGGCCGAAAACACCTTCACTGAACATTTTATGCTTTATTTCTTGACTTATTAACGATTAAAGGTAAGTAAGAAGTTTAAAAACATCAAAAGGCTTTGAATTTAAAACGACCAGCTGCAACTGATGACGTCACAATGGCTCGGCTAGCAGTGGTCAGCTTCACTTACTGTTGTGGGACGTATCACTGATGGGGACGACAGAGTATAGAAGAGAGATCGAACGACTGTCCATATGGTGCCAACACAATAACCTGGCCCTCAACGCCAGCAAAACCAAGGAACTGATTGTGGAATTTGGAAAGATTAGGATGGGGACCCACAATCCCGTTAATGTCAACGGGTCGATAGTTGAAAGGGTCAAGAGCTTCAAATTCCTGGGTGTGCTCATCTCTGAAGACCTTTCCTGGTCCGAGAACACTGATGCAATTAATAATAAAGCACATCAGCGCCTCTACTTCCTGAGAAGATTACGGGCAGTCAGTTTGTCAAGGAGGACTCTCCCTTACTACTACAGGTGAACAGTAGGGAGCATGCTGACCGGTTGCATCGTGGCTTGGTTCGGCAACTTGAGCGTACTGGAGCGGAAAAGAGTACAAAACGTAGTAAATACTGCCCAGTCCATCATCGGCTCCCTTCCATCGAGGGGATCCATCGCAGTCGCTGCCGCAAAAAGGCTGGCAGCATCATCAAGGACCCACACTATCCGGGCCACACACTCATCTCCCCGCTACCTTCAGGTAGAAGGTACAGGAGCCTGAAGACTGCAATAACCAGGTTCAGCAAAAGCTACTTCCGCACAGCCATCAGGCTATTAAACTCGGCTCGGACAAAACTCTGAACATTAATAGCCCATTACCTGTTTATTTGCACTTTATCAGTTTACTTATTCATGTGTGTATACATTTATATAATGCTATATGGACACACTGATAGACATAGTAATATAGAAACATAGAAAATAGGTGGAGGAGGAGGCCATTCGGCCCTTCGAGCCATCACCGCCATTCATTGTGTTCATGGCTGATCGTCCCCTATCAATAACCCGTGCCTGCCTTCTCCCCATATCCCTTGACTCCATTAGCCCCTAGAGCTCTATCCAACTCTCTATTAAATCCATCCAGTGATTTGGCCTCCACTGCCCTCTGTGGCAGGGAATTCAATAAATTCACAACTCTCTGGGTGAAAACGGTTTTTCTCACCTCAGTCTTAAATGACCTCCCCTTTATTCTGAGACTGTGGCCCCTGGTTCTGGACTCGCCCAACATTGGTAATATTTTTCCTGCATCTAGCTTGTCCAGTCCTTTCATAATTTTACATGTTTCTATAAGATGCCGCCTCATCCTTCGAAACTCCAGTGAATACAAGCCTAGTCTTTTCAATCTTTCCTCATATAACAGTCCCGCCATCCCAGGGATGAATCTGGTGAACCTACGCTGCACTGCCTCAATCACAAGGATGTCCTTCCTCAAATTTGGAGACCAAAACTGTGCACAATACTCCAGATGTGGTCTCACCAGACCCTATACAACTGCAGAAGAACCTCTTTACTCCTATACAGAAATCCTCTTGTTATGAATGCCAACATTCCATTAGCTTTCTTCACTGCCTGCTGTACCTGCACGTCAACTTTCAGTGACCGGTGCACAAGGACGCCCAGGTCTTGCTGTACCACCCTCTTACCTAACCTAACCCCATTGAGATGATAATCTGCCTCCTTGTTTTTGCCGCCAAAGTGGATAACATCACATTTATCTATATTATACTGCATCTGCCACGCCTCTGCCCACTCACTCAACCTGTCCATGTCACCCTGCATCCTCCTAACATCCTCTTTACAGTTCACACTGCCAACCAGCTTTGTGTCATCCGCAAACTTACTACGTTGCTCCTAATTCCGTCTTCCAAATCATTAATATATATGGTAAACAGTTGCGGCCCCAACACCGAGTCTTGCCGCACTCCACTCGCCACTGCCTGCCATTATGAAAAGGACCCGGTCACTCCTACTCTTTGCTTCCGGTCTGCCAACCAATTTTCTATCCATGTCAACACCCTACCCCCAAACCATGTGCTCTAATCTTAGTCACCAGTCTCCCATGCGGGGCCGTATCAAAGGCTTTCTGAAAGTCTAGATACACTACATCCAGTTGGATCCCTTCATCCATTTTACTTGCCACATCCTCAAAAAATTCCAGAAGATTAGTCAAGCATGATTTCCCTTTCATAAATCTATTTTCACTAGGACTAATCCTTTTACTGCTATCCAAATGCCCCATTATTACCTCTTTAATAATTGACTCCAGCATCTTTCCCACCACCGAAGTCAGGCTAACTGGTCTGTAATTCCCCGTATTCTCTCTCGCTCTTTTCTTGAAAAGTGGGATAACATTAGCTATCCTCCAATCCACAGGAACTGATCCTGAATCTATTGATCATTGGAAAATGATCACCAATGCGTCCACTATTTCTAGAGCCACCTCCCTGAGGACCCTGGGAAGCAGACCATCAGGCCCAGGGGATTTATCTTCCTTCAGTCCCATTAGCCAACCCAATACTATTTCACGCCTAATGAATATTTCTTTCAGTTGCTCTACCCCCTTAGATCCTCTGTCCTCCAGTACATCTGGGAGATTGTTTCTGTCTTCCTTAGTAAAGACAAATCCAAAGTACCTGTTCAACTCTTCTTCCATTTCCTTGTGCCCATAATAATTTCACCCGTGTCTGCCTTCAAGGGACCCACATTTGACTTTGCTACTATTTTCCCCTTAACATATCTTAAGAAGCTTTTTTTACTGTCCTTCTGTATATTCCTTTTTTTTTGGATTAATATTTTTATTAGAAGCAAACATCTTATAAAGTATAGTAACATATTATAATAGAAAATAAACTTTTCATATACATCAATCATACATTATTAAAATTGTCAATTGTCGATTAATTCTGCTTCTAGTGTTTTTTTTATATAGATAGAAAAAGAGAGGTAGAAAGAAAAAAGCATTACAAATATCGAAAAAAAAGAGGTGGAATAAGTTACTTATAATACGTCATTGGAGATAAGTTCGTAGTTATGAACTATAATTTTACATCTAATCCTGAGTTCAAGCTTCTGTTGGGTTTTCGTGCTGGGCCCATCTATCCCTTCAAATAGTTAATGAATGGAGCCCATATTTTAACAAAAAGTTCTTGTTTGTCCATTAAGACAAGTCTAATTCTTTCTAGACGTAGGGTCTCCGACATTTCCACAATCCACATTTTAATTGTGGGGGTTATAGGACCTTTCCAAAATTTTAATATGAATTTTCTCCCAGTTATTATACTGTAGTCAAGGAAGTTTCTTTGGCTTGTTGTGAGTGTTAAACTTTGTTCTGATATCCCAAGTATTATTAATTTTGAGTCTGGATCCAATTTAGTATTAACAATTTCAGAAATTATTTCAAAAACATCAATCCAGAAATTTTTGATTTTTATACAATTTGCAAAAGTATGTGTTAAATTGGCCTCTAGATGTAGGCATTTATCCTATATAATGATAAATACCTTCCGGCTACTCTTTGCTGTGTTATACATCTTTTCTTTTAGTTATATTCTATCTCTAACTTCTTTTGTCAACCACGGTTGCCTCCTAACCCCCTTAGAATCTTTCTGCCTTTATGGAATGAAATGATCCTGCGTCTTCCGGATTATGCCCAGAAATTCCTACCATTGCTGTTCCACCGTCATTCCTGCTAGGATCCCCATCCTGTCTACTTTGGTCAGCTCTCCTCTCATGCCTTCATAGTCCCCTTTGTTCAACTGCATCACTGCCACTTCCGATTTTACGTTCTCCTTCTCAAATTGCAGATTAAAACTAATCATATTATGATCACTACCACCAAGCGGTTCCTTTACCTCGAGTTCTCTTATCATAACTGGTTCACTGGACAGCACTAAATCCAGAATTGCCTTTTCTCTGGTGGGCTCCATTACAAGCTGCTCTAAGAATCCATCTCGGAGGCATTCTACAAACATCTATTTCTTGGGGTCCTGAACCAACCTGATTTTACCAGTCTACCTGCATATTGAAATCCCCCATCACCACAGTGGAATTACCTTTGTTACATGCCAGTTTTAACTCCTGCTGCAACTTACACCCTGCATCCGGGCTACTATTTGGGGATCTGTAAATAACACCAATTCGTGTCTTCTTGCCTTTGCAATTCATCAACTAAATCCACAGTGACTCTACCTCGTCAGTCTATATGTGTTCCCTCGCAAGGGTCTGAATTCCCTCCCTCACCAGCAAAGCTACCCCCCTCCTCTGCCCACCTGCTACCCCCCTCCTCTGCCCACCTGCCTGTCCTTTCTATAGGATGTATAACCCTGAATATTAAGTTCCCAGGCCCTATCCTCCTGCAGCCATGTCTCAATAATCCCCACAATGTCATATCTACCAACCCCTAACTGAGCCTCAAGCTCATCTACTGTACTTCTTATACTTCGCGCATTCATATACAATACTTTTAATTCCTTACGCATCTCACCTTTCACATCGATCCCTATTACAATTGGCCATACTCTCCTATCCCTTTGTGAGCTTTCCTTCCCGTTAATTCTGGGGTCATTAACCATCCCTTTACTCTCTTTCCCTTTAACTCCATCCTCGACTATCCCATTTGACACCCCACCCACCTTATTCAGTTTAAAACCACCCGTGTAGCAGTGGCAAACTGCTTTCAACAGATTTGACTGCCCCACACCACCCCAGCCTCCCCCACCTGGTCTGCTGACCATTGCTGCTTCCTCTCCACCTCCCCTCCCTCTCTCCATCGTCTCCATCACTCCTGAGATGTCACCTGTGCGGAATCCCCTCTTTCCACCTCCCATTCCACCAGCAGCCCCACCTATGACTCTTCATACTGCTCAGGTCAAGATGATGCTGGACAGACTGAAGCCAGGGAAAGCAGTGGGGCCTGATGACACCAGCCGAAGGCTACTGAAGACCTGCTCTTCAGAGCTGTGTGGTATTGTAACACACCTGTTCAACCTGAGCTTGCGTCTACAGAAGGTTCCAAGGCTGTGGAAAACATCTTGCCTGGTACCTGTCCCAAAGAAGACCCATCCCACTCACCACAATGACTACAGACCAGTAGCGCTCACTTCACGTATTATGAAGACATTTGAGAGATTTGTCCTTTCCTACATCAGGACTAGTGTGTCAAATCAAATGGATCCTTTACAGTTTGCATATCAGCCTAACAACAGTGTCGATGATGCCCTCATTTACATGCTGCAGAGGGTGTACACACATTTGGACACTACTGATGCATCTGTAAGGATTACGTTTTTTGACTTCTCAAGCGCCTTCAACACAATTCATCCCCGACTGCTAGTGGAGAAGATGGAGAAGATGAAAGTGGATCCATCACTGGTACTGTGGTGTTTGGATTACCTTTCCCTCAGACCACAGTACGTGCGCCTACAGAACAACAATGTCTCAAGCACCATCTTGAGCAGCACAGGGGCTCCACAAGGAACTGTGCTGGTTCCATTCCTGTTTACCATCTACACAGCGGATCTCCGATATAATACCAACAGCTGCTTTTTGCAGAAATTTTCGGATGACACAGCTGTTGTCGGCCTCATTAAAGGGGGCAATGAGGAGGAGTATAGAGACATGATAAGTAACTTTGTGGAGTGGAGTGCACCCAATTACCTCCTTCTTAACACCACAAAAACCAAGGAGATAGTTGTGGACTTCAGGAGGGGGAGGAGAAGGACTCAAGCAACACCAATCACCATTAAGGGCACTGAGGTGGAGGTGGTCGCTAACCACAGGTACCTTGGTGTGCAGCTTGACAGTGAGCTGGACTGGAAGTGTAATATGGAGGCGGTGTACAGGAAGGGACAAAGCCGACTGTATTTTTTAAGGAGGCTGAGGGCATTTAACATCTGCCAACCCCTACTGTGCAGTGTCTACCATTCAGTGGTGGCCAGTGCTCTGTTTTTTGCGGTGGCCTGTTGGGGAGATGGCGCCCGCATAGCGGACAAAAACAGGCTGGACAAGCTGATCAGGAAGGCCGGCTCAGTGGTCGGGGCTGAGCAACGAACGGTCCAGCAGGTGGCAGAGGCCAGAACTCTCAACAAACTGGGTTCTATAATGACCAACCCCACTCACCCACTCCATGCCCTGAAGGTGATCAAGAGCAGCATCTTCAGTCAGAGACTGATTGCACCAATGTGCAAAACTGACAGACATAGGAAGTCCTGTTGACCAGCTGCTATAAGGTTATATAATGCGCATAAATAACTGCACTTTTTTATTCTTTAATTGTATTTTAACTTGTATGTTAACTTGCATTTTAACTTGTTAAGTATGGCAGCTATTTGAGGAAATGTGTGGTGTTATGTCTGTCTTGAAGCTGTCGTGGCACTGTAATTTCCTGCAAAGGATTATTAAAGGTATAATCAATCAATCAATCAATCAATCGAACCTGCCTGCCAGAATGCGGATCCCTCACCTGTTAAGATGCAATCCGTCCCTTTTGTACAGCCCCCCTTACTCCAAAACAGATCCCAGTGATCTAAGAATCTAAATCCCTGCCCCCTGCACCAGTTCCTCAGCCACACATTCAGGTCCCGTACCTCCCTGTTTCTGCTCTCGCCAGCACGAGGAAGTGGAAGCAAACCGGAGATAACAACTCTGGAGGTCCTGCTTTTCAGCATTGGTCCGAGCTCTCTAAAGTGACGCTGCAGAATATTCATCCCCTTCTTTCCCAGGTCGTTTGTGCCGACATGCACTACCACTTCCGGCTGTTCACCTTCGCCCTTGAGGATTTTCTGCACTCTGTCCGTGACATCCGGCATCCTGGCACCAGGAAGGCAGCACACCATCCTCGAATCCCGTCTATTGCCGCAGAAACCCCTGTCCGTACCTCTCACAATGGAGTCTCCAACTACAATGGCGTTGTCTGACGTTGGCCTCTTTGGATTTGGCTCAACAGCCCTTTTTGCTTCGCAAGCCAGTGCGCCGCTCAGTGTAATAACGTCTTCTGTCCCGACAGCTTCTAAGTGGGTGAACCTGTTCACAAGATGTACAACACCCGGGGACGTTTGCATTCCATGTTTCCCTCCCTTTCTCACCGTCACCCACCTTCTCTCTTCCAGTACCTTACATGTAACAATCGTACTGTAGGAAAAGGAACGACTCAGTTTCTCGGACGAACCTGAGGTCATCCACTTGCTTCTCCAGTTCCCCAACACTGTCCTTCACGAGCTGTACCTGGATGTACTTCTCACATTTGTAGCAGCGGTGTCCTTGACCTCCCACATACTGAAAGCATCACACTGAATCAGCTTACCTGACATGTCCTTATTTCGTCTCTCCCTCTCCAGCGTTTTGCGTAGCCTCCTCTCCTCAGCCTGCTCGCCGAAGACTCTCGAGCCAAAGACTCACACATTTCTCACAGGGCACTTCCCTCACAAGGCCGCTCCCTCACTGCCGCTCCCTAAGAGCCGTCTTGCTTATATTGACTGATAAATTATCTTTGTTGCAGTTGCTTCAAAATCCACGGGAGCTCTGAGTAAAGTCTGCCTGTGCTTTGCCTCTCCTTTTCAACTCTTTCCCCCCTCTGACTCACTTCTAACTCTCCTCCCACTCGGACTAGAGCCAATCAGTGTTTTCTCCTGATCTGTTCTGTAGTCATGTCTACTATGTTCTGATGTGCTGAAGCAAAGCAAGAATGTCATTGTCCTATCAGGGACACATGACAATAAATTCTCTTGAATGTTGAATCTTGAATGATCACATTGAATGGCGGTGTTGGCTCGAAGGGCCGAATGGCCTACTCCTTTGCCGATTGTCTATTGAAAAGGAGCTAATCAGCCACTCTCCAACTCCGTCTTATCTGCAGGACCTTCTCTCTCTGCTTCCAGACCCATAAACTAATTTACTGCACAAACACATGTGTTACTTTTTAAGCTAGTGGGCTCGACTGTTGCAAGTAAATTAACATACACAATCCTCGGCAACGTGCAGGCTCTGCGATCGTTTCTGTGAACACATCCGCTCAATTCGCCTAAAACTGCTTGATCTCCCGCTTGCTAAACACTTTAACTCCCCCTTCCATTCCACACTGACCTCTCTGTGCTGGGCCTCCTGCATTGTTAGATGAGTCAAAATTGTCCCCTCTTACTTTTTGCTCGAATCTGCTTGACAACGTACCCTGCTTCTGCAAAGTATTTTACACTTCAACCGCGTGGAGAGTTTACGAATGGCAACGGCGTTTTTAAACCCATTGCCTCCCGTTCCTCCCCATTCTGTTGCTCAAACTGCAGACGGTCACACAAACCCTGGCGATCAGTAGAGCCCGCGGGAGACTCCGGGCTGAGAACAATGGAGCAAACAGTGACCTAACAATGAAGAACAGAGGAATGTTCATCATCTTACTGGTGGCAATCTAGTGAAGCTGTATCCTGCTGCGTTCGCCTTACCTTGTAAATGTTATATTTGTAAATGTTACAAGCATTAGCTATACTAGCCGGTCTAATGCCACTGATCCATTGTTTATCCTCTAAGAAAGTGGATGCTTTCTGGTGCTATTGAACTCCTGCACCAACTCGTGCATTTATGAAGGGACGCAGACCAAATTCCGGGAGTAGTTGAAGAATACGGCGAAATACCCCCTGGGTCTATTTAGACGAATGTTTACATATTGTGAACGTCTCTAAAGTAAGCGGGTAATTTACATTTTCTTTTCACTATCACAGTTAATGTGAGCGAACTCATAAGGGAGGGTGTTATATGGTGATATGGTTATGTCATTGGGGCAGTCAGGAAGACATGTAGAATATTTCGAGCTAAATTTCCATGAAAGTTTACCTATATATCATGTTCACTCTTTTAAGCGAATGTCGACGATATTGGGCAGAAAATAATTTGTTTGGGGGCACAAATAGGTAGTGAATCTAATAGGATGCTGTGTTGCTTCAGTGGGGAAGGAGGGAACTAGTTGCAGTTCTATACGTAACCGCGCGAGGGCGCGTTCCTTTTAGAACTGGTACTTCACAGTTGCATCCGATGAAATCAGTGCTTCGTTGTATTGTCTTCGAGTAACACATCTAGTACCTGTTCTTTTACACAAAGACCCCTTATAGAAATTTAAATCTCTGGTAAAATAAAATTTTAATGGCATAAATCAAGGCCACTAATCAAGTCATTCTGCTGTCTATTAAATTGGACTTAGAGATTCCTGTTTTATACCAATGTCATTAGAATCGACGTCTGAGATTTTTTTCATTTTAGTCAATGTTACATTGTGCAGCTTACACTGAGTGATGCAATGAAGCCCGGGTAACTGATCGTATAGATGTACACCCTATTTTCTTAGAAGCATGCTGTTCACATGCTGGAAGTACATTGTTGGAACAAACTCATCTCGTTTGTGATTGCAAATAAAATGTGACGGCCCAGATATTTAACTTTCTATTATTTTAATTGGGACAATGGAGTGAGGCAGGAATATACAGTGGAAAGCCTTGTTTCACACCGGGCCGTGAGATTTTCTGGTATTTCTGTTCCAGGCACTCCCAATTCTATGTCCCGTAATACACTGTCAGGACTCGTTACATGTGGAGCCCAGCTCCCTCCGTGCAGCCTCATCAAAAACATTTCCATTCAATTCCCCCATGGGTCACATTCAGCGACTTTGTTTCAAGTCATAAAATGATAGAAATTGGCCTCCACTGCTTTCTCAGGCAGCGAATTCCACTCTGAGTGAAAAAGGTTTCCCTCATCTCCGTTCGAAATAGCCTACACCTTGTTCTTAAACTATGGCCCCTAGTTCTGGACTCTGTCAACATCGGGAACATGGTTCCTGCCTCCAGCGTGTCCAATCCCTTAATAATATTTTATGTTTCAATAAGATCCCCTCTCATCTTACTAAATTCCAGCGTATACAAGCCCATCCGCTCGATTCTATCCACATATGACTGTCCCGCCATCCCGGGAATTATCCTCGTGAACGTACGGTGCACTCCTTCAATATCAAGAGTGCCGTTCCTCAAATCTGGAGACAAAAACTGCACACAATACTCCAGGGGTGGTCTCATTAGGGCTCTGAACAACTACAGAAGGAACTCTTGCTCCTTTACTCATTTCCTCTTGTTATGATGGCCAACGTGCAATTACCTTTCTGCACTACTCCTGTACCTGCATGCTTACTTTCAGTGAGTGATGCACAAGAACCCCCAGGTGATACCCATCACCTTCTCAAGTACAAAGGTTTCCCTCCCGTTCCTGTTAAATATTTCCCCTCACACCTTTAACCTAATTCCTCTGGTTCTTGATTCTCCAACTCTGGGTAAAGGACAATGTGCATTCACGTTCTCCAATCCGCTAATGATTTCATACACTCAGCCTCCAGCGCTCAAGAGATCAGAGATCCGCCGTGGAAACAGGCTCTTCGTCCCACAGAATCCGACCTTACCAACGATCACCAACAGTAGCACTATCCTGCAAGCTAGAGACAAGGTACAATTTGCAGACGTTAAAAATAAACCATATTTCTGTACGTATTTTTAGTCTGGGAGGGAACCGGAACACCCGGAGAAAACCCAGGCAGTCATCAGGAGAACTTGCAAAATCGCTACTGACAGCACCGTACTCGGGTTCTAATCCGGGTGTCTGACACTGTAAGGGAGCAACACTACCGCTACGACACGATGCCGCCTAATTTAGTCCTACCCAGCTCAACCGATCCTTTTTGCGTAATCGCTCGAGGGAGTATAGTAGAGCTGTGATCTGGAACACCCTTCTAGTGAAGGGGTTGTCATGTTGCTGTTATGGCGGAATTCCCAGACTATAGCGACGCAGAGAAGTAATTCAGTACCGGCTCATTGAGCAAAAACAGTAATTACTGCTTTAAGGTATTTGCACATTTGTGCAGTCGCCCATTGGGAAAGGCGCCAGGCGTATTTAATGTGTTTAATTTTACTGCCCTCACGTGACTATCCATCAGGGGATTTACTTTAGCAGTTGCTGTAGCTACGCATCTGGTGTCCAGTGATATATCCAGCGACTCAGATCTGGATTACTCTGCAGGGCCCAATGGTGAACTACCCATCTATATTACTGATAATCCGCCATATGCGGTAGTATATTTTGGTTTATAGACTTCCTATTCTTCCCGAGTCCCGGACGATTTTGCTGCCATTAGTAAAGGCCAATCACTACCTGAACTTAGAAAGTCTGTCAGGGTGTCGGTTAAGTGGAATTGGTTAACGTAATTCTGACAATTCCGGGCCAGCCCATCCTCCATCCAGTGACACCCACGGTTCTATAATTAAAACAGAAAATTCTGCAGTTATTAAACAGGTTATCCAGGACCGAGAGAAAGTGAAACAGAACAAACGTTTCAGATCTCTGGTCACATTTCCTATCCCGCTGCCAAGTGTCGTTAGAGCTCTTGTAATTCTCTGCAGCTATTGGCTAATGATATGGAAACGGATTCCGGAGAAGCAGCTCGCAGTTGGAAACAATCAAACCACCAGGACACCTGCACAGAATGAAAGCAAACAGACAACTGAGAGAGAACAGTAAAGCAGGCACATCCAACCGCATCAGCGGAGCAGAGAGCAAGACAACGGCGATGTTTTTGTAAGGGGCTTAACTTGTTTCCATCACTGTGCGCCACAGTGCGCAGTAATAGACTGCAGAGTCGCTGAGATCCAGCCCTGAGATACTCAAACTGGTGAACTTAGTCGCTGTATTGAGCTCAATAGAGAAACGAGTATCAGCGTATTGGGCCTTATCTTCATTGTCGTTGGTGTCTCTCCACATAGTAAACTCGGGCTGTATGCCTGGATATTGTCGGCACCATAATAAAGCATATACACTCCATGTGGTATCATAGTTACAGGTTAAAGTCACCGCTTCTCCTTTTGTCTTCTTCGCCGAGTGCAGTGGCTGTGTGACAGATTCTCCGTGAATCATGACTGTAAAATAAATATATTGAGATAGTAACAGACACCAGAGCCTCATGAGATTGCACTTCTCAAAACCTGAACGAGAAAGGCGAGGGGAACTGAAAAATTTGATCCAGAATTACCTGTCAGAAACGCTCCCCACCCAACACAGATGCCGACGAAACGCATTTTACCCGTTGACTCTGTACTAGCTGCGTTCCAAACTTGAAGCGACACAAACTGGTGCGTTTTCTCAGTCAAAGAGCGGCTGCTGGTCACCGGATGTTCGCTGTCACTGCCCTGTGCCCCCAGTGATGGAGTCAGAGATGTGGGTGGGCAGCGGGGTCTCAGCCAATTGAAATACACGTAGCCGGAATCTAGCTTTCCCCCCGAGAGTAGTCGCAACCGCTTGAATGAACCGTGGTTGAGGAAGACATATTTGTTCTTGTAACCGGTAGTGAAGGTGCGAAGCCTGAGTTTGTTAAGCGGAACAATAATAATGTGCATATTCACAAATGGAATAGATCGGGTAAACTCACAGAGTCTATTGGCCAGATTAGGGGGATCGTGAAACTGAGAAAATAGATTTAAGGTCAGTGGGGAGGAAGATTTAATAGAGACCAGAAGGGTAACTTTTTCATACAAAGGGGGCTTTTGCAACGAGCTGCCGGGGTAGTAGTTAAGGCAGGCACAATCGCAAAGTTTAAGAAGAACGTTGACATGTGCATGGATAGAACATATGCTGAGGGATAGGGGCGAAACACATGCAGGTAGGACTAGTGTAGATGGAACATGTTGGCCGGTGTGGGCAAGTTGGGTCGAAAGGTGTGTTTGCGCGCTGTAAGACCCTATGATGCCATGATTCTAAAAAACACAACAGTATTAACGGCATCCGTCCAAAGGCGACAGTTGTACAGTCGTTTCGGCAGTGTCGAGAAAACATCAGTATTAACGGCATCGTCCAAAGGCGACAGTTGTACAGTCGCTTCGGTAGTGTCGAGAAAAGGGGAGTTATTACGATGTTTTGATGTTTTAATTGAGAAATGCACGTGATTTCGATATGAAGTATATTACAAGCAAAGCCAGAAGGATGTACAAGGAGACATTTTCAATCAATGTTTCCAGTTCCACTCTCCCTTCATCTGCCATGGTTTGGCATATGAAATTCATTCCTGAGGACCTCATCACACCGAGTCCACGCCGACCACCGATGATCAGATAACTTTCGTTCCGTGTTATTTCACTTTTCCTTCTATTCCTTTCACACTTGGTGTGTGCTTACAGAGGCCAATTAACCTAAAACATCACACCTATTTGGGATACGGGAGGAAATCAGAGCACCTGGACGATACCGACACGGTCACAGCGAGACGGGAAAACTCCACTCAGACATCACCCGAGTACAGGATTGATCCCGGGTCTCTGAAGCTTTGAGGCAGCAGCTGCGCCACTGTGCCGACAAAATGTGTGAATTGTTTTTATAAAGAGTGCAGCTGGGTGATTGTTGAACTTTAACCACAGCTAGCCGGCAATATAGGTTTGGAATGTCCATGAGTTGCAGCAGTATATCGAGTGGTCTGGCGATCTGCATTCTGCGCACAGACCGCTGCTGCCTGGATTCGGTTCGTGGTCAGGGGTTATGGCGGGTTTTTTCTATCTCCAGTGGAAACACTATTAGACCGCGCAACATTCACTCTGTGTAGTATCAGCGTCGCCGCCACCACGTGAACAGTCAGCAGCTCACTAACATTTAAAATGATACACTTATGCAAAATACAC
Organism: Malacoraja senta; assembly: GCA_038087875.1. NCBI lineage: Eukaryota > Metazoa > Chordata > Chondrichthyes > Rajiformes > Rajidae > Malacoraja > Malacoraja senta. Next base: position 165,730 of record JAXLNO010003819.1, read on the forward strand.
AAACATTATTGCGATTATTACCATAATCGCGACAGGTTCAGGCGGCCAGGGGTTTCAGAGTCAAATTAATATTGAGATTCACATTCAAAATATATCTCCAAAATCAAAGAAAATATAAGCTAACAAGGGCCCACAAATCATCTTTTCGAATATGCTAACGATACGACGTGTTGTCCGTCATGTAAACAAACCACTGGAGATTGGAAGATAATTCAAATGCACTCTCGCTCACTTGCTCGCGGAGTGGCGTGGATATCAGGGCAGTTGTGGAGGAGCAGCCATGAATTGAGAAATCGCAAGATTTGACTGGGTCTTTACATGGAAATGGTTCCCCCTTCACAGACCTCGACTATGGGAAAAACATCTGCGATTATTGTGAATTGTAGGAACAGTCATAGTGCGTCAAGGTTTTGTATTTCAATATATACACTTTATTCGAGAAATAAATATATATAATACATGATCCTTACAAAACCCCATCCGACACTCTCGGAGGCTAAACATACATTCAATACTGTTTACACAAATTACACAATTTTACCTCCCACCTAAGGGGTCACAAGTAACATTAGCAAATTTGCAGATGACACAAATCTGGGTGGCAGTGTGAACTGTGAGGAGGATGCTATGAGAATGACTTCGACAGGTTAGGTGAGTGGGCAGATGCGTGGCAGAAGCAATTTAATGTGGGTAAATGTGAGGCTAGCCACATCATTAATGTGAGGTTAGCCAAGTAATTCCACATCAATGTATTTTCAATGCATTCCGATGATTGCGCCCTAATATCTGGAATAACGTCACAAGCGGTCCCCCTGACTGTTTTATTGATAAAAACATCGCTCAAAATATAACTATTTGATCAAGGACATTCCTTGCTGATATTTATTTCTCGTTAATTGGCACGTTATAAGTTAAATTTTCTTATGATTCTATTCATGAGGTGCCAACAGGTGAAAGATATTAATGCCGCTGCTGTATCCAATTGTATTCACTCCCACCTAGACAGGTCCATGTGATTTACATCATTTAGACCGCTGCACAGGAACCATTCTCGTTTGTTTTGAAGAGGAGCACCAAGCGAAATCCAGGAAAATATTATTACTGGGTACATGTCAAGTGAATTCAACAGTGTCTGGGAAGAGCAGTAGAAAGGTAGCAAATACAATATTACATCGCAGGATGTGTTGATAAGTGATCAGAAGGTCATAAGTGATAGGTGCAGAATTAGGCCACTATGCCCATCAAGTCTACTCCGCCATTTAATCATGGATGATCCATCTCTCCCCCCCCAACCCCATCTTCCTGCCTTCTCCCCATAACCCCTGACACTCGTACTAATCAATAATCCATCTATCTCTGCCTTAAATATATAAATTGACGGCTTCCACAGCCTGGTGTGGCAAAGAACTCCACAGATTCACCACCCTTTAATTAAATAAATTATTCCTCCTTCTTCCCAAAGGAACGCCATTCCATTTTGAGGCTATGGCCTATGGTCGAAGACTCTCCCTCTAGTGGAATCATCCTCTCCACGTCCACTCTATGCAAACCTTTCACTATTCGATAAGTTTCAATGTGGACCCCCATGATGCTTCCAAACTCCCGCGAATGTCGTCAAACGCTCGTCATATTTTAACCGACTCATTTGCTGGGATCGTTGTTGTAAACGTACTCTGGACCCTATCATGAACTGGCAATTCCTTCCTCAGATATGGTACCCACAATTGCTCACGATACTCCAAAAGCGACCTGACCAGTGCCTGATAGTGCCTCAGTATTGCATACCTGTTTTTTGTATTATTGCCCTATTGAAATAAATGCTAGCATTTTGTTTGCCTTCCTTACTACCAATTCGATTTACAAATTACCTGGTTTGGGAATCCTGCACTAGCACTCTCAAGTCCCTTTGCACCTTCGATTTCTGGATTCTCTCTCCATTTTGGAAATGGTCTACGCTTTTATTACCACTACGAAAATGCATGACTCCACACTTTGCTACTCAATATTCCATCTGCCACTTCTCTGCCCACTCTCCCAACCTATCCAAGTCCTTATGTAAAGTTCCAGCTTTCACTGCACTACCTGTGTATGGAGCATCTGCCAGAGACAATAGACAATAGACAATAGGTAAAGGAGTAGGCCATTCGGCCCTTCGAGCCATTCAATGTGATCATGGCCGATCGTCTCAAATCAGTACCCCGTTCCTCCCTTCTCCCCATACCACCTGACTCCGCTATCTTTAAGAGCCCTATCTAGCTCTCTCTTGAAAGTATCCAGAGAACCGGCCTCTACCGCCTTCTAAGGAAGATAATTCCACAGACTCACAACTCTCTGTGAGAAAAATTGTTTCCTCGTCTCCGTTCTAAATGGCTTACCCCTTATTCTTAAACGGTGCCCCCTGGTTCGGGACTCCTCCAACATCGGGAACATGTTTCCTGCCTCTAGCGCGTCCAAAACCTTAATACTCTTGTATGTTTCAATAAGACCCCCTCTAATCCTTCTAAACTACAGAGTATACAAGCCCAGCCGCTCCGTTCTCTCAGCATATGATAGTCCCTCCATCCCGGGTATTAACGGTGCATTCCCTCAATAGCAAGAATGGCATTCCTCAAATTAGGGGACCAAAACTGCACAATACTCCAGATGTGGTCTCACTGGCGCCCTGTACAAATGCAGACGGACCCTTTGCTCCTATACTCGACTCCTCTTGTTATAAAGGCCAACATGCCATTCCCTTTCTTCACTGCCTGCTGTACCTACATGCTTACTTTCATAGAATGATGAACAAGGACCCCCAGATCCCGTTGTACTTCCCCTTTTCCCAACTTGACGCCATTTAGATAGTAATATGCTTTCCTGTTTGTGATACCGAAGTGGATAACTTCACATTTATACCCATTAAACTTCAACTGCCATGCATTTTCCCACTCCCCCAACCTGTCCAATTCATCCTGCATTTGCATAGCATCCTCGTCACAGTTCACACTGCCACCCAGCTTTGCGTCATCTGCAAATTTGCTAATGTCACTTTGAATCCCTTCATCCAAATCATTTATATATATTGTAAATAGCTGCGGTCCCACCACAGAGTCTTGTTGTACCCGACTTGTCACTGCCTGCCATTCTGAAAGGGACCCGTTAATCCCTACACTTTGTTTCCTATCTGCCAACCAATTTTCCATCCATGTCAGCGCTCTACCCCCAATACCATGTGCCATAATGTTGCCCACTAATCTCCTATGTGGGACCTTATCAAATGCGTAGGCAGGTGGGGTGTGCAGCCTGTCTTGATAATATTACCTCTCGTGATAACGTTCAAAACTTGAAATGTCAACTCACAACATCGTTCGCTGCAGAGAAATAAAATACCCTGACCTATACAGTCTCTCTCGGAATTGAACGTCTCCAGTCCTGGCAAAATCTTTGTCATTAATAATCTGCCACTCCCCAGATTAATGGTATCATTGCTAACATATTGCAATCTGGACAACATTGCACGTGCGGTCTCGCCAACGTCCTATACCAGATGGTTAAACTCCACTTATACCCAACTGCGTGCGACTCCGGAAGTGAAATAAGCCCACACCTTAAGATGGCTGAGGGAAACAATATCCTACAATCCCCATACAAATTGACTCACACCGCTTGCAAGCCGATTGCTCATGAACAAGATGGAGAAAAGGCCCTGTTTCCGCGCTGTATAACATGCAACTACCACTTACAGTGAGAGTTGGTTGAATATACCTGCCTCTCCCGTGAGGAAGAGTTGGCGCTGCGTCCCCTTTAAATATTTACCGACTCATTTTAGACTCCTGCCCTCTTTTAGAGACCTATATCAGAGGAACAAAATAAAATACCTCCACTGATCATCACCTTGTCTTATTTTAACACTATAACTCCTCGGGGTCTTGTGCGCGAGGAACCTCTGCATTATCAAGTCCATCTCACAATTTACAGCGTCCAATATGAGTATAATTCTTGTGAATAGAGTTGCATACTCCCTAGTTAAAATGGATTCTTAATGAATTATTTCGAAAAATAATATCCCTCCTCCTGTGCTGTACTGCTCTGTGAAGGTTTTTCCTGTGAATTGCTTAGTTTGAGTGCACAAAACATGCCACTTCTTTCTTAGGTCACGACATTCTTCAGAATGATCTACTCCCAAACATGTACCGCCGGTCAGATTCTCCTTAACCGATTCAGTCGGCTCTATCATCTTGCATATCAACATTCTTGATATCTCCAACGGATCAATGCATTGAGATTATTTCGCCCTAATATCTGGAATAACATCAAAATCTATTCACCTCTCGTTTTATGAATTAACACATTTCTTTCAAGATAACCTGTAGATCAAGAACATTCCTTGTCGATATTTATTTCTGGTCAGTTTCCACGTTACACATAATATTTGCATATCCTTTACTTCATGAAGTGCCAACAGTTGAAAGATAGTAATGCTGCTGTTGTAGCTGAATTGTATGAGATGTCGTCTAGAAGGTTCCTGTGACTTACATCATTTGGAACGCTGCCCAAGAATGATTCCCTTTTCTTTTGAAAAGGAGCTGCACGAGGAATCCAGGATCAAACTATTAATGGGTGCATGTTAATGAATGGAACAGTGTCTGAAAAATGCATTACAAATGCTACAAATAAAACACTATATTATATCGCAGATTGTGTGGATAAATGCTATATGACATGTATTTTGCTGCCTCTTCGTGTCACACCTTTAAATTTAAAAATAGAATGTGCAGTCGTATCTTACATTTCCCTTGTGCGGTTGGTACTCAGCTGGTGCCTGAGTAGCAAACGATCGCATAATGAGTTTGATCGCTTTGAATCACCAGGGAGCAACCTATTTGTTGAACGGTCCATAACGGATGTCCGCGGGGAGGTGAACGCACGCTGTCCTTCACTTTTTTCTAGGAATATAAATATCGCGCGGTTTGACTTCTCACTTTGACTTCTGTAAGTTTTGAACGGCATAACTGGGGACGGCTGGAAGGAGAAATGAGTTGGAAGTGGTATTTGACAGCTGAATATTATTATTATCCAATTCTAGCAGCAATCGCAGTACCTGGTAGGTCAATGGAACGTGTATGCGGGACTGACTTGTGGGATGATGTGTTGATAAAGGCAATGTTAAAGGTAAAGTGCAAATAGTGTGCGAAACACGGGAATGCTGGACTGCATCCGTCGTCTATGGATTATCGTTGGTGATATTAACTCCGAGGAACTTGAAGTCCTCAACCACTTCCACTTCAGCACCGTTGATGGTGACCGGTGATCCTTCGCTTTTCCTGAAATAGATAACTTGCTCCTTCGTCTGGTTGATACTGACGTTGAGATTGTTATTATCTAGAAAGTTGTGGGAGCAGTTACAGCCGAATTTGGCCGCGGGTCGTAAGTGTTTAGGGTGAAGTGTCGGGGACGGAGCAGACATCTTTATGGGGCACCGTTGTTGAGAATTATTGTGGAAGGGGTGTTATCACTGATTATCACTGATTAAGGTATGTTCATTAGAAAGTCGATTATCCACTCGCAAGCTGGAGTGTTGATCGCGAGGCTCGGGAGTTTATCAATGCGTTTGGATGGGAGTAGTGTTGAAGGCAAGTGTTCCAGCGGAGAAATGGGAATCAAACGTTCGACTCCTTCCTGCCTGGCTGTTACAGAGAAGTGTTTAGGTCCAGGACGATGGCGTCTGATGCGGAACTGCTGCTGCAATATGCAGTCTGCGGTTCATCAAAGGCGGCTGGGAGAGGGCTCACGCTACCTGCGTATACCGCTGATAGCTAATGCGCACATCTCCTTAGCACGCACTGAGGGATTGCAAGCGGAGCAATCGTTTTCGACCAAATAAACAAACCGTACCAAAAATTTACCCCACCCCAAATTGGCATCGCGTTTCCCTTCCATGTAACGACAGTTTCCTCTTTTCTACACCCCCAGTGAACTTGTTGGCGATTGTGATCCTGTCCCGCAGAAATTGTGGTCTCTCAAAATGCACCACTCGTTACCTGGTGGCCATGGCGGCGGTGGACCTCTCAGTGATTGTCTGCGAAGTGATATTACATCGGATTGCCGACGTTTACTGGTGGCGCACATTCCTCTTCCACAATACTGTGTGCAGGTGCATTATGTTCCTCGCTCCCGCGGCCGTTGCCTGTTCGGTTTGGCTCACGGTCGCTTTCACATTTGATCGCTTTGTGGCCATTTCCACTCAAAATCTGAGAACCAGATACTGCACAGAAAGAACCGCGCTGGTGGTTATAGTGACCCTAACTGCGTTCTTCTGTTTACAGAACGCTCCCTGGCCTTTTGCGTACACTTATTATCTCAGGGATCAGCAGGGTATACTGTGGGGTTGCCAAATACCATTTAACTTTTATGTCCTGCCATCGTGGATCGCATTTTCCTGGACTCAACAGCTGCTAATCCCAGTCATTCCATTTTGTTTGATTATGCTTATGAACATGCTCACTGTCAGACGCATTTTAGTGGCCAGTCGTGTCCGCAGAAAACTCCGCGATCTCAGTAGTGAGGACCCCGAAATCGCAAACCGCAGACGGTCCGTAATTTTACTCCTTGCAATCTCCAGCAGTTTTATGGTGCTCTGGGGCACAAATGTGGGATATTTCGTTCACTATCGATGTACGAATGCATTTTGGCACAGGGGGTTGAAGAACCCATTTGTAACATTTGAACAAACTGGAATTATGCTACAACTGTTGAACACCTGCACAAACACGCTCATTTACACCGTGACCCAGAGGAGGTTCAGAGAGCAGCTGCTACAGGTACTCAAATACCCCTTCACCCTAACTGTAAGTTTAATAAAATTGAGAAAACCTGGTGTAAAATAACATTACAATACTAATCCCTTCGTGAGTGAGTGCAAACACTAGGTTATGAAGGAATTTTCTCTGAAATCTTTCCGCATCAATTTAAAAAAAATAGCTGAGAAATAAAATTTGAACGCGTCCCCTGCACTGGAATGCATATTTCGCCATCTATTTAACATGCGACACGGGCGCGTAGTTCATAATGCCCAGTGGGGAGGGCGGCTGTGTGGAACCGAGAGCTATGGTGTACTGGAACAGACCTCCAATGTTTACGGAATGTTTACGGAATTGAGCCTCGCCGTTATCTGATTCCACCTTCCTTTGAATCCAGCGGCAACGTCTGCAGCACGCAATGAAAACAGACATAGAGTTATGGTCCTAAACATTGCATCCTCCATTCCTCTACTCTTTTTGATACGTTCCATGGTTACGTATGTAAATGCGCAGTGCACCAATGTATTCCATAACATTCTTGCTGCAACATTTACGTTAATGAGAGTTCAATTTTATATTTGTTTCTCGCACTGAATGTAATGCCTCATTGCTTCTTACAGAGGCTTTCGGTTTTCATTAAAACTCTCAACTCTGCACCAGATGCAGCCAAAGGTAGTGGGTGCCGTTCAAACAAGTTGGCATTACTAATTATATTTTTAATGGAAGCAGAGTGTCACAAGCGAGTGTCCATTAGAGGGCGGTAAAGTGAATGTCCGCCTGTGTCGTTTTGCATTAATGCCCCACCTCCATTGATGCACCGCCGGCGCTGGAGCTCTGCCGATGCGATGGGGCGAGGCGAAGTAGCTAAATTCGGCGTCCCAGTATCATTGTTCAAACGTCATATCTGTTTTCAGCGATTGCATCGTATGCTTCATTTATCGCTCTCGTTGTAAACATAACGGAGAGGAAGAAGCTCAAAAGATTGCTTCTCCGGCTCTAGAGCATTTCTTGTCGGGTAGGCGACGTATCGGTTACATAGAAACATAGAAAATAGGTGCAGGAGGTGGCTATTCGGCCCTTCGAGCCAGCACCGCCATTCCTATGTAATCATAATTTGAGTGTTTAGTAATAAATTGATCTTTGGCTAAATCGACTAAACCTGTTGTTTTTATTCGTGTATTGAAAAAAGATGCGCAACTTCTAGGGGCAGATAAATCTTCGGTAACCCGTCATGGTCAATATGTATCTGCAACATCAGAGGTGCAGCTGCAGAAACGCTGCAGAATATGACAATGCCCCAATGCCTTATTTCATCGAATCTGCTTTTTAGCATTAGGACCGAACTCTCTCTTCAGTACATGAATTTTATTTTATTGCTAATATTATGCAATCTGCGGTCAGTCACCAATCAAATACACTTTACTGATTGCACCTGGCGAATTCTATTTTGAAGAAAAATAAACAGCCTTGATCATTAAACTTCCTTTTCGCCATCTAACAGCTGCCTTGCCGCTGGAGATTTATTTTATTTTCTGTGCAATTGTACATGTTCAGTATCTGCGGTATTTTGTATTTGATTAAACTACGCCATCTTGCAGCTGGTCCAAATTCGGCGCATCTTCTGCTGCATATGCCATACACGCAGGGTACAGCCATTGCCTGAAAATAAAAAAAACTTCGCTTAACAGCAGGCACTATCACTGTTCACAATCACTGCACCTCTTCGGAATTCCTGTGGCTATTGTGTAAATAATACCAAACTTCCTAAACCTGGACCAGACTCTGTATGTTTTGGAACGTTGAAAAGCTTTTGTTGCGTGCTATCCAGTCAGCAGAAAGACAATACTTGATTGTAATGGAGCCATTTGTAGTATTATAGATACATGATAATGGAACAACGTTTATTGCAAGGTGAAGCCAGCATAGCTCAATCATACATAGTGCTAGGGTTAGCATTTAGGTAGATCAGTTGAAAAACAGATTTTTAGTTCACAATGTCTGTGTCGACCCGATACCAAGGGCAGCTCCGATCTACCTGCGCGTTACCGATATCCCTCCATTCCCTACAGATTCATATCTCCATCCAAAACTATTTTAAATTGCACTATCGTATCCGCCTTAACCATCAGCCCTGGCAGCGCCTTACATGCACTCGCCACACTTTGTGTAAAACATTGCGCCGCACATGTTCGTTAAATTTTGCCCTTCGTACCATAAAGCTGTGACCTCTTGTATATAATGTTTTCCATTCTGGGAAAATCAAAGTTCCGCCGGTCTACCGGGTCTCATAAGTTTACATAACTCGACCAGGTCTCCCCGCAATCTCCGACGTTCCAGAGGGATAAAAATCCAAATATGACCAATCTCTCCCTGTACCTAATACCCGCCAATCCAGCCACCGTGCGCAACTGGACAACTGCGGCTGTGAAACACGCTGTTCTTATTACGTTTCTCCATCTTGCTGAATTGACAAAGTCATTCACTAATGGCTTTGCTGCCGGTCACCAGTTTCTGCAGCGTGCTAGTTTAGTTAGTTTACATTAGTTTGGTGTAGTTAAAGTAAACTAAACAAATACAAGTATAAATATAAAGGTGGATTGTAAAAGCGTCTTTAGGTATGTGATGAGGAAAAAATAGTTAAGACCATAGTTGGACCCTTGAAGACTGAACAGGGTCAATTTATTACGGGGTACAAGGAAATGGCAAATGAGTTGGACAGGTACTTTGGATCCGTCTTCACTAAGGAGGACAGAAACAATCTTCCAGATGCACTAGCCGGATGATCTGGGGTGACGGAGTAACTGAAGGAAATCGACAATTGGCAGGAAATGGTGTTGGGTAGACTGATGCGATTGAAGGCTGATAAATCCCCAGCGCCTGATGATCTGCATCCCAGGGTAGATAAGGAAGTGACTCTAGAAATCGTGGACGCATTGGTGATCATTTTCCAATGTTCTATAGGTTCAGGATAGGTTCCTGTGGATTGGAGTGTAGCTGATGTTATCACACTTTTTAAGAAAGGCGGGAGAGAGAAAACAGTGAATTATAGATCAGTTAGCTTGACATCGGTGGTAGGGAAGATGCTGGAGTCAACTATGTAAGATGAAATGGCGGCTCATTTGAAGAGAAGCAACAGGATCGGTACGAATCAGCATGGATTTACGAAGGGGAAATCATGCTTGACTAATCTTCTGGAATTTTTTGAGGATTTAACTAGGAGAATGGACAAGGGAGAGCCAGAGGATGAAGTGCACCTGGACATTCAGAAAGCATTTGATAAAGTCCCACATTGGAGATTAGTGGGCAAAATTAGGGCACATGGTATTGGGGGTAGAGTGCTGACATGGATAGCAAATTTGCTCATGTTACTTTGATTCCCTTCATCCAAATCATTTATGTATATTGTAAATAACTGCGGTCCCAGCACCGACCTTGCGGTACCCAACTTTTCACTGCCTGCCATTCCGAATGGGACCCGTTAATCCCTACTCTTTGTATCCTGTCTGCCAAACAATTTTCCATCCATGTCAGCGCTCTACCACCAATACCATGTGGCCTAATTTTGCCCACTAATCTCCTGTGGGACCTTATCAAATGCTTTCTGAATGACCAGGACACTACATCCACTGGCTCTCCCTTGTCCATTTTCCTACTTCCATCCTTAAAAAAATTCCAGAAGATTAGTCAAGCATGATTTCCCCTTCGTAATTCCATGCTGACTCGGACCGATCCTGTTACTGCTAACCAAATGTGCCGCTATTCTTTTATAATTGATTCCAGCATCTACCCAACCACCGATGTCAGGCAAACTGGTCTATAATTCCCTGTTTTCTCTCTGCCGCATTTCTTAGAAAGTGGGATAACATTAGCTACCCTCCAATCCACAGGAACTGATCCTGAATCTAGAGAACATTGGAAAATTATCACCAATGCATCCACAATTTCTAAGCCACTTCCTTAAGTACCCTGGGATGCAGACTATCAGGCCTTGGGGATTTATCAGCCTTCAGTCCCATCAGTCTACAGAACACCATTTCATGCTTAATGTGGATTTCCTTCAGTTCATTTGTCACCCCAGATCCCCTGGCCACATCAAGAACATTGTTTGTGTCCTCCATAGTGAAGACGGATCCAAAGTACCTGTTCAACCCATCTGCCATTTCCTTGTTCCCAATAATAAATTCACTTTTTTCAATCTTCATGGTCCAACCTTCAAGGATGTAGTTTAGGCAGGTATTGTCGCAACGTTTAAGAAATATTGCGACAGGTACATAGATAAGATATGTTAAGAGGAATATGGGCCATTCGTATGCAGGTGGGTGTGCAGATGGGATACGTTGGTCATCGCGGGCAGTATGGGCCGGAGGACTATGTTTCACGCTGTATTACACTAGAACTCTATGCCAAGTTCGAAGAACAAATCACCTTCCGCTTGTGCAAGCCACACGTTTCTGGAGTTAACATCCGAGTCTTCAACGTTACTATATCTCTCTTCCTCCTCATTTGGAAGAAAATTCGGCATATCGCCGACTGTCTTGATTATATTGCCTCTCGTGAAATGTCTACTCACAATATCGTTCGCTCCAGAGAACTAAAATATCCTGACCTATACAGTCTCTCTCGGAATTGAACGTCTCCAGTCCTGGCAAAAACGTTTTCATTAATACTCTGCCACTCCCCACATTAATGGTATCAATGCTAACATATTGCGATCTGAAGAGCATCGCACGTGCTGTCTCGCCAACGTCCTATACCAGATGTTTGAACTCCACCTATACCCAACTGCGTGGGACTCCCGCAGTGAAATAAGGCCACACCTCATGCTGGCTTAGGGAAGAAAAAAACCCTACCATCCACATTCAAATTTACTCGCATTTGTTGTAAGCAGTTCGTTCATGAACAAGATGGAGAAATGGCCCTCTTTCCGTGCTGTGTAACATGCAACTACCACTTACAGTGAGAGTTCGTTCAATATACCTGCCCCGCCCACGAGGAAGAGTTGACGCTGCGCCCCTTTAAATATTTACCGTCTCATTTGGTACTTTTGCCCTCTTTTAGAGACGTATATCCGAGGAACAAAACAATATACCTCCACTGATCATCACCGTGTCTTATTTTAGCCCTCCATAACTCCTCATTGTTTTGTTCGCTGCAGAGGGAAAACGCTTCTGCATTATCCTGTCCATCTTACAATTCACTCCGCCCAATATTAGTACCAGTATTGTGAATAGAGTTGCATACTCCCTAGTTTAAATGGATCCTTAATGAATTATTTCGAAAAATAATATCCCTCCTCCTGTGCTGTACTGCTCTGTGAAGTTTTTTTTCTGTGAATTGCTTAGTTTGAGTGCACAAAACATGACACTTCTTTCTTAGGACACGACTTTCTTCAGAATGATCTATTCCCAAACATGTACCACCGGTCAGACTCCCCTTAACCGATTCAGTCGGCTCTATCATCTTGCACATCAACATTCTTGATATCTCCAACTTATCAATGCATTGAGATTATTTCGCCCTAATATCTGAAACAACATCAAAATCAGTTCACCTCTCGTTTTTATGAAATAACACATTACTTTCAAGATAACCTGTAGATCAAGAACATTTCTTGTCGATATTTATTTCTGGTCAGTTTCCTCGTTACACATAATATTTGCATATTATTTACTTCAAGAAATGCCAGCAGTTGAAAGATAGTAATGCTGCTGTTGTAGCTGAATTGGATAAGATGTCGTCTAGAAGGTTGCTGTGATTGACATCATTTGGACCCTGCCCAAGAATGATTCCATTTTCTTTTGAAAATGAGCTGCACGGGGAATCCAGGATCAAATTATTAATGGGTGCATGTTAAGTGAATGGAACCGTCTCTGGAAAATGCATTACAAATGCTACAAATAAAATACTGTATTATATCGCAGCATATGTGGATAAATGGTATATGACATGTATTTTGCTGCATTAAATTTTTTTATTTTTGTATTTAATTTTATTTTTTTAATATTAATTTTATTTTTAATATTAATTTTATTTTTAATGTACTTCCCCCTAGTCCCATCTACCTGCACTCAGACCATAACCCTTCATTCCTTTCCCGTCCATATACCCATCCAATCTATTTTTAAAGGATAACATCGAACCTGCCTCCACCACTTCCACTGGAAGCTCATTCCACACGGCTACCAATCTATGAGTAAAGAAGTTCCCCCTAATGTTACCCCTAAACTTCTGTCCCTTAATTCTCAAGTCATGTCCCAGGCAACATTCTAGTAAATCTCCTCTGTACTCTCTCTATTTTGTTGACATCCTTCCTATAATTAGGCGACCAAAATTGTACTCCATACACCAGAATTGGCCTCACCCATGCCTTGTACAATTTTAACATTACATCCCAACTTCTATATTCAATGCTCTGATTTATAAAGGCCAGCAGACCAAAAGCTTTCTTTACCACCTGAGATTCCACCTTCAGGGAACTATGCACAGTTATTCCTAGATCCCTCTGTTCAACTGCATTCTTCAATTCGCCACCATTTACCATGTACGTCCTATTTTGATTTGTCCTGCCGTGATGTAGCACCTCACATTTGTCAGCATTAAACTCCATCTGCCATCTTTCAGCCCAGTCTTCCAAATGGCCTAAATCTCTCTGTAGACTTTGAAAATCTACTTCATTATCCACAACACCACCTATCTTAATATCATCTGCATACTTACTAATCCAATTTTCCACACCATCATCCAGATCATTGATGTACATGACAAACAACAGTGGACCCAACTCAGACCCCTGAGGCACCCCACTAGTCACCGGCCTCCAACCTGACAAACAGCCATCCACCATTACTCTCTGGCATATCCCATTCAGCCACTGTTGAATCCATCTTGCTACTCCACCATTAATACCCAACAATTGAATCTTCTTAACCAACCTTCCATGAGGAACCTTGTCAAAGGCCTTACTGAAGTCCATATAGACAACATCCACTGCTTTACCCTCATCAATTTCCCTAGTAACCTCTTCGAAAAATTCAAGAACATTAGTCAAGCATGACCTGCCAGGCACAAATCCATGTTGACTGTTCCTAATCAGACCCTGGTTATCCAGATGCTTATATATATTATCTTTAAGTATCCTTTCCATTAATTTGCCCACCACTGACGTCAAACTAACAGGTCTATAATTGCTAGGTTTACTCTTCGAACCCTTTTTAAACAACGGTACGCCAATCCTCCGGCACTTTTCCCGTTTCTAATGACAATTGAAATATTTCTGTCATAGCCCCTGCTATTTCTACACTAACCTCCCTCAATGTCCTAGGGAATATCCTGTAAGGACCTGGCGACTTATCCGTTTCCATATTTTTCAAAAGTGTCCGCACCTTCTCTTCTTTGAATCTCACAGTTTCCATTGCTACTCTGCTTGTTTCCCTTACCTCACATAATTCTATACCCTTCTCCTTGGTGAATACCGAAGAAAAGAAATTGTTGAATATCTCCCCCATCTCTTTTGGCTCTGCAGATAGCTGTCCACTCTGACTCTCTAATGGACACATGTTATTCCTTATTATCCTTTTGCTATTAATATAGCTGTAGAAACCCTTTGGATTTACTTTCACCTTACTTGCCAAAGCAACCTCATATCTTCTTTTAGCTTTTCTAATTTCTTTCTTAATATACTTTTGACATTCTTTATACTCCCCAAGCACCTCAGTTACTTCATGCTGCCTATAATTATTGTAGATCTCTCTCTTTTTCCGAACCGTGTCCAATTGCCCTTGAAAACCATGGCTCTTTCCAATTTTTACTATTTCCTTTCAACCGAACAGGGACATAAAGATTCTGTACTCTTAAAATGTCACCCTTAAATGTCCTCCATTTCTCTTCTACATCCTTCCCATAAAACAACATGTCCCACTTCACTCGTTTTAAATCCTTTCGCATCTCCTCAAAGTTAGCCTTTCTCCAATCAAAAATCTCAACCCTAGGCCCAGTTCTGACCCTCTCCATAGTTGTATTGAAACTAATGGTATTGTGATCACTGGACCCGAAGTGCTCCCCGACGCATACCTCCGCCACCTGCCCTGACTCATTTTCAAACAGGAGGTCGAGCACTACCCCTTCTCTAGTAGGGACCTCTGTGTATTGCTGCAAAGAACTATCCTGCACACATTTTACAAACTCCAAACCATCCAGCCCTTTTACAGAATGTGTTTCCCGGTCTATGTGTGGACAATTGAAATCTTCCACAATCACTACCTTGTGCTTACTACTAATATCTGCTATCTCCTTACATATTTGCTCTTCCAATTCTCGCTCCCCATTTGGCGGTCTATAATACACCCCTATAAGTGTTGCTACACCTTTCCCATTTCACAGTTCCACCCAAATAGCCTCCCTAGACGAGCCCTCTAATCTATCCTGCCAAAGCACTGCTGTAATAACTTCCTTGACAAGCAATGCAACACCCCCACCTCTTGCCCCTCCAATTCTATCACCCCTGAAGCAACGAAATCCTGGATTATTTAGTTTCCAATCACAGCCCTCTTGCAACCATGTTTCACTGATCGCCACAACATCATACTTCCAGGTGTCAATCCAGGCTCTAAGCTCATCCACCTTTCTTACAATGCTCCTAGCATTAAAATATACACATTTAAGAAACCCATCACCACTTATTCTCTGTTTATTATCTTTTTCTTCTTTGTCCCCTACATTTTGGGTCCGAGTGCTTCCCTTCTATGCCTCCTGCCTCCCACATTTTCCACTAGCTTTCGCTATTTGAGTCCCTCCCCCCAACCGTTCTAGTTTAAAGTCTCCCTAGCAGCCTTTGCCAATCTCCCCGCCAGGATATTGGTCCCCCTCGGGCTCAAGTGCAACCCGTCCTTTCTGTACAGGTCACACCTTCCCCAAAAGAGGTCCCAATGATCCAAAAATTTGAATCCCTGCCCGATGCACCAGTTCCTCGGCCACGCAATTATCCTCCACCTCATTCCATTCCTACTCTCACCGTCGCTTGGCACAGGTAGTAATCCTGAGATTGTTACCTTTGCGGTCCTTCTCCTTAACTCTCATCTGAACTCCCTAAATTCTCCTTTCAGGACATCTTCTCTTTTTCTACCTATGTCGTAACATATGTTATCACTAATTCTCACTGATTAAGGTATGTTCATTAGAAAGTCGTGTATCCAATCGCAAGCTGGAGTGCTGATCGCTAGGCTCGGGAGTTTATCAATGTGTTTGGAAGGGAGTAGTGTAGAAGGCAAGTGCTCCAGCGGAGAATTGGGAATCTAACGTTCGACTCCTTCCTGCCTGGCTGTTGGAGAGACGGGTTTAGGTCCAGGACGATGGCGTCTGATGCGGAACTGCTGCTGCAATATGCAGTCTGCGGTTCATCAAAGGCGGCTGGGAGAGGGCTCACGCTACCTGCGTATACCGCTGATAGCTAATGCGCACATCTCCTTAGCACGCATTGAGGGATTGCAAGTAGAGCAGTCGTTTTCGACCAAATAAACAAAGCGTACCAAAAATTTACCCCCACCCCAAATTAGCATCGCGTTTCCCTTCCATGTAACGACAGTTTCCTCTTTTCTACTCCCCCAGTGAACTTGTTGGCGATTGTGATCCTGTCCCGCTGAAATTGTGGTCTCTCAAAATGCACCACTCGTTACCTGGTGGCCATGGCGGCGGTGGACCTCTCAGTGATTGTCTGCGAAGTGATATTACATCGGATTGCCGACGTTTACTGGTGGCGCACATTCTTATTCCACAATACTGTGTGCAGGTGCATTATGTTCCTCGCTCCCGCCGCCGTTGCCTGTTCGGTTTGGCTCACGGTCGCTTTCACATTTGATCGCTTTGTGGCCATTTCCACTCAAAATCTGAGAACCAGATACTGCACCGAAAGAACCGCGCTGGTGGTTATAGTGACCCTAACTGCGTCATTCTGTTTACAGAACGCTCCGTGGGCTTTTGCGTACATTTATTATCTCAGGGATCAGCAGGGTATACTGTGGGGTTGCCGAATGCGATATCACTTTTATGTCCTGCCATCGTGGATAGCATTTTCCTGGACTCAACAGCTGCTAATCCCAGTCATTCCATTTTGTTTGATTATGCTTATGAACATGCTCACTGTCAGACGCATTTTAGTGGCCAGTCGTGTCCGCAGAAAACTCCGCAATCTCAGTACCGAGGACCCCGGAATCGCAAACCGCAGACGGTCCGTAATTTTACTCTTAGCAATTTCCAGCTGTTTTATGCTGCTCTGGGGCACAAATGTGGCATATTTCGTTTTGTATCGATGTACGAACGCATTTTGGTTCAGAGGGTTGAAGAACCCATTTGCAACATTTGAACAAACTGGAATTATGCTACAACTGTTGAACACCTGCACAAACACGCTCATTTACACCGTGACCCAGAGGAGGTTCAGAGAGCAGCTGCTCCAGGTACTCAAATGCCCCTTCACCCTAACTGTAAGTTGAATAAAATCGAGAAAACCTGGTGTAAAATAACATTACAATAATAATCGCTTCGTGAGTGAGTGCAAAAACTATGTAATGAAGGAGTTTTCTCTGAAATCTTTCCGCATCAATTTTCAAAAAAATAGCTGAGAAATACAATGTGAACGCGTTCCCTGCATTGGAATGCATATTTGGCCATCTATTTAACATGCGACACGGGCGCGTTGTTCAAAGTGTCCAGTGGGGAGGGCGGCCCTGTGGAACCGATTTCTATGTTGTACTGGAGCAGACCTCCAATGTTTCCGGAATTGAGCCTCGCCGTTAACTGTTTCCACCTTCCTTTGAATCCAGCGGCAAAGTCTCCAGCACGCAATGAAAACAGACATAGAGTTATGGACATAAACATTTCATGCTCCATTACTCTACTCTTCTTTCAGACGTTCCATGGTTACGTATGTAAGTGCCCAGTGCACAAATGTGTTTAATAAAATTCTTGCTGCAACATTTACGTTAATGAGAGTTCGATTTTATTTTTGCTTCTCGCACTCAATGTAATGCCTCATTGCACCTTACAGAGGCTTTCGGTTTTCATCACAATTATTAACTCTGGACTAGATGCAGCCAAAGGTAGTGGGTGCTATTCATACAAGTTGGCATTACTAATTATATTTTAATGGAAGCAGAGTGTAACAAGCGAGTGTCCAGTAGAGGGCGGTAAAGTGAGTAGGTTCACCTGTGTGGTAAAGATATTCTGAATCGATTTGCATTAATGTCCCACCTCCATTGATGCAGCGCCGACGCTGGAGCTCTGCCGAGGCGAAGTAGCTAAATTCTGCGTACCAGTACATATCTGTTTTGAGCGGTTGCATCGTTTGCATCATTTATCGCTCTCATTGTACGCATCACGGAGATGAAGAAGCGCAAAGGATTGCTTCTCCGTCTTGAGAGCATTTCTTGTCGGGTAGGCGACGTATCGGCTGTTTAGTGACCTGCAGCGAAAAAAATGGAGACTGATGAACTAACATTTTATCGACATATAAACTGATAACAAAAGTATTTTTGGGACAAAATTAATTTTCCTTCAGTTGTTTGTGCCAGTTTTGATATCCATTGGGATCAGTGTCCATTTGTGACGTGGCGCCACCTTCCACAGCAATCTTTTCTGAATCTGATTTACCAACAAACCCTCCATCCGTAGAATCCAGCCGCCACGCCTCCAAATGAATGGCAATAGCTCTACTATTCCGGTCCTCGATTCTTCCCCATCATCACACTGTTCTTCTCTAAACCCATCTCTGATTGCTCATGTAAGTACTCATTGATATAATGAGATTACAATGTACATTAAAGATTCACTCCTCACCAGTTGCATCCAACGGTAGCGGATGGTGTTTATTCAAGCAAGGGAATCTAATAATATTTTAAGGAAGCAGAGTCTAGTAGTCGGGGCGGTAAAGGGAGAAGGTTCGCTTTTCTGATTGGTCATATTCCAAATTGGTCTGGCATGTATCTCCCGAGCCACTACCACAGCGCAGACGCTGAGGTTCTGCAGAGGCTAAGAGAGTAGAATAAAAACAAGAGGAAAACGCTCGAAAGGAAGCTTCTCAGAATCGAGTGCATCTCGGGTAGGACTCCGCAGTTGGCCAGACATTGTGAAAAATGGAGAAGGCTTCCAATTAAAATGTAACTGATTACGAAGAATAATGGATCTTCAGCTGTTTGTGCCAGCTAAGATATTCACGAGGATCAGGGTTGATTGGTGACTTTTGTCTTGGCGGCAACTTCTGCACAAATCTTTCCATAACATAATTTACATTCCTTCATACTTTGAATGCAAGAGCAAGCCTTCAGCTCTCAATGGCAATAGGTCCACAATTCCGTTCCTCAACCGTTCCATGCCCATCACACTTTTCTTTTTGTGGCCATCTATGATTTTCTATGTAAGTGCCCAGACCACAATTCTTGATAACCTTCTTGGAGACTGCTTCTCCCACATTCGTGCAATAATATGTCTATACACACACATATATTCCATTTGGAGATACAGCGCGGAAACAGGCTCCTCGACACAGCGAGTCCGCGTTGATCAGCGATTCCCGCACACTAACACCATCCTACACATTGCGGATAATTTAACATTTTTACCGAAACCAATTAACCTACAAACCGATACGTCTTTGGAGTATTCGAGGAAACCGGAGCACCGGATAAAAGCCTACGGGGAGAACGGACAACGGGTCACGCGGATAACGGACAAACTCCGTGCAGGCAACTACAGTGGTCAGGATCAAATCCGGATCTCTGACGGTTTAGGACAGCATCACTGCCTCTGCGGCACCCCTGCGGGTTTGATAGTAAACAATGTTATGGAAAGATTTTTGCAGAAGGTGATGCCAAGTGACAAGTCATAAATCAACCCTGATCATACATAGTAATATATATAGTAATATATATAAACATAAATATTTTAAAAATATGGTAATACATATAAAAATAATTGTTATAATAATATATACAAATATAATAATATATACAAATAATATTAGGGAATACTATTTATTGTCATACAAAACAGACATGGTTCGTACGAAATGTATAATTGTATATATTATTATAATATTTATTTTAATATATTTATATATATATTTAAATGGATGGATGGAGATATTAACAGAGGACATCGCATCAGGCGTTAAACAGATTAAATGCTTTTGGCGGAATGTCACAATTCTAGAATCGTTTTGGCATTACGAGAACGCACAGAAGGAAGAGCAGTTCTCAGCAAAGTGTGTGGAGGCTTCTCTGAACTGCTGACAAGAGTTCACTTCAAATACTTCCAGCTGACTCACTAGATGTTTTTCTCACACAGAAGACGGAATGTTGCTCGAAAGCAAATATCTATATTGCTCTCTGGGTATTACTTCCCCGATTTAATCAAATCCCTGCTAGGTTTTGTTTGCAATTGCAAAACAACACACTTCCCACATTATTCCGTGGCCCATGGACCGACCCTTTACCCAACCGTCCATTTACTGTTCTCTCTTGAGTCCTCCCTTCATCTTTGCAATCTCTGAGTATCGGACATAACGCGGTTCCTAGAATGTACGCTCTATTCGCTAACAAAATCAACCAAATACTTAATTTTAAACAAACAAATCACATGAGATGAGCGTTAGTGGGAATAGTACGTTATCAGCAATGGTCTCTCCAACGTGCATCACTTTCCAATGAGGACAATAGAAACATAGAAACATAGAAAATAGAAGCAGGAGGAGGCCGTTGGGCCCTTCGAGCCAGCATCGCCATTCACTGTGATCATGGCTGATCGTCCGCAATCAATAACCCGTGCCTGCCTTCTCCCCATATCCCTTGATTCCACTAGCCCCTAGAGCTGTATCTAACTCACTCTTAAATCCATCCAGTGACTTGGCCTCCACTACCCTCTGTGGTAGGAAATTCCACAAATTCACAACTCTCTGGGTGAAAACGTTTTTCTCACCTCAGTCTTAAATGGCTTCCCCCTTTATTCTAAGACTGTGGCCCTTGCTTCTGGACTCGCCCAACATTGGGGACATTTTTCCTGCATCTAACTTATCCAGTCCTATTATGATTTTATATGTTTCTATAAGCCCCCCCCCCCGCCTCATGCGTATAAACTCCAGTGAATACAAGCCTAGTCTTTTCAATCTTTCCTCATATGACAGTCCCTCCATCGCAGGGATCAATCTCGTGAACCTACGCTGCACTGCCTCAATCAGAAGGATGTCCTTCCTCAAATTAGGAGACCAAAACTGTACACAATACTCCAGATGTGGTCTCACCAGAGCCCTATACGACTGCAGAAGAAACTCTTTACTCCCAGACTGAAATCCTCTTGTTATGAAGGCCAACATTCCATTATCTTTCTTGTAATTGTAAACCAGCATTTTCGGTTCCTTGTTGCTGCAGATGCAACAGCTGATTTTACACCTGCTCTATTCCCACAATTCATGCCAGTTGAAATCTATGGGGAACCATACGAAGTTGGGGGGCGATGAACGGGCGAGGAGAACGTCCATACATTTAATATTTCAGGTAAAGGATTTAGTGTAGTTGATGTTCGGAGAATGGTTTCACAGTGGAGAGAAACCAGGGAGGGATTGGGATGAGGTGTGGCGGGTGGGAGTTACATGGAAACAGCCCCGTCGAGTCAACACCGCCACCGATTACCCGTCCACAACCATTTCCATGTTATCTCAGTTTCGCACGACTCTCCCCATACGAGGGGGAATTTTCAGAGGGCTGATCAACCTACAAACCCGCATGCCTTTAGGACGTGGGCTCAAACCGGGACACCCGGAGTTAACACACGCGTTCTCATGCAGATTGCCCAGCAGCACCCGAGTTCAGGATCACACACGTCTATCTGGAGCTGTCAGGTAGCAGCTCTACCAGCCGCGCCACTGTGTATTCCGCTAATAGTGGGCGGTTTCCTTCGGCTGCTCCAGTGTCTTTCCACGAAGGATGGCGAGAATCTATCTGCCATTGCCGCGTGGAAAGTAGTATCATCGGTTGGAGTTGATTGGCAGATGAAATTCAGAGATTTGCAATAGTAAGTAACAAGAATGAGATTCGAGGGATTGCTCAGAGCCGGCTTTAATTCCTCCTGCAGGGCAAGGAAAAGATGTGAAATCCCCTAAATTTATTTTCTCCGCCGATGTCGCCTGAGATTTGTATAGCTTCAAATTTGAGTTGGGTACTCTCTCCCCAAATCCTCTTCGCTCCAGACTCTAGTATCCCGATTACACCATACGGCAAACACATCCTGTCATTTGGGTCTTGGGTCCTGATATTTAGTTGACAGCGATGTACATGTTGTTCAATTTGAGGAATTCGCTGGGGCTGCTGGTTTCCGCTCAAGGGTAATTTCACGGTTGTTCACAGCTCATTCTGATTTATTGGCCCCCACATCCTGCTGTACGTTCGGCTCCTCTCTCTTTCTCGCGCTCTTTCCACCTCCGTCGACCCACCCACGGCCCCTCGGTCCAAACTGCAAACAATCTTTTTTATCTTGGATTCCAGCGGATATCACACTCTCAGAAAGGAAGCGGTAAATAAACCTCGTGGCCTTCGTTCAAGCAGTCCGATGGAACGGTCTCCCTGGACATCGACATCCCAAATGTCCCATTGGCGGACAATGGACGATAGTGATAGGCCAAAGCGCCAATCTGACCATTTCAATGAAGGCGCTTATCTAAAATGGTCCCATATGGCTGTACTTGGCGCATGTTCTTCTAAATCTTTTCTAACCATTAATTAGCCCAAATGCATCTTAAGTGTTGTAACGTTGCCGACTACGAACACTTCCTTACACATATCGGCACCGTGGCTTAGTGGTAAAGCTACAGCCTTGGAGCGCCAGAGACCCGGGTTCGATCCTGACTACGGCTACTTGTCTGTACTGAGTTTGTCCATTCTACCCGTGACCTGCGTGTGTTTTCTTCGAGATCTTCGATTTCACCCAACACGCCAAAAAAAGTCAAGTATGTAGGTTACAGGTTAATTGGCTTGGTGTAAATGTAAACATTGTCACTATGGCAGTTTTAAGTGATCACTGGTGGGTGCGGACCCGATTAGGCGAAGGGCCAGCATCCGCGTGGTATCTCTACATTAAATATCCACCGTGAGGGAACAAATGCGCTTCACGACGTGTTTGAATGTTTCTCCTCCCTCCTTCGGCTTATGCACTCGTTTGGAGAACCGTGCCAAATATGAAACTCTTTATCTATTCTACTCGTGATACTATAAACCATGAAAGGTCACCTCACGAACCCGTACAGTGAAGGGATGAAGTTCTCAGATCAATCCAGTTTCGTTCTGAATGGAATCCTTCGGGTCCCGGCAACATCCCAGTAAATATTTTCTGCACGCACTCGAAGTTAACATCATCCTTCCTGAAGTATTGACAGAACTGTATTCGAGAATGATATTCCAAGTGCAGAAAGAAGGAACTGCATAAGCTACTTTAAAAAAAGATACATAACATTATGTAGACATTATTGGGTCAAACAACATCTCCGGAGAAAATGCACACTATGTTACACATTTAATGCTACAAACCTGTAAATAAAAGTCGAACCTTACACTCCTTTCACCTCCAAAACATTATCGGGAAATCCATCGAGCAACAGGGATATTTTCACCTCTGTGGTCCTGGCGCTTTTCAGTAATCGCGACCAGATGTGAAGTCTGACGATTACATCTGGTCGCGATTACTGAAAAGTCTGGTGACTTCACTTATAGCATGGATTTATATACCAAGAATGCCATTCTTCTGCCGTAACCAACAGATAATAGTTGGCTATGATTTTGGAACTAGTCATTCTTCTTAGTGCTGGAAATGCATGTTATTTATTAATATCGTCCACCGAGCTAGCCTCAAATGTCTCTGAAATAGAGACGTTTACCTTTTCTCCATGCTAGGTGTCCTTGTTGCCGTGATTCAGAGGCCACGTGATTTCGTGGCAATTGTAAGTGAGCCCGAATATGTTTCCAAGCATCTAGAAGCGAACCTGCTTGCTTGACATGTGGTGCTGTTAGTAGACGACTCCATCTTAGTTGAAAACGTGTATACTCCTTTCATTATAGAACTCACCATCGTCGTACACACATGTTCGTGTCCCATAGTGTCAACCACGGCTTACATTTTCTGTACATTATCAGCTCACCGGACTAAATGCGAAATTACAGGTTGAATGGTCTAAAGCAAGCACACATCTGTGGGCGGCGCGACTCTCGTCGGCAGCGGCCTCTGCAGTCCGTCTGTCTTTTTATTATTTTTGTCTCGTTTTTATGTAGTTTTTATTATTTTTTTTGTCGGGGTATATGTGTGGGGGGTGGAGGGGGGGGGGTGGGGGTGGGGGTGGGGGGGGGAGAACTTTAAAATCTTTCCCCTGCACGGGTAACTCGACCTTTTCTTTGTCGGGTCTCCGTTGTCGTTGGGGCTGGGCAACGTGGAGCGGCCTCCACCAGGAACGACCTGGGGCTCCAGTTGCGGAGCTGCGGACTACTCACCGTGACGGGGCTGGCCGAGTCCGGAGCGGGTGGAGCTGTGGTGGAGACAATCGCTGCTGCGACCCGACCCCCGGAGATTCGGAGGCTACAACCGCGGGTCTGGCGGACAGCAACACAGGAAGCCCGCGGGTCCCTGGGGGGATACCGCTTTTCGGGGCTTCCGCAGCGGCGACTTCTACCGCCCGAGTTGCGGGGTTGAAGAGCACCTGGAGCGGGGCTTTACATCGTCGCCCCGCGCGGCTTGGAGTGGCCGCGGTTTTTTGCGATCGCGCGCCGGCGCTCTAACACCAAGACCCGGTGCGCGACCTTGCATTAACCGGCGTGGCTTTAATGGCCGCGGGATAAACACCATCGCCCGCCGGGGGCTTTGACTTTGACTCTGACATCGGGGGGGGGGAGTGCAGTGGAGAGATACGTTTTTTTGCCTTCCATCACAGCGCTGTGATGGATGTATGTGTAAATTGTGTTGTGTCTCGGGTCTTCTTCGTTTTGTAATGTATGGCTGCAGAAACGATATTTCGTTTGGACCTCAACGGGGTCCAAATGACAAATTTATCCAAATGACAAATAAAATAATAATAATAATCTGAAGACGAGTGGTCGAGACATAGGATGGCATGTCCATGCGCGTCGATTGGCTCTGTCTGCAAACTTTGTTAAGCGTGGGCAAAGTAAGGGTAAGGGCTTGCCTCCGTAGTTTATAACTCAATAAGCAAAGATTAGAGTTCTGCTGGAAATTAATTCAAACCACGCAGCCACGTTCTGCACGCTCTCTATCTGTTGTCCCTCAGAACTCTGTCATACCATGCCCAGCTGTTGAGCAGAACAAACATGCGACATCTTGCTCGCATTGCGTTGTGCGTGACATCCGTTATTGGTAACAACGTTTATTTTTTAATGTTTTCATGTCCTTCAAGAGAGAATTGCAAATCTGTAGATTAATGACGCATGTGAACCAATCACACTTAGCCAGCATCACTAACTCCACCCCACTATAACACTTATACTAAGGCCTATTCCCAGCAACGTCAGTCTGAGTAGCTAGGATGAACTGACTACACCTTGTCTTTAAATGCTGCCAAGTTACAGTGCTGATTATATATGTGTTTAAATCATATACTCTCAGGTGTCTGTCTACATGGTGTCAGAAGTGGCATTAATCCCAAAGAACTGAACACTGCCATTAAGCGCCCACACCATCCCACGAAGACAGTAGAGAATGTTGCGGCAAAGATCGGAACGGTCACCCTATTTTCTGTCCGAGATGCAAAGAAACGGTCATACGACAGATCCAGCAGACCACTCCAGCCTCTACTGCCGGGCCAGGTCGTCCGTCTATGAACTTCAACTGGACATTCTCGTCTGGGCTCTGTTGTACGCCCGACTGATGAGCCGCGATCGTACCTTGTGGACTGTGAGGGAGCGGTATACCGGAGAAGTCGACAACACCTGCTTGCTGTGAAGGAGCCCCGACCACCGCTTGCTGATCCCTATGCTCCGCCGCTCCAGTTCCAGCCGCCTTTCGCAATGTCTCACGCCCGTGGCCGCATGCCTTGCACGCCCCCCTCCCACGTCCCTCGGTCTCCACTAACCACGGGGTTACACATACAGCATGTTTCCCCTCTCGGTCACCACAAGCCTCTCCCGTGCGATTTTCACCTTCAGCCTCTCCGCCTAATCCTTCAGTGGAGGGAGGGGATGGTTGGGTCTGATGCTGACTAAAGATGTGTTTAAATTATATACTGTCTCAGGTGTCTGTCTACAA
Organism: Malacoraja senta; assembly: GCA_038087875.1. NCBI lineage: Eukaryota > Metazoa > Chordata > Chondrichthyes > Rajiformes > Rajidae > Malacoraja > Malacoraja senta. The sequence continues at coordinate 191,793 of JAXLNO010003819.1, forward strand.
AATCGAAGCGGTCGGGTTAAACATAGAAACATAAAAACATAGAAAATATGTGCAGGAATAGGCCATTCTGCCCTTCGAGCCTGAAACGCTATTCAATATGATCATGGCTGATCATCCAACTCAGTATCCTGTACCTGCTTTCTCTCCATACCCCCTGATCCCATTAGCCACAAGGGCCACATCTAAATCCCTCTAACTAAATGTTGTGGTCTAGCATAACGGGTCCACAAATCAAGGAGGCACAAGGGAAGATACAAAACAAAATACACAAGGTATGCGTAGTCCTTGCCATCAGTAAATGTCGTTTGGCATGTAAATGGCCATCGGGATGTTCCCGTTTTCAGTTTTAGAGATACAGCACAGAAACAGGCCCTTCGGCCCACCAATTTCACGTTGACCAGCGATCCCCGTACACTAACACTATGCTACACATTGGACACTTTAGTTTCATTCTTGGAACACAGATTCTTAGATTCATGGAACACATCGCAGAACAGCGTATATTGACGTCGCAACACGTCTCATGCTTCCAGAAACCCACTGCACCGACGAGGTCCTCTCTCCAGCAGCCGGTCTCCTTACCGGCCCTATGTCGGCCTCCTCCCATTGTGGGCGGGCGAACCGGGACTTCCGGCTGAGTTCCCGCGCGAGGCGCTTGTGCTCCGTCCTCGGTCTGCGGCTGGCGAACCAGGCTGGTCCTCAGTTATTGGCGATTGAGGTCTGGTCTAGCCAGCGATACTCTGTCCGCGTTGAGCTGCCTACTGCTGGGTGTGGCCGCGGCTAGATCACATCTGGCCGCGCTTTGGCCACATTCGAGACACATGCAGGTTTGCCGTTTAATTGGTCTCTATAATTGTTCCTGTGTGCAGGAGAGAGGCTGTGTGCGGGTACTTGCTGGTCGGCGTGGACGTGATGGAGCGAAGGGACTGTTTTCACTCTGTAAACTAAACTAAAGAAAACACAAGCAATGTCTTATAGTTCACTCTATAATTCGTTCTCTTCAGAAACGGCACGAAGTTAGATTGTTTTCCTTTCAATGCTACATTAACGTGTAACTGAAATGTAACTAGCAGATGAAAGTGTTTTCACCGGAAGTAAAGATAATGAAATGTTTCTGGCTTCTTCTTCGCATTTCTTTATTCTTCCATGTACTTTTTAGATAGAGAGAACAAAAGATGAAAAACTCTTTTGTTATTAACATAAATCCTATTAAATCGTAGACAAAAATATCAGCGAGATTGATTCGAATTGATCGGAGAGCACCTTGGTTCGCATTGAATAATTACAATTGTCGAAACAGAATCTCTTGTTTGTTTCATATTGCTCATGTTGACAGTTGTTCAAAGAAGAAGAAAGATTCACTTGGTTAACTTGGTCAACACATTCCTATGTATTCATAATTTGAATGTTTAGTAATAAATTGATCTTTGGCTAAATCGACTAAACCTGTTGTTTTTATTCCTGTGTTGAAAGAAGTTGCGCAACTTCTGGGGGCAGATAAATCTTCGGTAACCCGTCATGGTCAATGTGTATCTGCAACATCAGAGGTGCAGCTGTAGAAACGCTGCAGAATATGACAGTGCCCCAATGCCTTAATTCATCGAATCTGCTTTTTAACATTAGTACCGAACTCTCTCTTGAGTACATCAATTTTATTTTATTGCTAATATTATGCAATCTCCGGTCAGTCACCAATCAAATACACTTTACTGATTGCACCTGGCGAATTCTATTTTGAAGAAAAATAAACAGCCTTTATCATTAACCTTCTTTTTCGCCTTCTAACTGCTGCTTTTCCGCTGGAGATTTCTTTTATTTTCTGTGCAATTGTACATGTTCAGTATCTGCGGTATTTTGTATTTTATTAAACTACGCCATATTGCAGCTGGTCCAAATTGGGCGCATCTTCTGCTGCATATGCCATACATGCAGGGTACAGCCATTGCCTGAAAATTAAAAAAAAAACTTCGTTTAACAGCAGGCACAATCACTGTTCACAATCACTGCACCTCTTCGGACTTCCTGTGGCCATTGCGAAAATAATACCAAACTTCCTAAACCTGGACCAGACTCTGCCTGTTTTGGAACTTTGAAAAGATTTTGTTGCGTGCTATCCAGTCAGCAGAAAGACAATACTTGTTGTAATGGAGCCATTTGTAGTATTATAGATACATGATAATGGAACAACGTTTATTGCAAGGTGAAGCCAGCATAGCTCAATCAAACATAGTGCTAGGGTCAGCATTTAGGTAGATCAGTTGAGGAACAGATTTTTAGTTCACAATGTCGGTGTCGACCCGATACCAAGAGCAGCTCCGATCTACCCGCGCGTTACTGATATCCCTCCATTCCCTGCAGATTCATATCTCCATCCAAAACTATTTTAAATTCCACTATCGTATCCGCCTTAACCATCAGCCCTGGCAGCGCCTTACATGCACTCGCCACACTTTGTGTAAAACATTGCGCCGCACATGTTCGTTACATTTTGCCCTTCGTACCATAAAGCTGTGACCTCTTGTATATAATGTTTTACATTCTGGGAAAATCAAAGTTCCGCCAGTCTACCGGGTCTCATAAGTTTACATAACTCGACCAGGTCTCCCCGCAATCTCCGACGTTCCAGAGGGATAAAAATCCAAATATGACCAATCTCTCCCTGTACCTAATACGCGCCAATCCAGCCACCGTGCGCAACTGGACAACTGCGGCTGTGAAACACGCTGTTCTTATTACGTTTCTCCATCTTGCTGAATTGACAAAGTCATTCACTAATGGCTTTGCTGCCGGTCACCAGTTTCTGCAGCGTGCTAGTTTAGTTAGTTTACATTAGTTTGGTGTAGTTAAAGTAAACTAAACAAATACAAGTATAAATATAAAGGTGTATAGTAAAAGCGTCTTTAGGTATGTGATGAGGAAAAAATAGTTAAGACCATAGTTGGACCCTTGAAGACTGAACAGGGTCAATTTATTACGGGGTACAAGGAAATGGCAAATGAGTTGGACAGGTACTTTGGATCCGTCTTCACTAAGGAGGACAGAAACAATCTTCCAGATGTACTAGCCGGATGATCTGGGGTGACGGAGGAACTGAAGGAAATCGACAATTGGCAGGAAATGGTGTTGGGTAGACTGATGCGATTGAAGGCTGATAAATCCCCAGCGCCTGATGATCTGCATCCCAGGGTAGATAAGGAAGTGACTCTAGAAATCGTGGACGCATTGGTGATCATTTTCCAATGTTCTATAGATTCAGGATAGGTTCCTGTGGATTGGAGTGTAGCTGATGTTATCCCACTTTTTAAGAAAGGCGGGAGAGAGAAAACAGTGAATTATAGATCAGTTAGCTTGACATCGGTGGTAGGGAAGATGCTGGAGTCAACTATATAAGATGAAATGGCGGCTCATTTGGAGAGAAGCAACAGGATCGGTCCGAATCAGCATGGATTTACGAAGGGGAAATCATGCTTGACTAATCTTCTGGAATTTTTTGAGGATTTAACTAGGAGAATGGACAAGGGAGAGCCAGAGGATGAAGTGCACCTGGACATTCAGAAAGCATTTGATAAAGTCCCACATTGGAGATTAGTGGGCAAAATTAGGGCACATGGTATTGGGGGTAGAGTGCTGACATGGATAGCAAATTTGCTCATGTTACTTTGATTCCCTTCATCCAAATCATTTATGTATATTGTAAATAGCTGCGGTCCCAGCACCGACCTTGCGGTACCCAACTTTTCACTGCCTGCCATTCCGAATGGGACCCGTTAATCCCTACTCTTTGTATCCTGTCTGCCAAACAATTTTCCATCCATGTCAGCGCTCTACCACCAATACCATGTGGCCTAATTTTGCCCACTAATCTCCTGTGGGACCTTATCAAATGCTTTCTGAATGACCAGGACACTACATCCACTGGCTCTCCCTTGTCCATTTTCCTACTTCCATCCTTAAAAAAATTCCAGAAGATTAGTCAAGCATGATTTCCCCTTCGTAATTCCATGCTGACTCGGACCGATCCTGTTACTGCTAACCAAATGTGCCGCTATTCTTTTATAATTGATTCCAGCATCTACCCAACCACCGATGTCAGGCAAACTGGTCTATAATTCCCTGTTTTCTCTCTGCCGCATTTCATAGAAAGTGGGATAACATTAGCTACCCTCCAATCCACAGGAACTGATCCTGAATCTAGAGAACATTGGAAAATTAACACCAATGCATCCACAATTTCTAAGCCACTTCCTTAAGTACCCTGGGATGCAGACTATCAAGCCTCGGGGATTTATCAGCCTTCAGTCCCATCAGTCTACAGAACACCATTTCATGCTTAATGTGGATTTCCTTCAGTTCATTTGTCACCCCAGATCCCATGGCCACATCAAGAACATTGTTTGTGTCCTCCATAGTGAAGACGGATCCAAAGTACCTTTTCAACCCATCTGCCATTTCCTTGTTCCCAATAATAAATTCACTTTTTTCAATCTTCATGGTCCAATCTTCAAGGATGTAGTTTAGGCAGGTATTGTCGCAACGTTTAAGAAATATTGCGACAGGTACATAGATAAGATATGTTAAGAGGAATATGGGCCATTCGTATGCAGGTGGGTGTGCAGATGGGATACGTTGGTCATCGCGGGCAGTATGGGCCGGAGGACTATGTTTCACGCTGTATTACACTAGAACTCTATGCCAAGATCGAAGAACAAATCACCTTCCGCTTGTGCAAGCCACACGTTTCTGGAGTTAACATCCGAGTCTTCAACGTTACTATATCTCTCTTCCTCCTCATTTGGAAGAAAATTCGGCATATCGACGACTGTCTTGATTATATTGCCTCTCGTGATAACGTTCAAAACTTGAAATGTCTATTAACAACATCGTTCGCTCCAGAGAAATAAAATATCCTGACCTATACAGTCTCTCTCGGAATCGAACGTCTCCAGTCCTGGCAAAAACGTTTTCATTAATACTCTGCCACTCCCCACATTAATGGTATCAATGCTAACATATTGCGATCTGAAGAACATCGCACGTGCTGTCTCGCCAACGTCCTATACCAGATGTTTGAACTCCACTTATACCCAACTGCGTGGGACTCCCGCAGTGAAATAAGGCCACACCTCATGCTGGCTGGGGGAAGAAAAAATCCTACCATCCACATTCAAATTTACTCGCATTGGTTGTAAGCAGATTGTTCATGAACAAGATGGAGAAATGGCCCTCTTTCCGTGCTGTGTAACATGCAACTACCACTTACAGTGAGAGTTCGTTCAATATACCTGCCCCGCCCACGAGGAAGAGTTGACGCTGCGTCCCTTTAAATATTTACCGTCTCATTTGGTACTTTTGCCCTCTTTTAGAGACGTATATCCGATGAACAAAATAATATACCTCCACTGATCATCACCGTGTCTTATTTTAACCCTCCATAACTCCTCATTCTTTTGTTCGCTGCAGAGGGAAAACGCTTCTGCATTATCCTGTCCATCTTACAATTCACTCCGCCCAATATTAGTACCAGTATTGTGAATAGAGTTGTATACTCCTTAGTTTAAATGGATCCTTAATGAATTATTTCGAAAAATAATATCCCTCCTCCTGTGCTTTACTGCTCTGTGAAGTTTTTTTTCTGTGAATTGCTTAGTTTGAGTGCACAAAATATGACACTTCTTTCTTAGGTCACGACTTTCTTCAGAATGATCTGTTCCCAAACATGTACCGCCGGTCAGACTCCCCTTAACCGATTCAGTCGGCTCTATCATCTTGCCCATCAACATTCTTGATATCTCCAACGGATCAATGCATTGAGATTATTTCGCCCTAATATCTGAAACAACATCAAAATCAGTTCACCTCTCGTTTTATGAAATAACACATTACTTTCAAGATAACCTGTAGATCAAGAACATTTCTTGTCGATATTTATTTCTGGTCAGTTTCCTCGTTACACATAATATTTGCTTATTATTTACTTCAAGAAATGCCAGCAGTTGAAAGATAGTAATGCTGCTGTTGTAGCTGAATTGTATAAGATGTCGTCTAGAAGGTTGCTGTGATTGACATCATTTGGACCCTGCCCAAGAATGATTCCATTTTCTTTTGAAAATGAGCTGCACGGGGAATCCAGGATCAAATTATTAATGGGTGCATGTTAAGTGAATGGAACCGTCTCTGGAAAATGCATTACAAATGCTACAAATAAAATACTGTATAATATCGCAGCATATGTGGATAAATGGCATATGACATGTATTTTGCTGCATTAAAAATTTTTCTTTTTGTATTTTTAAAATTGTGTTTAATATTAATTTTATTTTTAATGTACTTCCCCCTAGTCCCATCTACCTGCACTCAGACCATAACCCTTCATTCCTTTCCCGTCCATATACCCATCCAATCTATTTTTAAAGGAATACATCGAACCTGCCTCAACCACTTCCACTGGAAGCTCATTCCACACAGCTACCAATCTATGAGTAAAGAAGTTCCCCCTAATGTTACCCCTAAGCTTCTGTCCCTTAATTCTCAAGTCATGTCCCAGGCAACATTCTAGTAAATCTCCTCTGTACTCTCTCTATTTTGTTGACATCCTTCCTATAATTAGGCGACCAAAATTGTACTCCATACACCAGAATTGGCCTCACCAATGCCTTGTACAATTTTAACATTACATCCCAACTTCTATATTCAATGCTCTGATTTATAAAGGCCAGCACACCAAAAGCTTTCTTTACCACCTGAGATTCCACCTTCAGGGAACTATGCACAGTTATTCCTAGATCCCTCTGTTCAACTGCATTCTTCAATTCGCCACCATTTACCATGTACGTCCTATTTTGATTTGTCCTGCCGTGATGTAGCACCTCACATTTGTCAGCATTAAACTCCATCTGCCATCTTTCAGCCCAGTCTTCCAAATGGCCTAAATCTCTCTGTAGACTTTGAAAATCTACTTCATTATCCACAACACCACCTATCTTAGTGTCATCTGCATACTTACTAATCCAATTTTCCACACCATCATCCAGATCATTGATGTACATGACAAACAACAGTGGAGCCAACTCAGACCCCTGAGGCACCCCACTAGTCACCGGCCTCCAACCTGACAAACAGCCATCCACCATTACTCTCTGGCATATCCCATTCAGCCACTGTTGAATCCATCTTGCTACTCCACCATTAATACCCAACAATTGAATCTTCTTAACCAACCTTCCATGAGGAACCTTGTCAAAGGCCTTACTGAAGTCCATATAGACAACATCCACTGCTTTACCCACATCAATTTCCCGAGTAACCTCTTCGAAAAATTCAAGAACATTAGTCAAGCATGACCTGCCAGGCACAAATCCATGTTGACTGTTCCTAATCAGACCCTGGTTATCCAGATGCTTATATATATTATCTTTAAGTATCCTTTCCATTAATTTGCCCACCACTGACGTCAAACTAACAGGTCTATAATTGCTAGGTTTACTCTTCGAACCCTTTTTAAACAACGGTACGCCAATCCTCCGGCACTTTTCCCGTTTCTAATGACATTTGAAATATTTCTGTCATAGCCCCTGCTATTTCTACACTAACTTCCCTCAATGTCCTAGGGAATATCCTGTAAGGACCTGGCGACTTATCCGTTTCCATATTTTTCAAAAGTGTCCGCACCTTCTCTTCTTTGAATCTCACAGTTTCCATTGCTACTCTGCTTGTTTCCCTTACCTCACATAATTCCATATCCTTCTCCTTGGTGAATACCGAAGAAAAGAAATTGTTGAATATCTCCCCCATCTCTTTTGGCTCTGCAGATAGCTGTCCACTCTGACTCTCTAATGGACACATTTTATTCCTTATTATCCTTTTGCTATTAATATAGCTGTAGAAACCCTTTGGATTTACTTTCACCTTACTTGCCAAAGCAACCTCATATCTTCTTTTAGCTTTTCTAATTTCTTTCTTAATATACTTTTGACATTCTTTATACTCCCCAAGCACCTCATTTACTCCATGCTGCCTATAATTATTGTAGATCTCTCTCTTTTTCCGAACCAAGTGTCCAATTTCCCTTGAAAACCATGGCTCTTTCCAATTTTTACTATTTCCTTTCAACCGAACAGGGACATAAAGATTCTGTACTCTTAAAATGTCACCCTTAAATGTCCTCCATTTCTAGTCTACATCCTTCCCATAAAACAACATGTCCCACTTCACTCGTTTTAAATCCTTTCGCATCTCCTCAAAGTTAGCCTTTCTCCAATCAAAAATCTCAGCCCTAGGCCCAGTTCTGACCCTCTCCATAGTTGTATTGAAACTAATGGTATTGTGATCACTGGACCCGAAGTGCTCCCCGACGCATACCTCCGCCACCTGCCCTGACTCATTTCCCAACAGGAGGTCGAGCACTGCCCCTTCTCTAGTAGGCACCTCTATGTATTGCTGCAAAAAACTATCCTGCACACATTTTACAAACTCCAAACCATCCAGCCCTTTTACAGAATGTGTTTCCCGGTCTATGTGTGGACAATTGAAATCTCCCACAATCACTACCTTGTGCTTACTACTAATATCTGCTATCTCCTTACATATTTGCTCTTCCAATTCTCGCTCCCCATTTGGCGGTCTATAATACACCCCTATAAGTGTTGCTACACCTTTCCCATTTCTCAGTTCCACCCAAATAGCCTCCCTAGACGAGCCCTCTAATCTATCCTGCCAAAGCACTGCTGTAATAACTTCCTTGACAAGCAATGCAACACCCCACCTCTTGCCCCTCCAATTCTATCACCCCTGAAGCAACGAAATCCTGGATTATTTAGTTTCCAATCACAACCCTCCTGCAACCATGTTTCACTGGTCGCCACAACATCATACTTCCAGGTGTCAATCTAGGCTCTAAGCTCATCCACCTTTCTTATAATGCTCCTAGCATTAAAATATACACATTTAAGAAACCCATCACCACTTATTCGCTGTTTATTATCTTTTTCTTCTTTGTCCCCTACATTTTGGGTCCGAGTGCTTCCCTTCTATGCCTCCTGCCTCCCACATTTTCCACTAGCTTTCTCTATTTGAGTCCCTCCCCCCAACCGTTCTAGTTTAAAGTCTCCCCAGTAGCCTTTGCAAATCTCCCCGCCAGGATATTGGTCCCCCTCGGGTTCAAGTGCAACCCGTCCTTTCTGTACAGGTCACACCTTCCCCAAAAGAGGTCCCAATGATCCAGAAATTTGAATCCCTGCCCGATGCACCAGTTCCTCAACCACGCAATTATCCTCCACCTCATTCCATTCCTACTCTCACCGTCGCTTGGCACAGGTATTAATCCTGAGATTGTTACCTTTGCGCTCCTTCACCTTAACTCTCATCCGAACTCCCTAAATTCTCCTTTCAAGACATCTTCTCTTTTTCTACCTATGTCGTAACATATGTTATCACTAATTCTCACTGATTAAGGTATGTTCATTAGAAAGTCGTGTATCCAATATTATCTTCGAAATTCCAACTATCAAGGGGAAATAGACAATGATGCTCATTATCACCACAACTGTTTGCTCTCATTATTGAACCGCTAGCAGAAAAAATTAGAATACACCCTAATATCCATGGATATAATACTAAAGATTCATATAATAAAATATCTTTATACGCGGATGATATATTACTGTACATTACAAAACCTCAAATCACTATACCAAATATATTAAATTTAATTGAAGATTTTGGATCTTTTTCTGGATATAGAATAAATTGGAATAAAAGTGAAATTATGTCAATAAAACCGAAAGATTCAACACATTTTTTAAAATTCCCTTTTAAAATAGCTACAGAAAAATTTAATTATTTGGGAATCGAAATTACCAGATCATATCAAGGTATGTTTAGGGCAAATTTTGACCCCTTACTTAATAAATTAAACACACTAATTAAATTCTGGAAAACGCTCCCGATGTCTTTAATAGGCCGAATAAACGCAATAAAAATGATCTTTTTACCACAAATTTTATACCTATTTCAATCAATTCCTATATACTTACCAAAGAAGTTTTTTAAAAAACTCGACTCAGATATCACTAATTTTATATGGGACTATAAGTCACATAGAATACAAAAAACTCATCTGAATAAACCTAAAGTATTAGGGGGTTTAGCACTACCTAATTTTATGTATTATTATTGGTCAGTAAATATTAAAAATATGATTCAACTGATGGATAACTCCGCCCAGCAAGCGGACTGGATTGTAATGGAGAAAGAGGATTGCTCCTCTAGAAACATTGGAGCGATCCTCCTCTCTCCAATGAAATTGAATAACATAAATTACAATAAGAACCCAATTATTCATAGTACAATCCGAATTTGGAAACAAATAAAACAAAATTTAAAATTAAGAAATTTATCACTTTTATTACCTATAGTCAATAACCCTTCGTTTAATCCTTCTATTATAGATAAAGCATACACAATGGGATAGATTAGGAATTAAAACGCTTGGTGACTTGTATGAAACTGGAAAATTACTTTCATTTCAACAATTACAAATAAAATATAAACTCGGAAATAATCAATATTTTAAATACTTTCAAATATGCGACTATTTGAAAAAATATACAAAAGATCATCATAATAACCCAGCAGATGTACTGGACGAGGCAATGCAGATAAAAGCGGAATCAGCAAACTTAATATAATATTTGTATAATATTATCTTAAATACACAAATACCATCTACGGAGGGTATCAGAAGAGACTGGGAACAAGAGTTAGCTATTAAAATGTCAAAGGAAAGTTGGAATGAATACTTATTAAACGTGCATAAATACTCGATTAATGTAAGACACACTTTAATACAATTTAAAATTTTACATAGATTATATTATTCGAAAACTAAAATTCATAAAATTTTCCCAAATGTATCACTATTTGTGATAAATGTCAATCCCAAGAAGCTACTATAGCACACTCATTCGTTTCTTGTACAAAAATTCAAAAATTTTGGAATGACATTTTTGAAATCTTTACAAAGTTATTTAAAACAAGACTGATACCCAAAGCAGAATGGATTATCTTCGGAATAACGGAAGATGGTCCAGATCTAAATGTGTTTCAAAAGAAACTAATGGACTATGGGTTAATAACTGGAAAAAAGCGAATTCTAAAATTTTGGAAGAAGGCTCCAATACCAACTATAAATATGTGGATTTCAAATATGTTTGAAACATTACACCTAGAAGAGATAAGACTCCTCCTAGCAGGTAAACCAGATCACTTCCACCTGACGTGGTCTGCATTTATAGAATTATTACAAACATAGGGTGCAAAAGTACTTTAAAAAAAAATTGAGGTCAGGTAAGGGGGGATGATAGTTGAAGAGCTGGTATGTCCCATTTACGTAATGCTCATAAAAATATTTGTTTTTCTCTTTTTCCTCTTTCTCTCTTTCTTTCTTTCCTAGGGTCTATTTCTTAACTCTTTTTCTTTTGTTTTTAATTTTGCTCTTATAGGGTCTTCGTCCTTTTTTGTTGTCACATTTCCTACACTTTCACTTTTTCCTTCACTTTCTTCTTTCTTTCAATCTTTTCCTTTTCTAGTGTAAAAAATAAATGGAGTACATTAATTGTAAGAAGATATAAATGACAAGTACTAATGTATGTGGTTGTAATGTAATGTACTTCTAATAAAATACAAATTAAAAAAAAAAAAAAAGAAAGTCGTGTATCCAATCGCAAGCTGGAGTGCTGATCGCTAGGCTCGGGAGTTTATCAATGTGTTTGGAAGGGAGTAGTGTAGAAGGCAAGTGCTCCAGCGGAGAATTGGGAATCTAACGTTCGACTCCTTCCTGCCTGGCTGTTGGAGAGACGGGTTTAGGTCCAGGACGATGGCGTCTGATGCGGAACTGCTGCTGCAATATGCAGTCTGTGGTTCATCAAAGGCGGCTGGGGTGGGCTCACGCTACCTGCGTATACCGCTGATAGCTAATGCGCACATCTCCTTAGCACGCACTGAGGGATTGCAAGTAGAGCAGTCGTTCTCGACCAAATAAACAAAGCGTACCAAAAATTTACCCCCACCCCAAATTACCATCGCGTTTCCCTTTCATGTAACGACAGTTTCCTCTTTTCTACTCCCCCCGTGAACTTGTTGGCGATTGTGATACTGTCCCGCAGAAATTGTGGTCTCTCAAAATGCACCACTCGTTACCTGGTGGCCATGGCGGCGGTGGACCTCTCAGTGATTGTCTGCGAAGTGATATTACATCGGATTGCCGACGTTTGCTGGTGGCGCACATTCCTCTTCCACAATACTGTGTGCAGGTGCATTATGTTCCTCGCTCCCGCCGCCGTTGCCTGTTCGGTTTGGCTCAGGGTCGCTTTCACATTTGATCGCTTTGTGGCCATTTCCACTCAGAATCTGAGAACCAGATACTGCACCGAAAGAACCGCGCTGGTGGTTATAGTGACCCTAACTGCGTCCTTTGTTTACAGAACGCTCCCTGGCCATTTACGTACACTTATTATCGCAGGGTTCAGCAGGGTATACTGTGGGGTTGCCAAATACCATATCACTTTTATGTTCTGCCATCGTGGATAGCATTTTCCTCGACTCAACAGCTGCTAATGCCAGTCATTCCATTTTGTTTGATTATGCTTATGAACATGCTTACTGTCAGACGCATTTTAGTGGCCAGTCGTGTCCGCAGAAAACTCCGCGATCTCAGTAGCGAGGACCCCGAAATCGCAAACCGCAGACAGTCCGTAATTTTACTTGTAGCAATTTCCAGCAGCTTTATGCTGCTCTGGGGCACAACTGTAGCATATTTCGTTTTCTATCGATGTACGAACGGATTTTGGTTCAGAGGGTTGAAGAACCCATTTGCAACATTTGAACAAACTGGAATTTTGCTACAACTGTTGAACACCTGCACAAACACGCTCATTTACAACGTGACCCAGAGGAGGTTCAGAGAGCAGCTGCTCCAGGTACTCAAATGCCCCTTCACCCTAACTGTAAGTTTAATAAAATCGAGAAAACCTGGTGTAAAATAACATTACAATAATAATCCCTTCGTGAGTGAGTGCAAAAACTATGTAATGAAGGAGTTTTCTTTGAAACCTTTCCGCATCAATTTTCAAAAAAATAGCTGAGAAGTACAATCTGAACGCGTTCCCTGCACTGGAATGCATATTTGGCCATCTATTTAACATGCGACACGGGCGCGTTGTTCAAAGTGTCCAGTGGGGTGGGCGGCCATGTGGTATGTTGTACTGGAGCAGACCTCCAATGTTTCCGGAATTGAGCCTCGCCGTTAACTGTTTCCACCTTCCTTTGAATCCAGCGGCAAAGTCTCCAGCACGCAATGAAAACAGACATAGAGTTATGGACATAAACATTTCATGCTCCATTACTCTAGTCTTCTTTCAGACGTTCCATGGTTACGTGTGTAAGTGCCCAGTGCACAAATGTGTTTAATAAAATTCTTGCTGCAACATTTACGTTAATGAGAGTTCGATTTTATTTTTGCTTCTCGCACTCAATGTAATGCCTCATTGCACCTTGCAGAGGCTTTCGGTTTTCATCATAATTATTAACTCTGGACTAGATGCAGCCAAAGGTTGTGGGTGCTATTCATACAAGTTGGCATTACTAATTATATTTTAATGGAAGCAGAGTGTAACAAGCGAGTGTCCAGTAGAGGGCGGTAAAGTGAGTAGGTTCACCTGTGTGGTAAAGATATTCTGAATCGATTTTCATTAATATCCCACCTCCATTGATGCAGCGCCGACGCTGGAGCTCTGCCGAGGCGAAGTAGCTAAATTCGGCGTACCAGTACATATCTGTTTTGAGCGGTTGCATCATTTGCATCATTTATCGCTCTCATTGTACGCATCACGGAGATGAAGAAGCGCAAAGGATTGCTTCTCCGTCTTGAGAGCATTTCTTGTCGGGTAGGCGACGTATCGGCTGTTTAGTGACCTGCAGCGAAAAAATGGAGACTGATGAACTAACATTTTATCGACATATAAACTGATAACAAAAGTATTTTTGGGACAAAATTAGTTTTCCTTCAGTTGTTTGTGCCAGTTTTGATATCCATTGGGATCAGTGTCCATTTGTCACGTGGCGCCACCTTCCACAGCAATCTTTTCTGAATCTGATTTACCATAAAATCCTCCATCCGTAGAATCCAGCCGGCACGCCTCCAAATGAATGGCAATAGCTCTACTATTTCGGTCCTCGATTCTTCCCCATCATCACACTGTTCTTCTCTGAACCCATCTCTGATTGCTCATGTAAGTACTCATTGATATAATGAGATTACAATGTACATTAAAGATTCACTCTTCACCAGTTGCATCCAACGGTAGCGGATGGTGTTTACTCAAGCAAGGGAATCTAATAATATTTTAAGGAAGCAGAGTCTAGTAGTCGGGGCGGTAAAGGGCGAAGGTTCGCTTTTCTGATTGGTCATAGTTACAAATTGGTCTGGCATGTATCTTCCAAGCCACTACCACAGCGCAGACGCTGCAGTTCTGCAGAGGCTAAGAGAGTAGAATAAAAACAAGAGGAATACGCTCGAAAGGAAGCTTCTCAGAATCGAGTGCACCTCAGGTAGGACTCCGCAGTTGGGCAGACATTGAGAAAAATGGAGAAGGCTTCCAATTAAAATGTAACTGATTACGAAGAATAAGGGATCTTTCAGCTGTTTGTGCCAGCTAAGATATTCACGAGGATCAGGGTTGATTGGTGACTTTTGTCTTGGCGGCAACTTCTGCACAAATGTTTCCATAACATAATTTACATTCCTTCATACTTTGAATGCAAGAGCAAGCCTTCAGCTCTCAATGGCAATAGGTCCACAATTCCGTTCCTCAACCGTTCCATGCCCATCACACTTTTCTTTTTGTGGCCATCTATGATTTTCTATGTAAGTGCCCAGACCACAATTCTTGATAACCTTCTTGGAGACTGCTTCTCCCACATTCGTGCAATAATATGTCTATACACACACATATATTCCATTTGGAGATACAGCGCGGAAACAGGCTCCTCGGCACAGCGAGTCCGCGTTGATCAGCGATTCCCGCACACTAACACCATCCTACACATTGCGGATAATTTAACATTTTTACCGAAACCAATTAACCTACAAACCGATACGTCTTTGGAGTATTCGAGGAAACCGGAGCACCGGATAAAAGCCTACGGGGAGAACGGACAACGGGTCACGCGGATAACGGACAAACTCCGTGCAGGCAACTACAGTGGTCAGGATCAAATCCGGATCTCTGACGGTTTAGGACAGCATCACTGCCTCTGCGGCACCCCTGCGGGTTTGATAGTAAACAATGTTATGGAAAGATTTTTGCGGAAGGTGATGCCAAGTGACAAGTCATAAATCAACCATGATCATACATAGTAATATATATAGTAATATATATAAATATAAATATTTTAAAAGTATGTTAATACATATAAAAATAATCGTTATAATAATATAATTGTATAATTGTATATATTATTATTATATTTATTTTAATATATTTATATATATATTTAAATGGATGGATGGAGATATTAACAGAGGACATCGCATCAGGCGTTAAACACATTAAATGCTTTTGGCGGAATGTCACAATTCTAGAATCGTTTTGGCATTACGAGAACGCACAGAAGGAAGAGCAGTTCTCAGCAAAGTGTGTGGAGGCTTCTCTGAACTGCTGACAAGAGTTCACTTCAAATACTTCCAGCTGACTCACTAGATGTTTTTCTCACATAGAAGACGGAATGTTGCTCGAAAGCAAATATCTAAATTGCTCTCTGGGTATTACTTCCCCGATTTAATCCAATCCCTGCTAGGTTTTGTTTGCAATTGCAAAACAACACACTTCCCACATTATTCCGTGGCCCATGGACCGACCCTTTACCCAACCGTCCATTTACTGTTCTCTCTTGAGTCCTCCCTTCATCTTTGCAATCTCTGAGTATCGGACATAACGCTGTTCCTACAATGTACGCTCTATTCGCTAACAAAATCAACCAAAGACTTAATTTTAAACAAACAAATCACATGAGATGAGCGTTAGTGGAAATAGTAAGTTATCAGCAATGGTCTCTCCAACGTGCATCACTTTCCAATGAGGACAATAGAAACATAGAAACATAGAAAATAGAAGCAGGAGGAGGCCGTTGGGCCCTTCTAGTCAGCATCGCCATTCACTGTGATCATGGCTGATCGTCCGCAATCAATAAGCCGTGCCTGCCTTCTCCCCATATCCCTTGATTCCACTAGCCCCTAGAGCTGCATCTAACTCACTCTTAAATCCATCCAGTGACTTGACCTCCACTACCCTCTGTGGTAGGAAATTCCACAAATTCACAACTCTCTGGGCGAAAAAGTTTTTTCTCACCTCAGTCTTAAATGGCTTCCCCCTTTATTCTAAGACTGTGTCCCTTGCTTCTGGACTCGCCCAACATTGTGGACATTTTTCCTGCATCTAGCTTATCCAGTCCTATTATGATTTTATATGTTTCTATAAGCCCCCCCCTCATGCGTCTAAACTCCAGTGAATATTGTATTGTATTGTATTGTATATCTTTATTGTCATTTCCTGAGTATTCGCATACCCAGAGGAAACAAAACACGTTCCTCAACCAGTGTCCATTTCAGTGTGCAGTAAAAAATAAATAGAAGTAAAAATACATATATCATGAACAAATTAACACTCTACTCTACTAAACATCAACAGGCGTTCCAATCGGCAGCGGCACGACAGTGGCTCTGCTGCAGTGTGTCCAGGTTGGTGGTTGGTGCACGATACTTTGGCAGGGGACAAAGTCCGTTTATCAGTCTTATAACCTGCGGTAAGAAGCTGAGGAGCATCCTGCTGGTTTTGCACCTAATGCCTCTTCCCAGATGGCAGGATGGAGAATATGTGATGCGATGGGTGGTAGGGGTCTTTGATGATGGAGATGGCTCTGCTGATACATCTCTTCCTGTATATGTCCAGCAGGAAAGGGAGTGGAGCACCAATAATCCTGCTGGCGGTCTTCACAATCCTGTCTAGTTGGTGCCGTTCGTACGCCTTGCAGCTCCCGAACCAGGAAGTGATGCCGTAGGTTAATGTGCTCTCGATTGTCCCCCTATATAAAGTTCGTAGGTGTGTAATGGGGAGACCTGCTTTACGTAGTCTTCGGAGAGGGTGTAGTCGCTTCTGGGCTCTCTTGACCAGTGCTGTGGTGTTGGTCGTGGACGTCAGGTCATCTGACAGTCTTTTCAATCTTTCCTCATATGACAGTCCCTCCATCGCAGGGATCAATCTCGTGAACCTACGCTGCACTGCCTCAATCAGAAGGATGTCCTTCCTCAAATTAGGAGACCAAAACTGTACACAAAACTCCAGATGTTGTCTCACCAGAGCCCTATACGACTGCAGAAGAAACTCTTTACTCCCAGACTGAAATCCTCTTGTTATGAAGGCCAACATTCCATTATCTTTCTTGTAATTGTAAACCAGCATTTTCGGTTCCTTGTTGCTGCAGATGCAACAGCTGATTTTACACCTGCTCTATTCCCACAATTCATGTCAATTGAAATCTATGGGGAACCATACGAGGTTGGGGGCGATGAACGGGCGAGGAGAACGTCCATACATTTAATATTTCAGGTAAAGGATTTAGGGTAGTTGATGTTGGGAGAATGGTTTCACAGTGGAGAGAAACCAGGGAGGGATTGGGATGAGGTGTGGCGGGTGGGAGTTACATGGAAACAGTCCCGTCGAGTCAACACCGCCACCGATTACCCGTCCACAACCATTTCTATGTTATCTCAGTTTCGCACGACTCTCCCCATACGAGGGGGGATTTTCAGAGGGCTGATCAACCTACAAACCCGCATGCCTTTAGGACGTGGGCTCAAACCGGGGCACCCGGAGTTAACACACGCGTTCTCATGGAGATTGCCCAGCAGCACCCGAGTTCAGGATCACACACGCCTATCTGGAGCTGTCAGGTATCAGCTCTACCAGCCGCGCCACTGTGTATTCCGCTAATAGTGGGCGATTTCCTTCGGCTGCTCCAGTGTCCTCCCACGAAGGATGGCGATAATCTATCTGCCATTGCCGCGTGGAAGGTAGTATCATCGGTTGGAGTTGATTGGCAGATGAAATTGAGAGATTTGCAATAGTAAGTAACAAGACTGAGATTCGAGAGATTGCTCAGAGCCGGCTTTAATTCCTCCTGCAGGGAGGGCAAGGAAAAGATGTGAAATCCCCTAAATTTATTTTCTCCGCCGATGACGGCTGAGATTTGTATAGCTTCAAATTTGAGTTGGGTACTCTCTCCCCAAATCCTCTTCGCTGCAGACTCTAGTATCCCGATTACACCATACGGCAAACACATCCTGTCATTTGGGTCTTGGGTCCTGATATTTAGTTGACAGCGATGTACATGTTGTTCAATTTGAGGAATTCGCTGGGGCTGCTGGTTTGCGCTCAAGGGTAATTTCACGGTTGTTCACAGCTCATTCTGATTTATTGGCCCCCACATCCTGCTGTACGTTCGGCTCCTCTCTCTTTCTCTCGCTCTTTCCACCTCCGTCGACCCACCCACGGCCCCTCGGTCCAAACTGCAAACAATCTTTTGTATGTTGGATTCCAGTGGATATCACTCTCTCAGAAAGGAAGCGGTAAATAAACCTCGTGGCCTTCGTTCAAGCAGTCCGATGGAACGGTCTCCCTGGACACCGACATCCCAAATGTCCCATTGGCGGACAATGGACGATAGTGATACGCCAAAGCGCCAATCTGACCATTTCAATGAAGGCGCTTTTCTAAAACGGTCCCATATGGCTGTACTTGGCGCATGTTCTTCTAAATCTTTTCTAACCATTAATTAGCCCAAATGCATCTTAAGTGTTGTAACGTTGCCGACTACGACCACTTCCTTACACATATCGGCACAGTGGCGTAGTGGTAAAGCTACTGCCTTGGAGCGCCAGAGACCCGGGTTCGATCCTGACTACGGCTACTTGTCTGTACTGAGTTTGTCCGTTCTACCGGTGACCTGCGTGTGTTTTCTTCGAGATCTTCGATTTCACCCAACACGCCAAAAAAAGTCAAGTATGTAGGTTACAGGTTAATTGGCTTGGTGTAAATGTAAACATTGTCACTATGGCAGTTTTAAGTGATCACTGGTGGGTGCGGACCCGATTAGGCGAAGGGCAAGCATCCGCGTGGTATCTCTACATTAAATATCCACCGTGAGGGAACAAATGCG
Organism: Malacoraja senta; assembly: GCA_038087875.1. NCBI lineage: Eukaryota > Metazoa > Chordata > Chondrichthyes > Rajiformes > Rajidae > Malacoraja > Malacoraja senta. Next base: position 211,062 of record JAXLNO010003819.1, read on the forward strand.
CTTCACGACGTGTTTGAATGTTTCTCCTCCCTCCTTCGGCTTATGCACTCGTTTGGAGACCCGTGGCAAATATGAAACTCTTTAGCTATTCTACTCGTGATACTATAAACCATGAAAGGTCACCTCACGAACCCGTACAGTGAAGGGATGAAGTTCTCAGATCAATCCAGTTTCGTTCTGAATGGAATCCTTCGAGTCCCGGCAACATCCCAGTAAATATTTTCTGCACGCACTCGAAGTTAACATCATCCTTCCTGAAGTATTGACAGAACTGTATTCGAGAATGATATTCCAAGTGCAGAAAGAAGGAACTGTATAAGCTACTTTAAAAAAAGATACATAACATTATGTAGACATTATTGGGTCAAACAACATCTCCGGAGAAAATGCACACCATGTTACACATTTAATGCTGCAAACCTCTGTAAATAAAAGTCGAACCTTACACTCCTTTCACCTCCAAAACATTATGGGGAAATCCATCGAGCAACAGGGATATTTTCATCTCTGTGGTCCTGGCGCTTTTCAGTAATCGCGACCAGATGTGAAGTCTGGTGACTTCACTTATAGCATGGATTTATATACCAAGAATGCCATTCTTCTGCCGGAACCAACAGGTAATAGTTGGCTATGATTTTGGAACTAGTCATTCTTCTTAGTGCTGAAAATGCATGCTATATATCAATATCAGCCACCGAGCTACCCTCAAATGTCTCTGAAATAGAGACGTTTACCTTTTCTCCATGCTAGGTGTCCTTGTTGCCGTGATTCAGAAGCCACGTGATTTCGTGGCAATTGTAAGTGAGCCCGAATATGTTTCCAAGCATCTAGAAGCGAACCTGCTTGCTTGACATGTGGTGCTGTTAGTAGACGAAAGCTGAAAACGTGTATACTCCTTTCATTATAGAACTCACCATCGTCGTACACACATGTTCGTGTCCCATAGTATCAACCACTGCTTACATTGTCTGTACATTATCAGCTCACCGGACTAAATGCGAACTTACAGGTTGAATGGTCTAATGCAAGCACACATCTGAAGACGAGTGGTCGAGACATAGGATGGCATGTCCATGCGCGTCGATTGGCTCTGTCTGCAGACATTGTTAAGCATGGGCAAAGTAAGGGTAAGGGCTTGCCTCCGTAGTTTATAACTCAATAAGCAAAGATTAGAGTTCTGCTGGAAATTAATTCAAACCACGCAGCCACGTTCTGCACGCTCTCTATCTGTTGTCCCTCAGAACTCTGTCATACTATACCCAGCTGTTGAGCTGAACAAACATGCGACATCTTGCTCGCATTGCGTTGTGCGTGGCATTCGTTATTGGTAACAACGTTTATTTTTTAATGTTTTCATGTCCTTCAAGAGAGAATTGCAAATCTGTAGATTGATGACGCATGTGAACCAATCACACTTAGCCAGCATCACTAACTCCACCCCACTATAACACTTATACTAAGGCCTATTCCCAGCACCGTCAGTCTGAGCAGCTAGGATGAACTGACTACACCTTGCCTTTAAATGCTGCCAAGTTACAGTGCTGATTATATATGTGTTTAAATCATATACTCTCAGGTGTCTGTCTACATGGTGTCAGAAGTGGCATTAATCCCAAAGAACTGAACACTGCCATTAAGCGCCCACACCATCCCACGAAGACAGTAGAGAATGTTGCGGCAAAGATCGGAACGGTCACCCTATTTTCTGTCCGAGATGCAAAGAAACGGTCATACGACAGATCCAGCACACCACTCCAGCCTCTACTGCCGGGCCAGGTCGTCCGTCTATGAACTTCAACTGGACATTCTCGTCTGGGCACTGTTGTACGCCCGAGTGATGAGCCGCGATCGTACCTTGTGGACTGTGAGGGAGCGGTATACCGGAGAAATCGACAACACCTGCTTGCTGTGAAGGAGCCCCGACCACCGCCTGCTGATCCCTATGCTCCGCCGCTCCAGCTCCAGCCGCCTTTCGCAATGTCTCACGCCCGTGGCCGCATGCCTTGCACGCCCCCCTCCCACGTCCCTCGGTCTCCACTAACCACGGGGTTACACATACAGCATGTTTCCCCTCTCGGTCACCACAAGCCTCTCCCGTGCGATTTTCACCTTCAGCCTCTCCGCCTAATCCTTTAGTGGAGGGAGGGAATGGTTGGGTCTGATGCTGAATAAAGACGTGTTTAAATTATATACGGTCTCAGGTGTCTGTCTACAAAATCGAAGCGGTCGGGTTAAACATAGAAACATAGAAACATAGAAAATATGTGCAGGAATAGGCCATTCTGCCCTTCGAGACTGAAACGCTATTCAATATGATCATGGCTGATCATCCAACTCAGTATCCTGTACCTGCTTTCTCTCCATATCCCCTGATCCCATTAGCCAAAAGGGCCACATCTAAATCCCTCTAACTAAATGTTGTGGCCTAGCATAACGGGTCCACAAATCAAGGGGGCACAAGGGAAGATACAAAACAAAATACACAAGGTATGCGTAGTCCTTGCCATCAGTAAATTTCGTTTGGGATGTAAATGGCCATCGGGATGTTCCCGTTTTCAGTATTAGAGATACAGCACAGAAACAGGCCCTTCGGCCCACCAATTTCACGTTGACCAGCGATTTCCGTACACTAACACTATGCTACACATTGGGCACTTTAGTTTCATTCTTGGAACACAGATTCTTGGATTCATGGAACACATCGCAGAACAGCGTATATTGACGTCGCAACACGTCTCATGCTTCCCGAAACCCACTGCACCGACGAGGTCCTCTCTCCAGCAGCCGGTCTCCTTACCGGCCCTATGTCGGCCTCCTCCCATTGTGGGCGGGCGAACCGTGACTTCCGGCTGAGTTCCCGCGCGAGGCGCTTGTTCTCCGTCCTCGGTCTGCGGCGGGCGAACCAGGCATACCGGGCTGGTCCTCAGTTATTGGCGATTGAAGTCTGGCCTAGCCAGCGATAGTCTGTCCGTGTTGAGCTGCCTACTGCTGGGTGTGGCCGCGGCTAGATCACATCTGGGCGCGCTTTGGCCACATTCGAGACACATGCAGGTTTGCCGTTTAATTGGTCTCTATAATTGTTCCTGTGTGCAGGAGAGAGGCTGTGTGCGTTTACTTGCTGGTCGGCGTGGACGTGATGGAGCGAATGGACTGTTTTCACTCTGTAAACTAAACTAAAGAAAACTCAAGCAATGTCTTATAGTTCACTCTATAATTCGCTCTCTTCAGAAACGGCACGAAGTTAGATTGTTTTCCTTTCAATGCTACATTATCGTGTAACTGAAATGTAACTAGCAGGTGAAAGTGTTTTCACCGGAAGTAAAGATAATGAAATGTTTCTGGCTTCTTCTTCGCATTTCTTTATTCTTCCAAGTACTTTTTAGATAGAGAGAACAAAAGATGAAAAACTCTTTCGGAGACAAAAATATCAGCGAGATTGATACGAATTGATCGGAGAGCACCTTGGTTCGCATTGAATAATTAAAATTGTTGAAACAGAATCTCTTGTTTGTTTCATATTGCTCATGTTGACAGTTGTTCAAAGAAGAAGAAAGATTCACTTGGTTAACTTGGTCAACACATTCCTATGTATTCATAATTTGAGTGTTTAGTAATAAATTGATCTTTGGCTAAATCGACTAAACCTATTGTTTTTATTCCTGTATTAAAAGAAGTTGCGCAACTTCTGGGGGCAGATAAATCTTCGGTAACCCGTCATGGTCAATGTGTATCTGCAACATCAGAGGTGCAGCTGTAGAAACGCTGCAGAATATGACAGTGCCCCAATGCCTTATTTCATCGAATCTGCTTTTTAACATTAGGAGCGAACTCTCTCTTGAGTACATTAATTTTATTTTATTGCTAATATTATGCAATCTCCGGTCAGTCACCAATCAAATACACTTTACTGATTGCACCTGGCGAATTCTATTTTGAAGAAAAATAAACAGCCTTTATCATTAACCTTCTTTTCCGCCTTCTAACTGCTGCTTTTCCGCTGGAGATTTCTTTTATTTTCTGTGCAATTGTACATGTTCAGTATCTGCGGTATTTTGTATTTTATTAAATTACGCCATATTGCAGCTGGTCCAAATTCAGCGCATCTTCAGCTGCATATGCCATACTTGCAGGGTACAGCCATTGCCTGAAAATTAAAAAAAAAAATAGTTTAACAGCAGGCACAATCACTGTTCATAATCACTGCACCTCTTCGGACTTCCTGTGGCCATTGCGAAAATAATACCAAACTTCCTAAACCTGGACCAGACTCTGTCTGATTTGGAACTTTGAAAAGCTTTTGTTGCGTGCTATCCAGTCAGCAGAAAGACAATACTTGATTGTAATGGAGCCATTTGTAGTATTATAGATACATGATAATGGAACAACGTTTATTGCAAGGTGAAACCAGCATAGCCCAATCATACATAGTGCTAGGGTCAGCATTTAGGTAGATCAGTTGAGGAACAGATTTTTAGTTCACAATGTCTGTGTCGACCCGATACCAAGAGCAGCTCCGATCTACCTGCGTGCTACCAATATCCCTCCATTCCCTGCAGATTCATATCTCCATCCAAAACTATTTTAAATTCCCCTATCGTATCCGCCTTAACCATCAGCCCTGGCAGCGCCTTACATGCACTCGCCACACTTTGTGTAAAACATTGCGCCGCACATGTTCGTTAAATTTTGCCCTTCTTACCATAAAGCTGTGACCTCTTGTATATAATGTTTTCCATTCTGGGAAAATCAAAGTTCCGCCAGTCTACCGGGTCTCATAAGTTTACATAACTCGACCAGGTCTTCCCGCAATCTCCGACGTTCCAGAGGGATACAAATCCAAATATGACCAAACTCTCCCTGTACCTAATACCCGCTTATCCAGCCACCGTGCGCAACTGGGCAACTGCGGCTGTAAAACATGCTGCTCTTATTACGTTTCTCCATCTTGCTGAATTGGCAAAGTCATTCACTAATGGCTTTGCTGCCGGTCACCAGTTTGTGCAGCGTGCTAGTTTAGTTAATTTACATTCGTTTGGTTTAGTTAAAGTAATCTAAACAAATACAAGTATAAATATAAAGGAGGATAGTAAAAGTTTCTTTAGGTATGTGATGAGGAAAAAAATAGTTAAGACCAAAGTTGGACCCTTGAAGACTGAAAAGGGTCAATTTATTATGGGGTACAAGGAAATGGCAGATGAGTTGGACAGGTACTTTGGATCCGTCTTCACCAAGGAGGACAGAAACAATCTTCCAGATGTACTATCCAGATGATCTGGGGTGACGGAGTAACTGAAGGAATTCCACAATTGGCAGGAAATTGTGTTGGGTAGACTGATGGGATTGAAGGCTGATAAATCCGCACGGCCTTATGATCTGCATCCCAGGGTAGTTAAGGAAGTGATTCTAGATATCGTGGGTGCATTGGTGATCATTTTCCAATGTTCTATAGATTCAGGATCAGTTCCTGTGGATTGGAGTGTAGCTGATGTTATCCCACTTTTTAAGAAAGCGGGAGAGAGAAAACAGTGAATTATAGATCAGTTAGCCTGACATCGGTGGTAGGGAAGATGCTGGAGTCAACTATATAAGATGAAATAGCGGCTCATTTGGAGAGAAGCAACAGGATCGGTCCGAGTCAGCATGGATTTACCAAGGGGAAATCATGCTTGACTAATCTTCTGGAATTTTTTGAGGATTTAACTGGGAGAATGGACAAGGTAGAGCCAGTGGATGAAGTGCACCTGGACATTCATAAAGCATTTGATAAGGTCCAACATTGGAGATTAGTGGGCAAAATTAGGGCACATGGTATTGGGGGTAGAGTGCTGACATGGCTAGCAAATTTGCTCATATTACTTTGAATCCCTTCATCCAAATCATTTATGTATATTGTAAATAGCTGCGGTCCCAGCACGGAGCCTTGCGGTACCCACATTTTCACTGCCTGCCATTCCGAATGTGACCCGTTAATCCCATCTCTTTGTTTCCTGTCTGCCAACCAATTTTCCATCCATGTCAGCGCTCTACCACCAATACCATGTGCCCTAATTTTGCCCTAATCTCCTATGTGGGACCTTATCAAATGTATTCTGAATGGCCAGGACACTACATTCACTGGCTCTCCCTTGTCCATTTTCCTACTTCCATCCTTAAATAAAATTCCAGAGGATTAGTCAAGCATGATTTCCCCTTCGTAAATCCATGCTGGCTCGGACCGATCCTGTTACTGCTATTCAAATGTGCCCCTATTCATCTTTTATAATTGATTCCAGCATCTTCCCAACCGCCGTTGTCAGGCAAACTTGTCTATATTTCCCTGTTTTCTCTCTCCCGTATTTCTTAAAAGTGGGATAACATTAGCTACCCTCCAATCCACAGGAACTGATCCTGAATCTATAGAACCTTGGAAAATTATCACCAATGCATCCACAATTTCTGGAGCCATTTCCTTAAGTACCTTAGGATGCAGACTATCAGGCCTTGGGGATTCATCAGCCGTCAGTCCCATCAGTCTACACAACACCATTTCATGCCTAATGTGGAATTCCTTCAGTTCCTTCATCACCCCAGATCCTCTGGCCACGACTACATCAAGACATTTGTTTGTGTCCTCCTCAGTGAAGACGGATCCAAAGTACCTGTTCAACCCATCTGCCATTTCCTTGTTCCCAATAATAAATTCACTTTTTTAAATCTTCAAGGTCCAGTCTTCAAGGATGTAGTTGAGGCAGGTATTGTCACAACGTTCAAGAAATATTGCGACAGGTACATGGATAAGATATGTTAAGAGGAATATGGGCCACTCGTAGGCAGGTGGGTGTGCAGATGGGGTACGTTGGTCATCGCGGGCAGTTTTGGCCGGAGGACAATGTTTCACGCTGTATGACACTAAAACTATATGCGAAGATCGAAGAAGAACCAGTCACCTTCCGCTTGTGCAAGGCGCAAGTTTCAGGAGTTAACATCCGAGTCTTCAACGTTACTAAATCTCTCTTGCTCCTCATTTGGAAGAAAATTCGGCATATCGACGACTGTCTTGATTATATTGCCTCTCGTGATAACGTTCAAAACTTGAAATGTTTACTCACAACATCGTTCGCTCCAGAGAAATAAAATATCCTGACCTATACAGTCTCTCTCGGAATTGAACTTCTCCAGTCCTGGCAAAAACCTTTTCATTAATACTCTGCCACTCCCTACATTAATGGTATCAATGCTAACATATTGCGATCTGGAGAACATCGCACGTGCGGTCTCGCCTACGTCCAATACCAGATGTTTGAACTCAACTTATACCCATCTGCGTGGGACTCCCGCAGTGAAATAAGCCCACACCGCAAGCTGGCTGAGTGAAGAAAAAACCATACCATCCACATTCAAATATACTCGCATTGGTTGTAAGCAGATTGTTTATGAACAAGATGGAGAAATGGCCCTCTTTCCGTGCTGTGTAACATGCAACTACCACTTACAGTGAGAGTTCGTTCAAAATACCTGCCCCGCCCGCCAGGAAGAGTTGGCGCTGCGTCCCTTCAAATATTTACCGTCTCATTTTAATCTTTTGCCCTCTTTTAGAGACCTACATCCGAGGAACAAAATAAAATACCTCAACTGATCACCTTGTCATATTTTAACCCTCCATAACTCCTCATGGTTTTGTTCGCTGCAGAGGGAAAAAGCTTCTGCATTATCCAGTCCATCTCACAATTCACACCGTCCAATATTATTACCATTTTTTGTGAGGGGAGTTGCATACTCCCTAGTTTAAATGGATCCTTAATGAATTATTTCGAAAAAATAATATCCCTCCTCCTGTGCTGTACTGCTCTGTGGCGTTTTTTCCTGTGAATTGCTTAGTTTGAGTGCACAAAACATGTCACTTCTTTCTTAGGTCACGACTTTCTTCAAAATGATCTATCCCCAAACATGTACCGCCGGTCAGATTCTCTTTAACCGATTCAGTCGGCTCTATCATCTTGCACATCAACATTCTTGATATCTCCAACGGATCAATGCATTGAGATTATTTTGCCCTAATATCTGGAATAACATCAACAAGTGTTCACCTCTCGTTTTATGAATTAACACATTTCTTCAAGATAACCTGTAGATCAAGAACATTTCTTGTCGATATTTATTTCTGGTCAGTTTCCACGTTACATATTAATATTTGTATATCCTTTAATTCATGAAGTGCCAACAGTTGAAAGATAGTAATGCTGCTGTTGTAGCTGAATTGTATAAGATGTCGTCTAGAAGGTTCCTGTGATTTACATCATTTGGAACGCTGCCAAAGAATGATTCCCTTTTCTTTTGAAAAGGAGCTGCAAGAGGAATCCAGGATCAAACTATTAATGGGTGCATGCTAATGAATGGAACAGTGTCTGAAAAATGCATTACAAATGCTACAAATAAAACACTATATTATATCGCAGATTGTGTGGATTAATGCTAAATGACATGTATTTTGCTGCATCTTCGTGTCACACGGTTAAATTTAAAAATAGAATGTGCAGTCGTATCTTACATTTCCCTTGTGCAGTTGATACTCAGCTGGTGCCTGAGTAGCGAACGATCGCATAATGAGTTTGATCGCTTTGCATCACCAGGGAGCAACCTATTTGTTCAACGGTCCACAACGGATGTCCGCGGGGAGGTGAACGCACGCTGTCCTTCACTTTTTTCTAGGAATATAAATATAGCGCGGTTTGACTTCTCACTTTGTCTTCTGTAAGTTTTGAACGGCAGAACTGGGTACGGCTTGACGGAGAAATGGGTTGGAAGTGGTATTTGACAGCTGAATATTATTATTATCCAATTCTAGCAGCAATCGCAGTACCTGGTAGGTCAATGGAACGTGTATGCGGGACAGACTTGTGGGATGATGTGTTGATAAAGGCAATGTTAAAGGTAAAGTGCAAATAGTGTGCGAAACACGGGAATGCTGGACTGCATCCGTCGTCTATGGATTATCGTTGGTTATATTAACTCCGAGGAACTTGAAGTCCTCAACCACTTCCACTTCAGCACCGTTGATGGTGACCGGTGATCCATCGCTTTTCCTGGAATAGATAACTTGCTCCGTCGTCTGGTTGATACTGACGTTGAGATTGTTATTATCTAGAAAGTTGTGGGAGCAGTTACAGCCGAATTTGGCCGCGGGTCGTAAGTGTTTAGGGTGAAGTGTCGGGGACGGAGCAGAAATCTTTATGGGGCACCGTTGTTGAGAATAATTGTGGAAGGGGTGTTATCACTGATTATCACTGATTAAGGTATGTTCATTAGAAAGTCGATTATCCACTCGCAAGCTGGAGTGCTGTTCGCGAGGCTCGGGAGTTTATCAATGTGTTTGGATGGGAGTAGTGTTGAAGGCAAGTGTTCCAGCGGAGAAATGGGAATCTAACGTTCGCCTCCTTCCTGCCTGGCTGTTACAGAGAAGGGTTTAGGTCCAGGACGATGGCGTCTGATGCGGAACTGCTGCTGCAATATGCAGTCTGCGGTTCATCAAAGGCGGCTGGGGAGGGCTCACGCTACCTGCGTATACCGCTGATAGCTAATGCGCACATCTCCTTAGCACGCACTGAGGGATTGCAAGTAGTGCAGTCGTTTTCGACCAAATAAACAAACCGTACCAAAAATTTACCCCCACCCCAAATTAGCATCGCGTTTCCCTTCCATGTAACGACAGTTTCCTCTTTTCTACTCCCCCAGTGAACTTGTTGGCGATTGTGATACTGTCCCGCAGAAATTGTGGTCTCTCAAAATGCACCACTCGTTACCTGGTGGCCATGGCGGCGGTGGACCTCTCAGTGATTGTCTGCGAAGTGATATTACATCGGATTGCCGACGTTTACTGGTGGGACACATTCTTATTCCACAATACTGTGTGCAGGTGCATTATGTTCCTCGCTCCCGCCGCCGTTGCCTGTTCGGTTTGGCTCACGGTCGCTTTCACATTTGATCGCTTTGTGGCCATTTCCACTCAAAATCTGAGAACCAGATACTGCACCGAAAGAACCGCGCTGGTGGTTATAGTTACCCTAACTGCGTTCTTCTGTTTACAGAACGCTCCCTGGCCTTTTGCGTACACTTATTATCTCAGGGATCAGCAGGGTATACAGTGGGGTTGCCGAATACCATATCACTTTTATGTCCTGCCATCGTGGATAGCATTTTCCTGGACTCAACAGCTGCTAATCCCAGTCATTCCATTTTGTTTGATTATGCTTATGAACGTGCTCACTGTCAGACGCATTTTAGTGGCCAGTCGTGTCCGCAGAAAACTCCGCGATCTCAGTAGTGAGGACCCCGAAATCGCAAACCGCAGACGGTCCGTAATTTTACTCCTAGCAATCTCCAGCAGTTTTATGATGCTCTGGGGCACAAATGTGGGATATTTCGTTTACTATCGATGTACGAATGCATTTTGGTACAGGGGGTTGAAGAACCCATTTGCAACATTTGAACAAACTGGAATTATGCTACAACTGTTGAACACCTGCACAAACACGCTTATTTACACCGTGACCCAGAGGAGGTTCAGAGAGCAGCTGCTCCAGGTACTCATGTACCCCTTCACCCTAACTGTAAGTTTAATAAAACTGAGAAAACCTGGTGTAAAATAACATTACAATAATAATCCCTTCGTGAGTGAGTGCAAAAACTATGTAATGAAGGAGTTTTATCTGAAATCTTTCCGCATCAATTAAAAAAAAAATAGCTGAGAAATAGAATCTGAAGTCGCTCCCTGCACTGGAATGCATATTTGGCCATCTATTTAACGTGCGACACGGGCGCGTTGTTCAAAGTGTCCAGTGGGGAGGGCGGCCATGTGGAACCGATTGCTATGTTGTACTGGAGCAGACCTCCAATGTTTCCGGAATTGAGCCTTGCCGTTAACTGTTTCCACCTTCCTTTGAATCCAGCGGCAAAGTCTCCAGCACGCAATGAAAACAGACAAAGAGTTATGGACATAAACATTTCATGCTCCATTACTCTACTCTTCTTTCAGACGTTCCATGGTTACGTATGTAAGTGCCCAGTGCACAAATGTGTTTAATAAAATTCTTGCTGCAACATTTACGTTAATGAGAGTTCGATTTTATTTTTGCTTCTCGCACTCAATGTAATGCCTCATTGCACCTTGCAGAGGCTTTCGGTTTTCATCACAATTATTAACTCTGGACTAGATGCAGCCAAAGGTTGTGGGTGCTATTCATACAAGTTGGCATTACTAATTATATTTTAATGGAAGCAGAGTGTAACAGGCGAGTATCCACTAGAGGACGGTAAAGTGAGTAGGTTCACCTGTGTGGTAAAGAGATTCTGAATCGATTTGCATTAATGTCCCACCTCCATTGATGCAGCGCCGACGCTGGAGCTCTGCCGAGGCGAAGTAGCTAAATTCGGCGTACCAGTACATATCTGTTTTGAGCGGTTGCATCATTTGCATCATTTATCGCTCTCATTGTACGCATCACGGAGATGAAGAAGCGCAAAGGATTGCATCTTCGTCTTGAGAGCATTTCTTGTCGGGTAGGCGACGTATCGGCTGTTTAGTGACCTGCAGCGAAAAAAATGGAGACTGATGAACTAACATTTTATCGACATATAAACTGATAACAAAAGTATGTTTGGGACAAAATTAGTTTTCCTTCAGTTGTTTGTGCCAGTTTTGATATCCATTGGGATCAGTGTCCATTTGTGACGTGGCGCCACCTTCCACAGCAATCTTTTCTGAATCTGATTTACCAACAAACCCTCCATCCGTAGAATCCAGCCGCCACGCCTCCAAATGAATGGCAATAGCTCTACTATTCCGGTCCTCGATTCTTCCCCACCATCACACTGTTCTTCTCTAAACCCATCTCTGATTGCTCATGTAAGTACTCATTGATATAATGAGATTACAATGTACATTAAAGATTCACTCCTCACCAGTTGCATCCAACGGTAGCGGATGGTGTTTATTCAAGCAAGGGAATCTAATAATATTTTAAGGAAGCAGAGTCTAGTAGTCGGGGCGGTAAAGGGAGAAGGTTCGCTTTTCTGATTGGTCATATTACAAATTGGTCTGGCATGTATCTCCCGAGCCACTACCACAGCGCAGACGCTGAGGTTCTGCAGAGGCTAAGAGAGTAGAATAAAAACAAGAGGAAAACGCTCGAAAGGAAGCTTCTCAGAATCGAGTGCATCTCGGGTAGGACTCCGCAGTTGGCCAGACATTGAGAAAAATGGAGAAGGCTTCCAATTAAAATGTAACTGATTACGAAGAATAATGGATCTTCAGCTGTTTGTGCCAGCTAAGATATTCACGAGGATCAGGGTTGATTGGTGACTTTTGTCTTGGCGGCAACTTCTGCACAAATCTTTCCATAACATAATTTACATTCCTTCATACTTTGAATGCAAGAGCAAGCCGTCAGCTCTCAATGGCAATAGGTCCACAGTTCCGTTCCTCAACCGTTCCATGCCCATCACAGTTTTCTTTTTGTGGCCATCTATGATTTTCTATGTAAGTACCCAGACCACAATACTTGATAACCTTCTTTTAGTCTGCTTCTCCCACATTCGTGCAATAATATGTGTATACACACATATATTCCATTTGGAGATACAGCGCGGAAACAGGCTCCTCGGCACAGCGAGTCCGCGTTGATCAGCGATTCCTGCACACTAACACCATCCTACACATTGCTGATAATTTACCATTTTTACCGAAACCAATTAACCTACAAACCGAAACGTCTTTGGAGTGTTCGAGGAAACCGGAGCACCCGGATAAAAGCCTACGGGGAGAACGGCCAACGGGTCACGCGGATAACGGACATACTCCGTGCAGGCAACAATAGTGGTCAGGATCAAATCCGGATCTCTGACGGTTTAGGATAGCATCACTGCCGCTGCGGCACCTCTGCGGGTTTGATAGTAAACAATGTTATGGAAAGATTTTTACCGAAGGTGATGCCAAGTGTCAAGTCATAAATCAACACTGATCATAAATAGTAATATATATAGTAATATATATAAATATAAATATTTAAACAATATGTTAATACATATAAAACTAATTGTTATAATAATATATACAAATATAATAATATATACAAATAATATTAGGGAATACTATTTATTGTCATACAAAACAGACATGGTTCGTACGAAATGTATAATTGTATATATTATTATTATATTTATTTTAATATATTTATATATATATTTAAATGGATGGATGGAGATATTAACAGAGGACATCGCATCAGGCGTTAAACAGATTAAATGCGTTTGGCAGAATGTCACAATTCTAGAATCGTTTTGGCATTACGAGAACGCACAGAAGGAAGAGCAGTTCTCAGCAAAGTGTGTGGAGGCTTCTCTGAACTGCTGACAAGAGTTCACTTCAAATACTTCCAACTGACTCAGTAGATGTTTTTCTCACATAGAAGACGGAATGTTGCTCGAAAGCAAATATCTAAATTGCTCTCTGGGTATTACTTCCCCGATTTAATCAAATCCCTGCTTGCTTTTGTTTGCAATTGCAAAACAAGACACTTCCCACATTATCTTCCGTGGCCCATGGACCGACCCTTTACCCAACCGTCCATTTACTGTTCTCTCTTGAGTCCTCCCTTCATCATTGCAATCTCTGTGTATCGGACATAACGCTGTTCCTACAATGTACGCTCTATTCGCTAAAAAAATCAACCAAAGACTTAATTTTAAACAAAAAAATCACATGAGATGAGCGTTAGTGGGAATAGTAAGTTATCAGCAATGGTCTCTCCAACGTGCATCACTTTCCAATGAGGACAATAGAAACATAGAAACATAGAAAATAGAAGCAGGAGGAGGCCGTTGGGCCCTTCTAGCCAGCATCGCCATTCACTGTGATCATGGCTGATCGTCCGCAATCAATAACCCGTGCCTGCCTTCTCCACATATCCCTTGATTCCACTAGCCCCTAGAGCTGTATCTAACTCACTCTTAAATCCATCCAGTGACTTGGCCTCCACTACCCTCTGTGGTAGGAAATTCCACAAATTCGCAACTCTATGGGTGAAAAAGTTTTTTCTCACCTCAGTCTTAAATGGCTTCCCCCATTATTCTAAGACTGTGTCCCTTGCTTCTGGACTCGCCCAACATTGTGGACATTTTTCCTGCATCTAGCTTATCCAGTCCTATTATGATTTTATATGTTTCTATAAGTTCCCCCCCCTCATGCGTCTAAACTCCAGTGAATACCAGCCTAGTCTTTTCAATCTTTCCTCATATGACAGTCCCTCCATCGCAGGGATCAATCTCGTGAACCTACGCTGCACTGCCTCAATCAGAAGGATGTCCTTCCTCAAATTAGGAGACCAAAACTGTACACAATACTCCAGATGTGGTCTCACCAGAGCTCTATACGACTGCAGAAGAAACTCTTTACTCCCAGGCTGAAATCCTCTTGTTATGAAGGCCAACATTCCATTATCTTTCTTGTAATTGTAAATCAGCATTTTCGGTTCCTTGTTGCTGCAGATGCAACAGCTGATTTTACACCTGCTCTATTCCCACAATTCATGCCAATTGAAATCTATGGGGAACCATACGAGGTTGGGGCGATGAACGGGCGAGGAGAACGTCCATACATTTAATATTTCAGGTAAAGGATTTAGGGTAGTTGATGTTGGGAGAATGGTTTCACAGTGGAGAGAAACCAGGGAGGGATTGGGATGAGGTGTGGCGGGTGGGTGTTACACGGAAACAGTCCCGTCGAGTCAACACCGCCACCGATTACCCGTCCACAACCATTTCCATGTTATCTCAGTTTCGCACGACTCTCCCCATACGAGGGGGAATTTTCAGAAGGCTGATCAACCTAAAAACACGCATGCCTTTAGGACGTGGGCTCAAACTGGGGCACCCGGAGTTAACACACGCGTTCTCATGGAGATTGCCCAGCAGCACCCGAGTTCAGGATCACACACGTCTATCTGGAGCTGTCAGGTAGCAGCTCTACCAGCCGCGCCACTGTGTATTCCGCTAATAGTGGGCGATTTCCTTCGGCTGCTACAGTGTCTTCCCACGAAGGATGGCGATAATCTATCTGCCATTGCCGCGTGGAAGGTAGTATCATCGGTTGGAGTTGATTGGCTGATGAAATTGAGAGATTTGCAATAGTAAGTAACAAGAATGAGATTCGAGGGATTGCTCAGAGCCGGCTTTAATTCCTCCTGCAGGGAGGGCAAGGAAAAGATGTGAAATCCCCAAAATTTATTTTCTCCGCCGATGACGGCTGAGATTTGTATAGCTTCAAATTTGAGTTGGGTACTCTCTCCCCAAATCCTCTTCGCTCCAGACTCTAGTATCCCGATTACACCATACGGCAAACACATCCTGTCATTTGGGTCTTGGGTCCTGATATTTAGTTGACAGCGATGTACATGTTGTTCAATTTGAGGAATTCGCTGGGGCTGCTGGTTTCCGCTCAAGGGTAATTTCACGGTTGTTCACAGCTCATTCTGATTTATTGGCCCCCACATCCTGCTATACGTTCGGCTCCTCTCTCTTTCTCTCGCTCTTTCCACCTCCGTCGACCCACCCACGGCCCCTCGGTCCAAACTGCAAACAATCTTTTTTATCTTGGATTCCAGTGCATATCACACTCTCAGAAAGGAAGCGGTAAATAAACCTCGTGGCCTTCGTTCAAGGAGTCCGATGGAACGGTCTCCCTGGACATCGACATCCCAAATGTTCCATTGGCGGACAATGGACGATAGTGATAGGCCAAAGCGCCAATCTGACCATTTCAATGAAGGCGCTTATCTAAAATGGTCCCATATGGCTGTACTTGGCGCATGTTCTTCTAAATCTTTTCTAACCATTAATTAGCCCAAATGCATCTTAAGTGTTGTAACGTCGCCGACTACGACCACTTCCTTACACATATCGGCATAGTGGCGTAGTGGTAAAGCTACTGCCTTGGAGCGCCAGAGACCCGGGTTCGATCCTGACTACGGCTACTTGTCTGTACTGAGTTTGTCCATTCTACCCGTGTGTTTTCTTCGAGATCTTCGATTTCACCCAACACGCCAAAAAAGTCGAGTATGTAGGTTAACATCATCCTTCCTGAAGTATTGACAGAACTGTATTCGAGAATGATATTCCAAGTGCAGAAAGAAGGAACTGCATAAGCTACTTTAAAAAAAGATACATAACATTATGTAGACATTATTGGGTCAAACAACATCTCCGGAGAAAATGCACACTATGTTACACATTTAATGCTACAATCCTGTAAATAAAAGTCGAACCTTACACTCCTTTCACCTCCAAAACATTATCTGGAAATCCATCGAGCAACAGGGATATTTTCACCTCTGTGGTCCTGGCGCTTTTCAGTAATCGCGACCAGATGTGAAGTCTGGTGACTTCACTTATAGCATGGATTTATATACCAAGAATGCCATTCTTCTGCCGTAACCAACAGATAATAGTTGGCTATGATTTTGGAACTAGTCATTCTTCTCAGTGCTGAAAATGCATGTTATTTATTAATATCATCCACCGAGCTAGCCTCAAATGTCTATGAAATAGAGACGTTTACCTTTTCTCCATGCTAGGTGTCCTTGTTGCCGTGATTCAGAGGCCACGTGACTTCGTGGCAATTGTAAGTGAGCCCGAATATGTTTCCAAGCATCTAGAAGCGAAACTGCTTGCTTGACATGTGGTGCTGTTAGTAGACGACTCCATCTTAGCTGAAAACGTGTATACTCCTTTCATTATAGAACTCACCATCGTCGTACACACATGTTCGTGTCCCATAGTGTCAACCACTGCTTACATTTTCTGTACATTATCAGCTCACCGGACTAAATGCGAACTTACAGGTTGAATGGTCTAAAGCAAGCACACATCTGTGGGCGGCGCGACTCTCGTCAGCAGCGGCCTCTGCAGTCCGTCTGTCTTTTTATTATTTTTGTCTCGTTTTTATGTAGTTTTTATTATTTTTTTTGTCGGGGTATATGTGTGTGGGGGGGGGGGTGGGGGTGGGGGTGGGGGGGGGAGAACTTTAAAATCTTTCCCCTGCACGGGAGACCCGACCTTTTCTTTGTCGGGTCTCCGTTGTCCTTGGGGCTGGGCAACGTGGAGCGGCCTCCACCAGGAACGACCTGGGGCTCCAGTTGCGGAGCTGCGGACTACTCACCGTCACGGGGCTGGCCGAGTCCGGAGCGGGTGGAGCTGTGGTGGAGACAATCGCTGCTGCGACCCGACCCCCGGAGATTCGGAGGCTACAACCGCGGTTCTGGCGGACAGCAACACAGGAAGCCCGCGAGTCCCTGGAGGGAGACCGCTTTTCGGGGCTTCCGCAGCGGCGACTTCTCCCGCCCGAGTTGCGGGGTTGAAGAGCACCTGGAGCGGGGCTTTACATCGTCGCCCCGCGGGGCTTCGAGTGGCCGCGGTCCTTTGCGATAGCGCGCCGGGGCTCTAACACCAAGACCCGGTGCGCGACCTTGCATTAACCGGCGTGGCTTTAATGGCCGCGGGATAATCACCATAGCCCGCCGGGGGCTTTGACTTTGACTCTGACATCGGGGGTGGGGGGGGGGGAGAGTGCAGTGGAGAGATATGTTTTTTTGCCTTTCATCACAGCGCTGTGATGGATGTATGTGTAAATTATGTTGTGTCTCGGGTCTTCTTCGTTTTGTAATGTATGGCTGCAGAAACGATATTTCGTTTGGACCTCAACGGGGTCCAAATGACAAATTTATCCAAATGACAAATAAAATAATAATAATAATCTGAAGACGAGTGGTCGAGACATAGGATGGCATGTCCATGCGCGTCGATTGGCTCTGTCTGCAAACTTTGTTAAGCGTGGGCAAAGTAAGGGTAAGGGCTTGCCTCCGTAGTTTGTAACTCAATAAGCAAAGATTAGAGTGCTGCTGGAAATTAATTCAAACCACGCAGCCACGTTCTGCACGCTCTCTATCTGTTGTCCCTCAGAACTCTGTCATACCATGCCCAGCTGTTGATCAGAACAAACATGCGACATCTTGCTCGCATTGCGTTGTGCGTGACATTCGTTATTGGTAACAACGTTTATTTTTTTAATGTTTTCATGTCCTTCAACAGAGAATTGCAAATCTGTAGATTGATGATGCATGTGAACCAATCACACTTAGCCAGCATCACTAACTCCACCCCACTATAACACTTATACTAAGGCCTATTCCCAGCAACGTCAGTCTGAGCAGCTAGGATGAACTGACTACACCTTGTCTTTAAATGCTGCCAAGTTACAGTGCTGATTATATATGTGTTTAAATCATATACTCTCAGGTGTCTGTCTACATGGTGTCAGAAGTGGCATTAATCCCAAAGAACTGAACACTGCCATTAAGCGCCCACACCATCCCACGAAGACAGTAGAGAATGTTGCGGCAAAGATCGGAACGGCCATCCTATTTTCTGTCCGAGATGCAAAGAAACGGTCATACGACAGATCCAGCAGACCACTCCAGCCTCTACTGCCTGGCCAGGTCGTCCGTCTATGAACTTCAACTGGACATTCTCGTCTGGGCACTGTTGTACGCCCGACTGATGAGCCGCGACCGTACCTTGTGGACTGTGAGGGAGCGGTATACCGGAGAAGTCGACAACACCTGCTTGCTGTGAAGGAGCCCCGACCACCGCCTGCTGATCCCTATGCTCCGCCGCTCCAGCTCCAGCCGCCTTTCGCAATGTCTCACGCCCGTGGCCGCATGCCTTGCACGCCCCCCTCCCACGTCCCTCGGTCTCCACTAACCACGGGGTTACACATACAGCATGTTTCCCCTGTCGGTCACCACAAGCCTCTCCCGTGCGATTTTCACCTTCAGCCTCTCCACCTAATCCTTCAGTGGAGGGAGGGAATGGTTGGGTCTGATGCTGACTAAAGATGTGTTTAAATTATATACTGTCTCAGGGGTCTGTCTACAAAATCGAAGCGATCGGGTTAAACATAGAAACATAGAAACATAGAAAATATGTGCAGGAATAGGCCATTCTGCCCTTCGAGCCTGAAACGCTATTCAATATGATCATGGCTGATCATCCAACTCAGTATCCTGTACCTGCTTTCTCTCCATACCCCCTGATACCATTAGCCACAAGGGCCACATCTAAATCCCTCTAACTAAATGTTGTGGCCTAGCATAACGGGTCCACAAATCAAGGAGGCACAAGGGAAGATACAAAACAAAATACACAAGGTATGCGTAGTCCTTGCCATCAGTAAATGTCGTTTGGGATGTAAATGGCCATCGGGATGTTCCCGTTTTCAGTATTAGAGATACAGCACAGAAACAGGCCCTTCGGCCCACCAATATCACGTTGACCAGCGAGTTCCGTACACTAACACTATGCTACACATTGGGCACTTTAGTTTCATTCTTGGAACACAGATTCTTGGATTCATGGAACACATCGCAGAACAGCGTATATTGACGTCGCAACACGTCTCATGCTTCCAGAAACCCACTGCACCGACGAGGTCCTCTCTTCAGCAGCCGGTCTCCTTACCGGCCCTATGTCGGCCTCCTCCCATTGTGGGCGGGCGAACCGGGACTTCCGGCTGAGTTCCCGCGCGAGGCGCTTGTTCTCCGTCCTCGGTCTGCGGCGGGCGAACCAGGCATACCGGGCTGGTCCTCAGTTATTGGCGATTGAGGTCTGGCCTAGCCAGCGATACTCTGTCCGCGTTGAGCTGCCTACTGCTGGGTGTGGCCGCGACTAGATCACATCTGGCCGCGCTTTGGCCACATTCGAGACACATGCAGGTTTGCCGTTTAATTGGTCTCTATAATTGTTCCTGTGTGCAGGAGAGAGGCTGTGTGCGGTTACTTGCTGGTCGGCGTGGACGTGATGGAGCGAAGGGACTGTTTTCATTCTGTAAACTAAACTAAAGAAAACTCAAGCAATGTCTTATAGTTCACTCTATAATTCGCTCTCTTCAGAAACGGCACGAAGTTAGATTGTTTTCCTTTCAATGCTACATTATCGTGTAACTGAAATGTAACTAGCAGATGAAAGTGTTTTCACCGGAAGTAAAGATAATGAAATGTTTCTGGCTTCTTCTTCGTATTTCTTTATTCTTCCAAGTACTTTTTAGATAGAGAGAACAAAAGATGAAAAACTCTTTCGGAGACATAAAAATCAGCGAGATTGATTCGAATTGATCGGAGAGCACCTTGGTTCGCATTGAATAATTAACATTGTTGAAACAGAATCTCTTGTTTGTTTCATATTGCTCATGTTGACAGTTGTTCAAAGAAGAAGAAAGATTCACCTGGTTAACTTGGTCAACACATTCCTATGTATTCATAATTTGAGTGTTTAGTAATAAATTGATCTTTGGCTAAATCGACTAAACCTGTTGTTTTTATTGGGGGTACACAAAAAAATGCTGGAGAAACTCAGCGGGTGCAGCAGCATCTATGGAGCGAAGGAAATAGGTAACGTTTCGGGCCGAAACCCTTCTTCAGACCCTGTTGTTTTTATTCTTGTATTGAAAGAAGTTGCGCAACTTCTGGGGGCAGATAAATCTTCGGTAACCCGTCATGGTCAATGTGTATCTGCAACATCAGAGGTGCAGCTGTAGAAACGCTGCAGAATATGACAGTGCCCCAATCCCTTAATTCATCGAATCTGCTTTTTAACATTAGGAGCGAACTCTCTCTTGAATACATTAATTTTATTTTATTGCTAATATTATGCCATCTCCGGTCTGTCACCAATCAAATACACTTTACTGATTGCACTTGGCGAATTCTATTTTGAAGAAAAATAAACAGCCTTTATCATTAACCTTCTTTTTCGCCTTCTAACTGCTGCCTTGCCGCTGGAGATTTCTTTTATTTTCTGTGCAATTGTACATTTTCAGTATCTGCGGTATTTTGTATTTTATTAAACTACGCCATATTGCAGCTGGTCCAAATTCGGCGCATCTTCTGCTGCATATGCCATACATGCAGGGTACAGCCATTGCCTAAAAATTAAAAAAAAAAACTTCGTTTAACAGCAGGCACAATCACTGTTCATAATCACTGCACCTCTTCGGACTTCCTGTGGCCATTGCGAAAATAATACCAAACTTCCTAAACCTGGACCAGACTCTGTCTGTTTTGGAACGTTGAAAATATTTTGTAGCGTGCTATCCAGTCAGCAGAAAGACAATACTTGATTGTAATGGAGCCATTTGTAGTATTATAGATACATGATAATGGCACAACGTTTAATGCAAGGTGAAGCCAGCATAGCCCAATCATACATAGTGCTAGGGTCAGCATTTAGGTAGATCAGTTGAGGAACAGATTTTTAGTCACAATGTCTGTGTCGACCTGATACCAAGAGCAGCTCCGATCTACCTGCGCGTTACCGATATCCCTCCATTCCCTGCAGATTCATATCTCCATCCAAATCTATTTTAAATTCCACTATCGTATCCGCCTTAACCATCAGCCCTGGCAGCGCCTTACATGCACTCGCCGCACTTTGTGTAAAACATTGCGCCGCACATGTTCGTTAAATTCTGCCCTTCGTACCATAAAGCTGTGACCTCTTGTATATAATGTTTTCCATTCTGGGAAAATCAAAGTTCCGGCAGTCTACCGGGTCTCATAAGTTTACATAACTCGACCAGGTCTCCCCGCAATCTCCGACGTTCCAGAGGGATACAAATCCAAATATGACCAATCTCTCCCTGTACCTAATACCCGCCAATCCAGCCACCGTGCGCAACTGAGCAACTGCGGCTGTGAAACACGCTGTTCTTATTACGTTTCTTCATCTTGCTGAATTGACAAAGTCATTCACTAATGGCTTTGCTGCCGGTCACCAGTTTCTGCAGCGTGCTAGTTTAGTTAGTTTACATTAGTTTGGTGTAGTTAAAGTAAACTAAACAAATACAAGTATAAATATAAAGGAGGTTAGTAAAAGCTTCTTTAGGTATGTGATGAGGAAAAAATAGTTAAGACCATAGTTGGACCCTTGAAGACTGAACAGGGTCAATTTATTGCGGGGTACAAGGAAATGGCAAATGAGTTGGACAGGTACTTTCGATCCGTCTTCACTAAGGAGGACAGAAACAATCTTCCAGATGTACTAGCCAGATGATCTGGGGTGACGGAGTAACTGAAGGAAATCGACAATTGGCAGGAAATGGTGTTGGGTAGACTGATGCGATTGAAGGCTGATAAATCCCCAGCGCCTGATGATCTGCATCCCAGGGTAGATAAGGAAGTGACTCTAGAAATCGTGGACGCATTGGTGATCATTTTCCAATGTTCTATAGATTCAGGATAAGTTCCTGTGGACTGGAGTGTAGCTGATGTTATCGCACTTTTTAAGAAAGGCGGGAGAGAGAAAACAGTGAATTATAGATCAGTTAGCCTGACATCGGTGGTAGGGAAGATGCTGGAGTCAACTATGTAAGATGAAATGGCGGCTCATTTGGAGAGAAGCAACAGGATCGGTCCGAGTCAGCATGGATTTACGAAGGGGAAATCATGCTTGAGTAATCTTCCGGAATTTTTTGAGGATTTAACTAGGAGAATGGACAAGGGAGAGCCAGAGGATGAAGTGCACCTGGACATTCAGAAAGCATTTGATAAAGTCCCACATTGGAGATTAGTGGGCAAAATTAGGGCACATGGTATTGGGGGTAGAGTGCTGACATGGATAGCAAATTTGCTCATGTTACTTTGATTCCCTTCATCCAAATCATTTATGTATATTGTAAATAGCTGCGGTCCCAGCACCGAGCCTTGCGGTACCCAACTTTTCACTGCCTGCCATTCCGAATGGGACCCGTTAATCCCTACTCTTTGTATCCTGTCTGCCAAACAATTTTCCATCCATGTCAGCGCTCTACCACCAATACCATGTGGCCTAATTTTGCCCACTAATCTCCTGTGGGACCTTATCAAATGCTTTCTGAATGACCAGGACACTACATCCACTGGCTCTCCCTTGTCCATTTTCCTACTTCCATCCTTAAAAAAATTCCAGAAGATTAGTCAAGCATGATTTCCCCTTCGTAATTCCATGCTGACTCGGACCGATCCTGTTACTGCTAACCAAATGTGCCGCTATTCTTTTATAATTGATTCCAGCATCTACCCAACCACCGATGTCAGGCAAACTGGTCTATAATTCCCTGTTTTCTCTCTGCCGCATTTCATAGAAAGTGGGATAACATTAGCTACCCTCCAATCCACAGGAACTGATCCTGAATCTAGAGAACATTGGAAAATTAACACCAATGCATCCACAATTTCTAAGCCACTTCCTTAAGTACCCTGGGATGCAGACTATCAAGCCTCGGGGATTTATCAGCCTTCAGTCCCATCAGTCTACAGAACACCATTTCATGCTTAATGTGGATTTCCTTCAGTTCATTTGTCACCCCAGATCCCATGGCCACATCAAGAACATTGTTTGTGTCCTCCATAGTGAAGACGGATCCAAAGTACCTTTTCAACCCATCTGCCATTTCCTTGTTCCCAATAATAAATTCACTTTTTTCAATCTTCATGGTCCAATCTTCAAGGATGTAGTTTAGGCAGGTATTGTCGCAACGTTTAAGAAATATTGCGACAGGTACATAGATAAGATATGTTAAGAGGAATATGGGCCATTCGTATGCAGGTGGGTGTGCAGATGGGATACGTTGGTCATCGCGGGCAGTATGGGCCGGAGGACTATGTTTCACGCTGTATTACACTAGAACTCTATGCCAAGATCGAAGAACAAATCACCTTCCGCTTGTGCAAGCCACACGTTTCTGGAGTTAACATCCGAGTCTTCAACGTTACTATATCTCTCTTCCTCCTCATTTGGAAGAAAATTCGGCATATCGACGACTGTCTTGATTATATTGCCTCTCGTGATAACGTTCAAAACTTGAAATGTCTATTAACAACATCGTTCGCTCCAGAGAAATAAAATATCCTGACCTATACAGTCTCTCTCGGAATCGAACGTCTCCAGTCCTGGCAAAAACGTTTTCATTAATACTCTGCCACTCCCCACATTAATGGTATCAATGCTAACATATTGCGATCTGAAGAACATCGCACGTGCTGTCTCGCCAACGTCCTATACCAGATGTTTGAACTCCACTTATACCCAACTGCGTGGGACTCCCGCAGTGAAATAAGGCCACACCTCATGCTGGCTGGGGGAAGCAAAAATCCTACCATCCACATTCAAATTTACTCGCATTGGTTGTAAGCAGATTGTTCATGAACAAGATGGAGAAATGGCCCTCTTTCCGTGCTGTGTAACATGCAACTACCACTTACAGTGAGAGTTCGTTCAATATACCTGCCCCGCCCACGAGGAAGAGTTGACGCTGCGTCCCTTTAAATATTTACCGTCTCATTTGGTACTTTTGCCCTCTTTTAGAGACGTATATCCGATGAACAAAATAATATACCTCCACTGATCATCACCGTGTCTTATTTTAACCCTCCATAACTCCTCATTCTTTTGTTCGCTGCAGAGGGAAAACGCTTCTGCATTATCCTGTCCATCTTACAATTCACTCCGCCCAATATTAGTACCAGTATTGTGAATAGAGTTGTATACTCCTTAGTTTAAATGGATCCTTAATGAATTATTTCGAAAAATAATATCCCTCCTCCTGTGCTTTACTGCTCTGTGAAGTTTTTTTTCTGTGAATTGCTTAGTTTGAGTGCACAAAATATGACACTTCTTTCTTAGGTCACGACTTTCTTCAGAATGATCTGTTCCCAAACATGTACCGCCGGTCAGACTCCCCTTAACCGATTCAGTCGGCTCTATCATCTTGCCCATCAACATTCTTGATATCTCCAACGGATCAATGCATTGAGATTATTTCGCCCTAATATCTGAAACAACATCAAAATCAGTTCACCTCTCGTTTTATGAAATAACACATTACTTTCAAGATAACCTGTAGATCAAGAACATTTCTTGTCGATATTTATTTCTGGTCAGTTTCCTCGTTACACATAATATTTGCTTATTATTTACTTCAAGAAATGCCAGCAGTTGAAAGATAGTAATGCTGCTGTTGTAGCTGAATTGTATAAGATGTCGTCTAGAAGGTTGCTGTGATTGACATCATTTGGACCCTGCCCAAGAATGATTCCATTTTCTTTTGAAAATGAGCTGCACGGGGAATCCAGGATCAAATTATTAATGGGTGCATGTTAAGTGAATGGAACCGTCTCTGGAAAATGCATTACAAATGCTACAAATAAAATACTGTATAATATCGCAGCATATGTGGATAAATGGTATATGACATGTATTTTGCTGCATTAAAAATTTTTCTTTTTGTATTTTTAAAATTGTGTTTAATATTAATTTTATTTTTAATGTACTTCCCCCTAGTCCCATCTACATGCACTCAGACCATAACCCTTCATTCCTTTCCCGTCCATATACCCATCCAATCTATTTTTAAAGGAATACATCGAACCTGCCTCAACCACTTCCACTGGAAGCTCATTCCACACAGCTACCAATCTATGAATAAAGAAGTTCCCCCTAATGTTACCCCTAAGCTTCTGTCCCTTAATTCTCAAGTCATGTCCCAGGCAACATTCTAGTAAATCTCCTCTGTACTCTCTCTATTTTGTTGACATCCTTCCTATAATTAGGCGACCAAAATTGTACTCCATACACCAGAATTGGCCTCACCAATGCCTTGTACAATTTTAACATTACATCCCAACTTCTATATTCAATGCTCTGATTTATAAAGGCCAGCACACCAAAAGCTTTCTTTACCACCTGAGATTCCACCTTCAGGGAACTATGCACAGTTATTCCTAGATCCCTCTGTTCAACTGCATTCTTCAATTCGCCACCATTTACCATGTACGTCCTATTTTGATTTGTCCTGCCGTGATGTAGCACCTCACATTTGTCAGCATTAAACTCCATCTGCCATCTTTCAGCCCAGTCTTCCAAATGGCCTAAATCTCTCTGTAGACTTTGAAAATCTACTTTATTATCCACAACACCACCTATCTTAGTGTCATCTGCATACTTACTAATCCAATTTTCCACACCATCATCCAGATCATTGATGTACATGACAAACAACAGTGGAGCCAACTCAGACCCCTGAGGCACCCCACTAGTCACCGGCCTCCAACCTGACAAACAGCCATCCACCATTACTCTCTGGCATATCCCATTCAGCCACTGTTGAATCCATCTTGCTACTCCACCATTAATACCCAACAATTGAATCTTCTTAACCAACCTTCCACGAGGAACCTTGTCAAAGGCCTTACTGAAGTCCATATAGACAACATCCACTGCTTTACCCACATCAATTTCCCGAGTAACCTCTTCGAAAAATTCAAGAACATTAGTCAAGCATGACCTGCCAGGCACAAATCCATGTTGACTGTTCCTAATCAGACCCTGGTTATCCAGATGCTTATATATATTATCTTTAAGTATCCTTTCCATTAATTTGCCCACCACTGACGTCAAACTAACAGGTCTATAATTGCTAGGTTTACTCTTCGAACCCTTTTTAAACAACGGTACGCCAATCCTCCGGCACTTTTCCCGTTTCTAATGACATTTGAAATATTTCTGTCATAGCCCCTGCTATTTCTACACTAACTTCCCTCAATGTCCTAGGGAATATCCTGTAAGGACCTGGCGACTTATCCGTTTCCATATTTTTCAAAAGTATCCGCACCTTCTCTTCTTTGAATCTCACAGTTTCCATTGCTACTCTGCTTGTTTCCCTTACCTCACATAATTCCATATCCTTCTCCTTGGTGAATACCGAAGAAAAGAAATTGTTGAATATCTCCCCCATCTCTTTTGGCTCTGCAGATAGCTGTCCACTCTGACTCTCTAATGGACACATTTTATTCCTTATTATCCTTTTGCTATTAATATAGCTGTAGAAACCCTTTGGATTTACTTTCACCTTACTTGCCAAAGCAACCTCATATCTTCTTTTAGCTTTTCTAATTTCTTTCTTAATATACTTTTGACATTCTTTATACTCCCCAAGCACCTCATTTACTCCATGCTGCCTATAATTATTGTAGATCTCTCTCTTTTTCCGAACCAAGTGTCCAATTTCCCTTGAAAACCATGGCTCTTTCCAATTTTTACTATTTCCTTTCAACCGAACAGGGACATAAAGATTCTGTACTCTTAAAATGTCACCCTTAAATGTCCTCCATTTCTAGTCTACATCCTTCCCATAAAACAACATGTCCCACTTCACTCGTTTTAAATCCTTTCGCATCTCCTCAAAGTTAGCCTTTCTCCAATCAAAAATCTCAGCCCTAGGCCCAGTTCTGACCCTCTCCATAGTTGTATTGAAACTAATGGTATTGTGATCACTGGACCCGAAGTGCTCCCCGACGCATACCTCCGCCACCTGCCCTGACTCATTTCCCAACAGGAGGTCGAGCACTGCCCCTTCTCTAGTAGGCACCTCTATGTATTGCTGCAAAAAACTATCCTGCACACATTTTACAAACTCCAAACCATCCAGCCCTTTTACAGAATGTGTTTCCCGGTCTATGTGTGGACAATTGAAATCTCCCACAATCACTACCTTGTGCTTACTACTAATATCTGCTATCTCCTTACATATTTGCTCTTCCAATTCTCGCTCCCCATTTGGCGGTCTATAATACACCCCTATAAGTGTTGCTACACCTTTCCCATTTCTCAGTTCCACCCAAATAGCCTCCCTAGACGAGCCCTCTAATCTATCCTGCCAAAGCACTGCTGTAATAACTTCCTTGACAAGCAATGCAACACCCCCACCTCTTGCCCCTCCAATTCTATCACCCCTGAAGCAACGAAATCCTGGATTATTTAGTTTCCAATCACAACCCTCCTGCAACCATGTTTCACTGGTCGCCACAACATCATACTTCCAGGTGTCAATCTAGGCTCTAAGCTCATCCACCTTTCTTATAATGCTCCTAGCATTAAAATATACACATTTAAGAAACCCATCACCACTTATTCGCTGTTTATTATCTTTTTCTTCTTTGTCCCCTACATTTTGGGTCCGAGTGCTTCCCTTCTATGCCTCCTGCCTCCCACATTTTCCACTAGCTTTCTCTATTTGAGTCCCTCCCCCCAACCGTTCTAGTTTAAAGTCTCCCCAGTAGCCTTTGCAAATCTCCCCGCCAGGATATTGGTCCCCCTCGTGTTCAAGTGCAACCCGTCCTTTCTGTACAGGTCACACCTTCCCCAAAAGAGGTCCCAATGATCCAGAAATTTGAATCCCTGCCCGATGCACCAGTTCCTCAACCACGCAATTATCCTCCACCTCATTCCATTCCTACTCTCACCGTCGCTTGGCACAGGTATTAATCCTGAGATTGTTACCTTTGCGCTCCTTCACCTTAACTCTCATCCGAACTCCCTAAATTCTCCTTTCAAGACATCTTCTCTTTTTCTACCTATGTCGTAACATATGTTATCACTAATTCTCACTGATTAAGGTATGTTCATTAGAAAGTCGTGTATCCAATATTATCTTCGAAATTCCAACTATCAAGGGGAAATAGACAATGATGCTCATTATCACCACAACTGTTTGCTCTCATTATTGAACCGCTAGCAGAAAAAATTAGAATACACCCTAATATCCATGGATATAATACTAAAGATTCATATAATAAAATATCTTTATACGCGGATGATATATTACTGTACATTACAATACCTCAAATCACTATACCAAATATATTAAATTTAATTGAAGATTTTGGATCTTTTTCTGGATATAGAATAAATTGGAATAAAAGTGAAATTATGTCAATAAAACCGAAAGATTCAACACATTTTTTAAAATTCCCTTTTAAAATAGCTACAGAAAAATTTAATTATTTGGGAATCGAAATTACCAGATCATATCAAGGTATGTTTAGGGCAAATTTTGACCCCTTACTTAATAAATTAAACACACTAATTAAATTCTGGAAAACGCTCCCGATGTCTTTAATAGGCCGAATAAACGCAATAAAAATGATCTTTTTACCACAAATTTTATACCTATTTCAATCAATTCCTATATACTTACCAAAGAAGTTTTTTTAAAAAACTCGACTCAGATATCACTAATTTTATATGGGACTATAAGTCACATAGAATACAAAAAACTCATCTGAATAAACCTAAAGTATTAGGGGGTTTAGCACTACCTAATTTTATGTATTATTATTGGTCAGTAAATATTAAAAATATGATTCAACTGATGGATAACTCCGCCCAGCAAGCGGACTGGATTGTAATGGAGAAAGAGGATTGCTCCTCTAGAAACATTGGAGCGATCCTCCTCTCTCCAATGAAATTGAATAACATAAATTACAATAAGAACCCAATTATTCATAGTACAATCCGAATTTGGAAACAAATAAAACAAAATTTAAAATTAAGAAATTTATCACTTTTATTACCTATAGTCAATAACCCTTCGTTTAATCCTTCTATTATAGATAAAGCATACACAATGGGATAGATTAGGAATTAAAACGCTTGGTGACTTGTATGAAACTGGAAAATTACTTTCATTTCAACAATTACAAATAAAATATAAACTCGGAAATAATCAATATTTTAAATACTTTCAAATATGCGACTATTTGAAAAAATATACAAAAGATCATCATAATAACCCAGCAGATGTACTGGACGAGGCAATGCAGATAAAAGCGGAATCAGCAAACTTAATATAATATTTGTATAATATTATCTTAAATACACAAATACCATCTACGGAGGGTATCAGAAGAGACTGGGAACAAGAGTTAGCTATTAAAATTTCAAAGGAAAGTTGGAATGAATACTTATTAAACGTGCATAAATGCTCGATTAATGTAAGACACACTTTAATACAATTTAAAATTTTACATAGATTATATTATTCGAAAACTAAAATTCATAAAATTTTCCCAAATGTATCACTATTTGTGATAAATGTCAATCCCAAGAAGCTACCATAACGCACTCATTCGTTTCTTGTACAAAAATTCAAAAATTTTGGAATGACATTTTTGAAATCTTTACAAAGTTATTTAAAACAAGACTGATACCCAAAGCAGAATGGATTATCTTCGGAATAACGGAAGATGGTCCAGATCTAAATGTGTTTCAAAAGAAACTAATGGACTATGGGTTAATAACTGGAAAAAAGCGAATTCTAAAATTTTGGAAGAAGGCTCCAATACCAACTATAAATATGTGGATTTCAAATATGTTTGAAACATTACACCTAGAAGAGATAAGACTCCTCCTAGCAGGTAAACCAGATCACTTCCACCTGACGTGGTCTGCATTTATAGAATTATTACAAACATAGGGTGCAAAAGTACTTTAAAAAAAAAATTGAGGTCAGGTAAGGGGGGATGATAGTTGAAGAGCTGGTATGTCCCATTTACGTAATGCTCATAAAAATATTTGTTTTTCTCTTTTTCCCTCTTTCTCTCTTTCTTTCTTTCCTAGGGTCTATTTCTTAACTCTTTTTCTTTTGTTTTTAATTTTGCTCTTATAGGGTCTTCGTCCTTTTTTGTTGTCACATTTCCTACACTTTCACTTTTTCCTTCACTTTCTTCTTTCTTTCAATCTTTTCCTTTTCTAGTGTAAAAAATAAATGGAGTACATTAATTGTAAGAAGATATAAATGACAAGTACTAATGTATGTGGTTGTAATGTAATGTACTTCTAATAAAAATACAAATAAAAAAAAAAAAAAAGAAAGTCGTGTATCCAATCGCAAGCTGGAGTGCTGATCGCTAGGCTCGGGAGTTTATCAATGTGTTTGGAAGGGAGTAGTGTAGAAGGCAAGTGCTCCAGCGGAAATTGGGAATCTAACGTTCGACTCCTTCCTGCCTGGCTGTTGGAGAGACGGGTTTAGGTCCAGGACCGATGGCGTCTGATGCGGAACTGCTGCTGCAATATGCAGTCTGTGGTTCATCAAAGGGCGGCTGGGGTGGGCTCACGCTACCTGCGTATACCGCTGATAGCTAATGCGCACATCTCCTTAGCACGCACTGAGGGATTGCAAGTAGAGCAGTCGTTCTCGACCAAATAAACAAAGCGTACCAAAAATTTACCCCCACCCCAAATTACCATCGCGTTTCCCTTTCATGTAACGACAGTTTCCTCTTTTCTACTCCCCCCGTGAACTTGTTGGCGATTGTGATACTGTCCCGCAGAAATTGTGGTCTCTCAAAATGCACCACTCGTTACCTGGTGGCCATGGCGGCGGTGGACCTCTCAGTGATTGTCTGCGAAGTGATATTACATCGGATTGCCGACGTTTGCTGGTGGCGCACATTCCTCTTCCACAATACTGTGTGCAGGTGCATTATGTTCCTCGCTCCCGCCGCCGTTGCCTGTTCGGTTTGGCTCAGGGTCGCTTTCACATTTGATCGCTTTGTGGCCATTTCCACTCAGAATCTGAGAACCAGATACTGCACCGAAAGAACCGCGCTGGTGGTTATAGTGACCCTAACTGCGTCCTTTGTTTACAGAACGCTCCCTGGCCATTTACGTACACTTATTATCGCAGGGATCAGCAGGGTATACTGTGGGGTTGCCAAATACCATATCACTTTTATGTTCTGCCATCGTGGATAGCATTTTCCTGGACTCAACAGCTGCTAATGCCAGTCATTCCATTTTGTTTGATTATGCTTATGAACATGCTTACTGTCAGACGCATTTTAGTGGCCAGTCGTGTCCGCAGAAAACTCCGCGATCTCAGTAGCGAGGACCCCGAAATCGCAAACCGCAGACGGTCCGTAATTTTACTTGTAGCAATTTCCAGCAGCTTTATGCTGCTCTGGGGCACAACTGTAGCATATTTCGTTTTCTATCGATGTACGAACGGATTTTGGTTCAGGGGGTTGAAGAACCCATTTGCAACATTTGAACAAACTGGAATTTTGCTACAACTGTTGAACACCTGCACAAACACGCTCATTTACAACGTGACCCAGAGGAGGTTCAGAGAGCAGCTGCTCCAGGTACTCAAATGCCCCTTCACCCTAACTGTAAGTTTAAATAAAATCGAGAAAACCTGGTGTAAAATAACATTACAATAATAATCCCTTCGTGAGTGAGTGCAAAAAACTATGTAATGAAGGAGTTTTCTTTGAAACCTTTCCGCATCAATTTTCAAAAAAATAGCTGAGAAGTACAATCTGAACGCGTTCCCTGCACTGGAATGCATATTTGGCCATCTATTTAACATGCGACACGGGCGCCTTGTTCAAAGTGTCCAGTGGGGTGGGCGGCCATGTGGTATGTTGTACTGGAGCAGACCTCCAATGTTTCCGGAATTGAGCCTCGCCGTTAACTGTTTCCACCTTCCTTTGAATCCAGCGGCAAAGTCTCCAGCACGCAATGAAAACAGACATAGAGTTATGGACATAAACATTTCATGCTCCATTACTCTAGTCTTCTTTCAGACGTTCCATGGTTACGTGTGTAAGTGCCCAGTGCACAAATGTGTTTAATAAAATTCTTGCTGCAACATTTACGTTAATGAGAGTTCGATTTTATTTTTGCTTCTCGCACTCAATGTAATGCCTCATTGCACCTTGCAGAGGCTTTCGGTTTTCATCACAATTATTAACTCTGGACTAGATGCAGCCAAAGGTTGTGGGTGCTATTCATACAAGTTGGCATTACTAATTATATTTTAATGGAAGCAGAGTGTAACAAGCGAGTGTCCAGTAGAGGGCGGTAAAGTGAGTAGGTTCACCTGTGTGGTAAAGATATTCTGAATCGATTTTCATTAATATCCCACCTCCATTGATGCAGCGCCGACGCTGGAGCTCTGCCGAGGCGAAGTAGCTAAATTCGGAGTACCAGTACATATCTGTTTTGAGCGGTTGCATCATTTGCATCATTTATCGCTCTCATTGTACGCATCACGGAGATGAAGAAGCGCAAAGGATTGCTTCTCCGTCTTGAGAGCATTTCTTGTCGGGTAGGCGACGTATCGGCTGTTTAGTGACCTGCAGCGAAAAAATGGAGACTGATGAACTAACATTTTATCGACATATAAACTGATAACAAAAGTATTTTGGGGACAAAATTAGTTTTCCTTCAGTTGTTTGTGCCAGTTTTGATATCCATTGGGATCAGTGTCCATTTGTCACGTGGCGCCACCTTCCACAGCAATCTTTTCTGAATCTGATTTACCATAAAACCCTCCATCCGTAGAATCCAGCCGGCACGCCTCCAAATGAATGGCAATAGCTCTACTATTTCGGTCCTCGATTCTTCCCCATCATCACACTGTTCTTCTCTGAACCCATCTCTGATTGCTCATGTAAGTACTCATTGATATAATGAGATTACAATGTACATTAAAGATTCACTCTTCACCAGTTGCATCCAACGGTAGCGGATGGTGTTTACTCAAGCAAGGGAATCTAATAATATTTTAAGGAAGCAGAGTCTAGTAGTCGGGGCGGTAAAGGGCGAAGGTTCGCTTTTCTGATTGGTCATAGTTACAAATTGGTCTGGCATGTATCTTCCAAGCCACTACCACAGCGCAGACGCTGCAGTTCTGCAGAGGCTAAGAGAGTAGAATAAAAACAAGAGGAATACGCTCGAAAGGAAGCTTCTCAGAATCGAGTGCACCCCAGGTAGGACTCCGCAGTTGGGCAGACATTGAGAAAAATGGAGAAGGCTTCCAATTAAAATGTAACTGATTACGAAGAATAACGGATCTTTCAGCTGTTTGTGCCAGCTAAGATATTCACGAGGATCAGGGTTGATTGGTGACTTTTGTCTTGGCGGCAACTTCTGCACAAATGTTTCCATAACATAATTTACATTCCTTCATACTTTGAATGCAAGAGCAAGCCTTCAGCTCTCAATGGCAATAGGTCCACAATTCCGTTCCTCAACCGTTCCATGCCCATCACACTTTTCTTTTTGTGGCCATCTATGATTTTCTATGTAAGTGCCCAGACCACAATTCTTGATAACCTTCTTGGAGACTGCTTCTCCCACATTCGTGCAATAATATGTCTATACACACACATATATTCCATTTGGAGATACAGCGCGGAAACAGGCTCCTCGGCACAGCGAGTCCGCGTTGATCAGCGATTCCCGCACACTAACACCATCCTACACATTGCGGATAATTTAACATTTTTACCGAAACCAATTAACCTACAAACCGATACGTCTTTGGAGTATTCGAGGAAACCGGAGCACCGGATAAAAGCCTACGGGGAGAACGGACAACGGGTCACGCGGATAACGGACAAACTCCGTGCAGGCAACTACAGTGGTCAGGATCAAATCCGGATCTCTGACGGTTAAGGACAGCATCACTGCCTCTGCGGCACCCCTGCGGGTTTGATAGTAAACAATGTTATGGAAAGATTTTTGCGGAAGGTGATGCCAAGTGACAAGTCATAAATCAACCCTGATCATACATAGTAATATATATAGTAATATATATAAACATAAATATTTTAAAAATATGGTAATACATATAAAAATAATTGTTATAATAATATATACAAATATAATAATATATACAAATAATATTAGGGAATACTATTTATTGTCATACAAAACAGACATGGTTCGTACGAAATGTATAATTGTATATATTATTATAATATTTATTTTAATATATTTATATATATATTTAAATGGATGGATGGAGATATTAACAGAGGAGATCGCATCAGGCGTTAAACAGATTAAATGCTTTTGGCGGAATGTCACAATTCTAGAATCGTTTTGGCATTACGAGAACGCACAGAAGGAAGAGCAGTTCTCAGCAAAGTGTGTGGAGGCTTCTCTGAACTGCTGACAAGAGTTCACTTCAAATACTTCCAGCTGACTCACTAGATGTTTTTCTCACACAGAAGACGGAATGTTGCTCGAAAGCAAATATCTATATTGCTCTCTGGGTATTACTTCCCCGATTTAATCAAATCCCTGCTAGGTTTTGTTTGCAATTGCAAAACAACACACTTCCCACATTATTCCGTGGCCCATGGACCGACCCTTTACCCAACCGTCCATTTACTGTTCTCTCTTGAGTCCTCCCTTCATCTTTGCAATCTCTGAGTATCGGACATAACGCGGTTCCTAGAATGTACGCTCTATTCGCTAACAAAATCAACCAAATACTTAATTTTAAACAAACAAATCACATGAGATGAGCGTTAGTGGGAATAGTACGTTATCAGCAATGGTCTCTCCAACGTGCATCACTTTCCAATGAGGACAATAGAAACATAGAAACATAGAAAATAGAAGCAGGAGGAGGCCGTTGGGCCCTTCGAGCCAGCATCGCCATTCACTGTGATCATGGCTGATCGTCCGCAATCAATAACCCGTGCCTGCCTTCTCCCCATATCCCTTGATTCCACTAGCCCCTAGAGCTGTATCTAACTCACTGTTAAATCCATCCAGTGACTTGGCCTCCACTACCCTCTGTGGTAGGAAATTCCACAAATTCACAACTCTCTGGGTGAAAACGTTTTTCTCACCTCAGTCTTAAATGGCTTCCCCCTTTATTCTAAGACTGTGGCCCTTGCTTCTGGACTCGCCCAACATTGGGGACATTTTTCCTGCATCTAGCTTATCCAGTCCTATTATGATTTTATATGTTTCTATAAGCCCCCCCCCCGCCTCATGCGTATAAACTCCAGTGAATACAAGCCTAGTCTTTTCAATCTTTCCTCATATGACAGTCCCTCCATCGCAGGGATCAATCTCGTGAACCTACGCTGCACTGCCTCAATCAGAAGGATGTCCTTCCTCAAATTAGGAGACCAAAACTGTACACAATACTCCAGATGTGGTCTCACCAGAACCCTATACGACTGCAGAAGAAACTTTTTACTCCCAGACTGAAATCCTCTTGTTATGAAGGCCAACATTCCATTATCTTTCTTGTAATTGTAAACCAGCATTTTCGGTTCCTTGTTGCTGCAGATGCAACAGCTGATTTTACACCTGCTCTATTCCCACAATTCATGCCAGTTGAAATCTATGGGGAACCATACGAAGTTGGGGGGCGATGAACGGGCGAGGAGAACGTCCATACATTTAATATTTCAGGTAAAGGATTTAGTGTAGTTGATGTTCGGAGAATGGTTTCACAGTGGAGAGAAACCAGGGAGGGATTGGGATGAGGTGTGGCGGGTGGGAGTTACATGGAAACAGCCCCGTCGAGTCAACACCGCCACCGATTACCCGTCCACAACCATTTCCATGTTATCTCAGTTTCGCACGACTCTCCCCATACGAGGGGGAATTTTCAGAGGGCTGATCAACCTACAAACCCGCATGCCTTTAGGACGTGGGCTCAAACCGGGACACCCGGAGTTAACACACGCGTTCTCATGCAGATTGCCCAGCAGCACCCGAGTTCAGGATCACACACGTCTATCTGGGGCTGTCAGGTAGCAGCTCTACCAGCCGCGCCACTGTGTATTCCGCTAATAGTGGGCGATTTCCTTCGGCTGCTCCAGTGTCTTTCCACGAAGGATGGCGAGAATCTATCTGCCATTGCCGCGTGGAAAGTAGTATCATCGGTTGGAGTTGATTGGCAGATGAAATTGAGAGATTTGCAATAGTAAGTAACAAGAATGAGATTCGAGGGATTGCTCAGAGCCGGCTTTAATTCCTCCTGCAGGGCAAGGAAAAGATGTGAAATCCCCTAAATTTATTTTCTCCGCCGATGTCGCCTGAGATTTGTATAGCTTCAAATTTGAGTTGGGTACTCTCTCCCCAAATCCTCTTCGCTCCAGACTCTAGTATCCCGATTACACCATACGGCAAACACATCCTGTCATTTGGGTCTTGGGTCCTGATATTTAGTTGACAGCGATGTACATGTTGTTCAATTTGAGGAATTCGCTGGGGCTGCTGGTTTCCGCTCAAGGGTAATTTCACGGTTGTTCACAGCTCATTCTGATTTATTGGCCCCCACATCCTGCTGTACGTTCGGCTCCTCTCTCTTTCTCGCGCTCTTTCCACCTCCGTCGACCCACCCACGGCCCCTCGGTCCAAACTGCAAACAATCTTTTTTATCTTGGATTCCAGCGGATATCACACTCTCAGAAAGGAAGCGGTAAATAAACCTCGTGGCCTTCGTTCAAGCAGTCCGATGGAACGGTCTCCCTGGACATCGACATCCCAAATGTCCCATTGGCGGACAATGGACGATAGTGATAGGCCAAAGCGCCAATCTGACCATTTCAATGAAGGCGCTTATCTAAAATGGTCCCATATGGCTGTACTTGGCGCATGTTCTTCTAAATCTTTTCTAACCATTAATTAGCCCAAATGCATCTTAAGTGTTGTAACGTTGCCGACTACGAACACTTCCTTACACATATCGGCACCGTGGCTTAGTGGTAAAGCTACAGCCTTGGAGCGCCAGAGACCCGGGTTCGATCCTGACTACGGCTACTTGTCTGTACTGAGTTTGTCCATTCTACCCGTGACCTGCGTGTGTTTTCTTCGAGATCTTCGATTTCACCCAACACGCCAAAAAAAGTCAAGTATGTAGGTTACAGGTTAATTGGCTTGGTGTAAATGTAAACATTGTCACTATGGCAGTTTTAAGTGATCACTGGTGGGTGCGGACCCGATTAGGCGAAGGGCCAGCATCCGCGTGGTATCTCTACATTAAATATCCACCGTGAGGGAACAAATGCGCTTCACGACGTGTTTGAATGTTTCTCCTCCCTCCTTCGGCTTATGCACTCGTTTGGAGAACCGTGCCAAATATGAAACTCTTTATCTATTCTACTCGTGATACTATAAACCATGAAAGGTCACCTCACGAACCCGTACAGTGAAGGGATGAAGTTCTCAGATCAATCCAGTTTCGTTCTGAATGGAATCCTTCGGGTCCCGGCAACATCCCAGTAAATATTTTCTGCACGCACTCGAAGTTAACATCATCCTTCCTGAAGTATTGACAGAACTGTATTCGAGAATGATATTCCAAGTGCAGAAAGAAGGAACTGCATAAGCTACTTTAAAAAAAGATACATAACATTATGTAGACATTATTGGGTCAAACAACATCTCCGGAGAAAATGCACACTATGTTACACATTTAATGCTACAAACCTGTAAATAAAAGTCGAACCTTACACTCCTTTCACCTCCAAAACATTATCGGGAAATCCATCGAGCAACAGGGATATTTTCACCTCTGTGGTCCTGGCGCTTTTCAGTAATCGCGACCAGATGTGAAGTCTGGTGACTTCACTTATAGCATGGATTTATATACCAAGAATGCCATTCTTCTGCCGTAACCAACAGATAATAGTTGGCTATGATTTTGGAACTAGTCATTCTTCTTAGTGCTGGAAATGCATGTTATTTATTAATATCGTCCACCGAGCTAGCCTCAAATGTCTCTGAAATAGAGACGTTTACCTTTTCTCCATGCTAGGTGTCCTTGTTGCCGTGATTCAGAGGCCACGTGATTTCGTGGCAATTGTAAGTGAGCCCGAATATGTTTCCAAGCATCTAGAAGCGAACCTGCTTGCTTGACATGTGGTGCTGTTAGTAGACGACTCCATCTTAGTTGAAAACGTGTATACTCCTTTCATTATAGAACTCACCATCGTCGTACACACATGTTCGTGTCCCATAGTGTCAACCACGGCTTACATTTTCTGTACATTATCAGCTCACCGGACTAAATGCGAAATTACAGGTTGAATGGTCTAAAGCAAGCACACATCTGTGGGCGGCGCGACTCTCGTCGGCAGCGGCCTCTGCAGTCCGTCTGTCTTTTTATTATTTTTGTCTCGTTTTTATGTAGTTTTTTTTTTTTTTTTTGTCGGGGTATATGTGTGGGGGGTGGAGGGGGGGGGGGTGGGGGTGGGGGTGGGGGGGGGAGAACTTTAAAATCTTTCCCCTGCACGGGTAACCCGACCTTTTCTTTGTCGGGTCTCCGTTGTCGTTGGGGCTGGGCAACGTGGAGCGGCCTCCACCAGGAACGACCTGGGGCTCCAGTTGCGGAGCTGCGGACTACTCACCGTGACGGGGCTGGCCGAGTCCGGAGCGGGTGGAGCTGTGGTGGAGACAAGCGCTGCTGCGACCCGACCCCCGGAGATTCGGAGGCTACAACCGCGGGTCTGGCGGACAGCAACACAGGAAGCCCGCGGGTCCCTGGGGGGATACCGCTTTTCGGGGCTTCCGCAGCGGCGACTTCTACCGCCCGAGTTGCGGGGTTGAAGAGCACCTGGAGCGGGGCTTTACATCGTCGCCCCGCGCGGCTTGGAGTGGCCGCGGTTTTTTGCGATCGCGCGCCGGCGCTCTAACACCAAGACCCGGTGCGCGACCTTGCATTAACCGGCGTGGCTTTAATGGCCGCGGGATAAACACCATCGCCCGCCGGGGGCTTTGACTTTGACTCTGACATCGGGGGGGGGGGGGGGGAGTGCAGTGGTGAGATACGTTTTTTTGCCTTCCATCACAGCGCTGTGATGGATGTATGTGTAAATTGTGTTGTGTCTCGGGTCTTCTTCGTTTTGTAATGTATGGCTGCAGAAACGATATTTCGTTTGGACCTCAACGGGGTCCAAATGACAAATTTATCCAAATGACAAATAAAATAATAATAATAATCTGAAGACGAGTGGTCGAGACATAGGATGGCATGTCCATGCGCGTCGATTGGCTCTGTCTGCAAACTTTGTTAAGCGTGGGCAAAGTAAGGGTAAGGGCTTGCCTCCGTAGTTTATAACTCAATAAGCAAAGATTAGAGTTCTGCTGGAAATTAATTCAAACCACGCAGCCACGTTCTGCACGCTCTCTATCTGTTGTCCCTCAGAACTCTGTCATACCATGCCCAGCTGTTGAGCAGAACAAACATGCGACATCTTGCTCGCATTGCGTTGTGCGTGACATCCGTTATTGGTAACAACGTTTATTTTTTAATGTTTTCATGTCCTTCAAGAGAGAATTGCAAATCTGTAGATTAATGACGCATGTGAACCAATCACACTTAGCCAGCATCACTAACTCCACCCCACTATAACACTTATACTAAGGCCTATTCCCAGCAACGTCAGTCTGAGTAGCTAGGATGAACTGACTACACCTTGTCTTTAAATGCTGCCAAGTTACAGTGCTGATTATATATGTGTTTAAATCATATACTCTCAGGTGTCTGTCTACATGGTGTCAGAAGTGGCATTAATCCCAAAGAACTGAACACTGCCATTAAGCGCCCACACCATCCCACGAAGACAGTAGAGAATGTTGCGGCAAAGATCGGAACGGTCACCCTATTTTCTGTCGGAGATGCAAAGAAACGGTCATACGACAGATCCAGCAGACCACTCCAGCCTCTACTGCCGGGCCAGGTCGTCCGTCTATGAACTTCAACTGGACATTCTCGTCTGGGCTCTGTTGTACGCCCGACTGATGAGCCGCGATCGTACCTTGTGGACTGTGAGGGAGCGGTATACCGGAGAAGTCGACAACACCTGCTTGCTGTGAAGGAGCCCCGACCACCGCTTGCTGATCCCTATGCTCCGCCGCTCCAGTTCCAGCCGCCTTTCGCAATGTCTCACGCCCGTGGCCGCATGCCTTGCACGCCCCCCTCCCACGTCCCTCGGTCTCCACTAACCACGGGGTTACACATACAGCATGTTTCCCCTCTCGGTCACCACAAGCCTCTCCCGTGCGATTTTCACCTTCAGCCTCTCCGCCTAATCCTTCAGTGGAGGGAGGGGATGGTTGGGTCTGATGCTGACTAAAGATGTGTTTAAATTATATACTGTCTCAGGTGTCTGTCTACAAAATCGAAACGGTCGGGTTAAACATAGAAACATAAAAACATAGAAAATATGTGCAGGAATAGGCCATTCTGCCCTTCGAGCCTGAAACGCTATTCAATATGATCATGGCTGATCATCCAACTCAGTATCCTGTACCTGCTTTCTCTCCATACCCCCTGATCCCATTAGCCACAAGGGCCACATCTAAATCCCTCTAACTAAATGTTGTGGTCTAGCATAACGGGTCCACAAATCAAGGAGGCACAAGGGAAGATACAAAACAAAATACACAAGGTATGCGTAGTCCTTGCCATCAGTAAATGTCGTTTGGCATGTAAATGGCCATCGGGATGTTCCCGTTTTCAGTTTTAGAGATACAGCACAGAAACAGGCCCTTCGGCCCACCAATTTCACGTTGACCAGCGATCCCCGTACACTAACACTATGCTACACATTGGACACTTTAGTTTCATTCTTGGAACACAGATTCTTAGATTCATGGAACACATCGCAGAACAGCGTATATTGACGTCGCAACACGTCTCATGCTTCCAGAAACCCACTGCACCGACGAGGTCCTCTCTCCAGCAGCCGGTCTCCTTACCGGCCCTATGTCGGCCTCCTCCCATTGTGGGCGGGCGAACCGGGACTTCCGGCTGAGTTCCCGCGCGAGGCGCTTGTGCTCCGTCCTCGGTCTGCGGCTGGCGAACCAGGCTGGTCCTCAGTTATTGGCGATTGAGGTCTGGTCTAGCCAGCGATACTCTGTCCGCGTTGAGCTGCCTACTGCTGGGTGTGGCCGCGGCTAGATCACATCTGGCCGCGCTTTGGCCACATTCGAGACACATGCAGGTTTGCCGTTTAATTGGTCTCTATAATTGTTCCTGTGTGCAGGAGAGAGGCTGTGTGCGGGTACTTGCTGGTCGGCGTGGACGTGATGGAGCGAAGGGACTGTTTTCACTCTGTAAACTAAACTAAAGAAAACACAAGCAATGTCTTATAGTTCACTCTATAATTCGTTCTCTTCAGAAACGGCACGAAGTTAGATTGTTTTCCTTTCAATGCTACATTATCGTGTAACTGAAATGTAACTAGCAGATGAAAGTGTTTTCACCGGAAGTAAAGATAATGAAATGTTTCTGGCTTCTTCTTCGCATTTCTTTATTCTTCCATGTACTTTTTAGATAGAGAGAACAAAAGATGAAAAACTCTTTTGTTATTAACATAAATCCTATTAAATCGTAGACAAAAATATCAGCGAGATTGATTCGAATTGATCGGAGAGCACCTTGGTTCGCATTGAATAATTACAATTGTCGAAACAGAATCTCTTGTTTGTTTCATATTGCTCATGTTGACAGTTGTTCAAAGAAGAAGAAAGATTCACTTGGTTAACTTGGTCAACACATTCCTATGTATTCATAATTTGAATGTTTAGTAATAAATTGATCTTTGGCTAAATCGACTAAACCTGTTGTTTTTATTCCTGTGTTGAAAGAAGTTGCGCAACTTCTGGGGGCAGATAAATCTTCGGTAAACTCGTCATGGTCAATGTGTATCTGCAACATCAGAGGTGCAGCTGTAGAAACGCTGCAGAATATGACAGTGCCCCAATGCCTTAATTCATCGAATCTGCTTTTTAACATTAGTACCGAACTCTCTCTTGAGTACATCAATTTTATTTTATTGCTAATATTATGCAATCTCCGGTCAGTCACCAATCAAATACACTTTACTGATTGCACCTGGCGAATTCTATTTTGAAGAAAAATAAACAGCCTTTATCATTAACCTTCTTTTTCGCCTTCTAACTGCTGCTTTTCCGCTGGAGATTTCTTTTATTTTCTGTGCAATTGTACATGTTCAGTATCTGCGGTATTTTGTATTTTATTAAACTACGCCATATTGCAGCTGGTCCAAATTGGGCGCATCTTCTGCTGCATATGCCATACATGCAGGGTACAGCCATTGCCTGAAAATTAAAAAAAAAACTTCGTTTAACAGCAGGCACAATCACTGTTCACAATCACTGCACCTCTTCGGACTTCCTGTGGCCATTGCGAAAATAATACCAAACTTCCTAAACCTGGACCAGACTCTGCCTGTTTTGGAACTTTGAAAAGATTTTATTGCGTGCTATCCAGTCAGCAGAAAGACAATACTTGTTGTAATGGAGCCATTTGTAGTATTATAGATACATGATAATGGAACAACGTTTATTGCAAGGTGAAGCCAGCATAGCTCAATCAAACATAGTGCTAGGGTCAGCATTTAGGTAGATCAGTTGAGGAACAGATTTTTAGTTCACAATGTCGGTGTCGACCCGATACCAAGAGCAGCTCCGATCTACCTGCGCGTTACTGATATCCCTCCATTCCCTGCAGATTCATATCTCCATCCAAAACTATTTTAAATTCCACTATCGTATCCGCCTTAACCATCAGCCCTGGCAGCGCCTTACATGCACTCGCCACACTTTGTGTAAAACATTGCGCCGCACATGTTCGTTACATTTTGCCCTTCGTACCATAAAGCTGTGACCTCTTGTATATAATGTTTTACATTCTGGGAAAATCAAAGTTCCGCCAGTCTACCGGGTCTCATAAGTTTACATAACTCGACCAGGTCTCCCCGCAATCTCCGACGTTCCAGAGGGATAAAAATCCAAATATGACCAATCTCTCCCTGTACCTAATACCCGCCAATCCAGCCACCGTGCGCAACTGGACAACTGCGGCTGTGAAACACGCTGTTCTTATTACGTTTCTCCATCTTGCTGAATTGACAAAGTCATTCACTAATGGCTTTGCTGCCGGTCACCAGTTTCTGCAGCGTGCTAGTTTAGTTAGTTTACATTAGTTTGGTGTAGTTAAAGTAAACTAAACAAATACAAGTATAAATATAAAGGTGTATAGTAAAAGCGTCTTTAGGTATGTGATGAGGAAAAAATAGTTAAGACCATAGTTGGACCCTTGAAGACTGAACAGGGTCAATTTATTACGGGGTACAAGGAAATGGCAAATGAGTTGGACAGGTACTTTGGATCCGTCTTCACTAAGGAGGACAGAAACAATCTTCCAGATGTACTAGCCGGATGATCTGGGGTGACGGAGTAACTGAAGGAAATCGACAATTGGCAGGAAATGGTGTTGGGTAGACTGATGCGATTGAAGGCTGATAAATCCCCAGCGCCTGATGATCTGCATCCCAGGGTAGATAAGGAAGTGACTCTAGAAATCGTGGACGCATTGGTGATCATTTTCCAATGTTCTATAGATTCAGGATAGGTTCCTGTGGATTGGAGTGTAGCTGATGTTATCCCACTTTTTAAGAAAGGCGGGAGAGAGAAAACAGTGAATTATAGATCAGTTAGCTTGACATCGGTGGTAGGGAAGATGCTGGAGTCAACAATGTAAGATGAAATGGCGGCTCATTTGGAGAGAAGCAACAGGATCGGTCCGAATCAGCATGGATTTACGAAGGGGAAATCATGCTTGACTAATCTTCTGGAATTTTTTGAGGATTTAACTAGGAGAATGGACAAGGGAAAGCCAGAGGATGAAGTGCACCTGGACATTCAGAAAGCATTTGATAAAGTCCCACATTGGAGATTAGTGGGCAAAATTAGGGCACATGGTATTGGGGGTAGAGTGCTGACATGGATAGCTAATTTGCTCATGTTACTTTGATTCCCTTCATCCAAATCATTTATGTATATTGTAAATAGCTGCGGTCCCAGCACCGACCTTGCGGTACCCAACTTTTCACTGCTTGCCATTCCGAATGGGACCCGTTAATCCCTACTC
The DNA here is from genome assembly GCA_038087875.1 of Malacoraja senta. Taxonomy (NCBI): domain Eukaryota; kingdom Metazoa; phylum Chordata; class Chondrichthyes; order Rajiformes; family Rajidae; genus Malacoraja; species Malacoraja senta. Next base: position 255,682 of record JAXLNO010003819.1, read on the forward strand.
TTTGTATCCTGTCTGCCAAACAATTTTTCATCCATGTCAGCGCTCTACCACCAATACCATGTGGCCTAATTTTGCCCACTAATCTCCTGTGGGACCTTATCAAATGCTTTCTGAATGACCAGGACACTACATCCACTGGCTCTACCTTGTCCATTTTCCTACTTCCATCCTTAAAAAAATTCCAGAAGATTAGTCAAGCATTCCATGCTGACTCGGACCGATCCTGTTACTGCTAACCAAATGTGCCGCTATTCTTTTATAATTGATTCCAGCATCTACCCAACCACCGATGTCAGGCAAACTGGTCTATAATTCCCTGTTTTCTCTCTGCCGCATTTCTTAGAAAGTGGGATAACATTAGCTACTCTCCAATCCACAGGAACTGATCCTGAATCTAGAGAACATTGGAAAATTATCACCAATGCATCCACAATTTCTAAGCCACTTCCTTAAGTACCCTGGGATGCAGACTATCAGGCCTTGGGGATTTATCAGCCTTCAGTCCCATCAGTCTACAGAACACCATTTCATGCTTAATGTGGATTTCCTTCAGTTCATTTGTCACCCCAGATCCCCTGGCCACATCAAGAACATTGTTTGTGTCCTCCATAGTGAAGACGGATCCAAAGTACCTGTTCAACCCATCTGCCATTTCCTTGTTCCCAATAATAAATTCACTTTTTTCAATCTTCATGGTCCAATCTTCAAGGATGTAGTTTAGGCAGGTATTGTCGCAACGTTTAAGAAATATTGCGACAGGTACATAGATAAGATATGTTAAGAGGAATATGGGCCATTCGTATGCAGGTGGGTGTGCAGATGGGATACGTTGGTCATCGCGGGCAGTATGGGCCGGAGGACTATGTTTCACGCTGTATTACACTAGAACTCTATGCCAAGATCGAAGAACAAATCACCTTCCGCTTTTGCAAGCCACACGTTTCTGGAGTTAACATCCGAGTCTTCAACGTTACTATATCTCTCTTCCTCCTCATTTGGAAGAAAATACGGCATATCGACGACTGTCTTGATTATATTGCCTCTCGTGATAACGTTCAAAACTTGAAATGTCTATTCACAACATCGTTCGCTCCAGAGAAATAAAATATCCTGCCCTATACAGTCTCTCTCGGAATTGAACGTCTCCAGTCCTGGCAAAAACGTTTTCATTAATACTCTGCCACTCCCCACATTAATGGTATCAATGCTAACATATTGCGATCTGAAGAACATCGCACGTGCTGTCTCGCCAACGTCCTATACCAGATGTTTGAACTCCACTTATACCCAACTGCGTGGGACTCCCGCAGTGAAATAAGGCCACACCTCATGCTGGCTGAGGGAAGAAAAAACCCTACCATCTACATTCAAATTTACTCGCATTGGTTATAAGCAGATTGTTCATGAACAAGATGGAGAAATGGCCCTCTTTCCGTGCTGTGTAACATGCAACTACCACTTACAGTGAGAGTTCGTTCAATATACCTGCCCCGCCCGCGAGGAAGAGTTGACGCTGCGTCCCTTTAAACATTTACCGTCTCATTTGGTACTTTTGCCCTCTTTTAGAGACGTATATCCGAGGAACAAAATAATATACCTCCACTGATCATCACCGTATCTTATTTTAACCCTCCATAACTCCTCATTGTTTTGTTCGCTGCAGAGGGAAAACGCTTCTGCATTATCCTGTCCATCTTACAATTCACTCCGCCCAATATTAGTACCAGTATTGTGAATAGAGTTGTATACTCCATAGTTTAAATGGATCCTTAATGAATTATTTCGAAAAATAATATCCCTCCTCCTGTGCTGTACTGCTCTGTGAAGTTTTTTTTCTGTGAATTGCTTAGTTTGAGTGCACAAAACATGACACTTCTTTCTTAGGACACGACTTTCTTCAGAATGATCTATTCCCAAACATGTACCGCCGGTCAGACTCCCCTTAACCGATTCAGTCGGCTCTATCATCTTGCACATCAACATTCTTGATATCTCCAACGGATCAATGCATTGAGATTATTTCGCCCTAATATCTGAAACAACATCAAAATCAGTTCACCTCTCGTTTTATGAAATAACACATTTCTTTCAAGATAACCTGTAGATCAAGAACATTTCTTGTCGATATTTATTTCTGGTCAGTTTCCTCGTTACACATAATATTTGCATATTATTTACTTCAAGAAGTGCCAGCAGTTGAAAGATAGTAATGCTGCTGTTGTAGCTGAATTGTATAAGATGTCGTCTAGAAGGTTGCTGTGATTGACATCATTTGGACCCTGCCCAAGAATGATTCCCTTTTCTTTTGAAAAGGAGCTGCACGGGGAATCCAGGATCAAATTATTAATGGGTGCATGTTAAGTGAATGGAACGGTCTCTGGAAAATGCATTACAAATGCTACAAATAAAATACTGTATTATATAGCAGCATATGTGGATAAATGGTATATGAGATGTATTTTGGTGCATTAAAATTTTTAATTTTTTAATTTTTAATTTTTTTTTTAAATATTAATTTTATTTTTAATTTACTTCCCCCTAGTCCTATCTACCTGCACTCAGACCACAATCCTTCATTCCTTTCCCTTTCATATACCCATCCAATCTATTTTTAAAGGATAACATCGAACCTGCCTCCACCACTTCCACTGGAAGCTCATTCCACACAGCTACCAATCTATGAGTAAAGAAGTTCCCCCTAATGTTACCCCTAAACTTCTGTCCCTTAATTCTCAAGTCATGTTCCCTTGTTTGAATCTTCTCTACTCTCAATGGGAAAAGCTTATCCACGTCCACTCTGTCTAACGCGCTCATAATTTTAAAGACCTCTATCAAGTCCCCTCTTAACTTGTTCAACCTTTCTCTGTAACGTAGTTGCTGAAACCCAGGCAACATTCTAGTAAATCTCCTCTGTACTCTCTCTATTTTGTTGACATCCTTCCTATAATTAGGCGACCAAAATTGTACTCCATACACCAGAATTGGCCTCACCAATGCCTTGTACAATTTTAACATTACATCCCAACTTCTATATTCAATGCTCTGATTTATAAAGGCCAGCACACCACAAGCTTTCTTTACCACCCTATCTACGTGAGATTCCACCTTCAGGGAACTATAGCAAGATAGCAATTAATGATTATGATATAACAGATAGCAATTAATGATTATGATATAGTTGGGATCACGGAGACATGGCTCCAGGGTGACCAAGGCTGGGAGCTGAACATCCAGGGATATTCAATATTCTGGAGGGATAGAGAGAAAGGAAAAGGAGGTGGGGTAGCGTTGCTGGTTAGAGAGGAGATTAACGCAGTGGAAAGGAAGGACATCAGCTTGGAGGATGTGGAATCGGTATGGGTAGAGCTGCGAAATACTAAGGGGCAGAAAACGCTGGTGGGTGTTGTGTACAGGCCACCTAGCAGTAGTAGTGAAGTTGGGGATGGCATCAAACAGGAAATTAGAAATGCGTGCAACAAAGGCAAAACAGTTATAATGGGTGACTTCAATCTACATATAGATTGGGTGAATCAAATTGGGAGGGGTGCTGAGGAAGAGGATTTCTTGGAATGTATGAGGGATAGTTATCTAAACCAACATGTAGAGGAACCAACGAGAGAGCAGGCTATTCTAGACTGGGTATTGAGTAATGAGGAAGGGTTAGTTAGCAGACTTGTTGTGCGTGCCCCCTTGGGCAAGAGTGACCATAATATGGTTGAGTTCTTCATTAGGATGGAGAGTGACATTGTTAATTCAGAAACAACGGTTCTGAACTTAAAGAAAGGTAACTTTGAGGGTATGAGACGTGAATTGGCCAAGATTGACTGGCAATTAGTTCTAAAAGGGTTGACGGTGGATATGCAATGGAAGGCATTTAAAGACTGCATGGATGAACTACAAAAATTGTTCATCCCAGTTTGGCAAAAGAATAAATCAGGGAAGGTAGTGCATCCGTGGATAACAAGGGAAATCAGGGATAGTATCAAAGCAAAAGATGATGCGTACAAATTAGCCAGAAAAAGCAGCATACCAGAGGACTGGGAGAAATTCAGAGACCTGCAGAGGAGGACAAAGGGCTTAATTAGGAAAGGGAAAATAGATTATGAAAGGAAACTGGCAGGGAACATAAAAACTGACTGCAAAAGTTTTTATAGATATGTGAAGAGAAAGAGATTAGTTAAAACAAATGTAGGTCCCTTGCAGTCAGAAACAGGTGAATTGATCATGGGGAACAAGGATATGGCGGACCAATTGAATAACTACTTTGGTTCCGTCTTCACTAAGGAAGACATAAATAATCTGCCGGAAATAGCAGGGGGCCGCGGGTCAAAGGAGATGGAGGAACTGAGTGAAATCCAGGTTAGTCGGGAAGTGGTGTTGGGTAAATTGAATGGATTAAAGGCCGATAAATCACCAGGGCCAGATAGGCTGCATCCCAGAGTACTTAAGGAAGTAGCTCCAGAAATAGTGGATGCATTAGTGATAATTTTTCAAAATTCTTTAAATTCTGGAGTAGTTCCTGAGGATTGGAGGGTAGCAAACGTAACCCCACTTTTTAAGAAGGGAGGGAGAGAGAAAACGGGGAATTACAGACCAGTTAGTCTAACATCGGTAGTGGGGAAACTGCTAGAGTCAGTTATTAAAGATGGGATAGCAGCACATTTGGAAAGTGGTGAAATCATTCGACAAAGTCAGCATGGATTTACGAAAGGTAAATCGTGTCTGACGAATCTTATAGAATTTTTCGAGGATGTAACTAGTAGAGTGGATAGGGGAGAACCAGTGGATGTGTTGTATCTGGACTTTCAGAAGGCTTTCGACAAGGTACCACATAAGAGATTAGGATACAAACTTAAATCACACGGTATTGGGGGTTCAGTATTGATGTGGATAGAGAACTGGCTGGCAAACAGGAAGCAAAGAGTAGGAGTAAACGGGTCCTTTTCACAATGGCAGGCAGTGACTAGTGGGGTACCGCAAGGCTCAGTGCTGGGACCCCAGCTATTTACAATTTATATTAATGATCTGGACGAGGGAATTGAAAGCAACATCTCCAAGTTTGCGGATGACACTAAGCTGGGGGGCAGTGTTAGCTGTGAGAATGATGCTAGGAGACTGCAAGGTGACTTGGATAGGCTGGGTGAGTGGGCAAATGTTTGGCAGATGCAGTATAATGTGGATAAATGTGAGGTTATCCACTTTGGTGGCAAAAACGGGTAGGCAGACTATTATCTAAATGGTGGCCGATTAGGAAATGGGGAGGTGCAGCGAGACCTGGGTGTCATGGTACACCAGTCATTGAAAGTAGGCATGCAGGGGCAGCAGGCAGTGAAGAAAGCGAATGGTATGTTGGCCTTCATAGCAAGAGGATTTGAGTATAGGAGCAGGGAGGTTCTACTGCAGTTGTACAGGGTCTTGGTGAGACCACACCTGGAGTATTGCGTACAGTTTTGGTCTCCAAATCTGAGGAAGGACATTATAGCCATAGAGGGAGTGCAGAGAAGGTTCACCAGACTGATTCCTGGGATGTCAGGACTTTCATATGAAGAAAGACTGGATAGACTTGGCTTATACTCGCTAGAATTTAGGAGATTGAGAGGGGATCTTATAGAAACGTACAAAATTCTTATGGGGTTGGACAGGCTAGATGCAGGAAGATTGTTCCCGATGTTGGGGAAGTCCAGGACAAGGGGTCACAGCTTAAGGATAAGGGGGAAATCCTTTAAGACCGAGATGAGGAAAAACTTTTTCACACAGAGAGTGGTGAATCTCTGGAACTCTCTGCCACAGAGGGTAGTTGACGCCAGTTCATTGGATATATTTAAGAGGGAGTTAGATGTGGCCCTTGTGGCTAAAGGGATCAGGGGGTATGGAGAGAAGGCAGGTACGGGATACTGAGTTGGATGATCAGCCATGATCATATTGAATGGCGGTGCAGGCTCGAAGGGCCGAATGGCCTACTCCTGCACCTATTTTCTATGTTTCTATGTTTCTATGTTTCTATGCACAGTTATTCCTAGATCCCTCTGTTCAACTGCATTCCTCAATTCGCTACCATTTACCATGTACGTCCTATTTTGATTTGTCCTGCCGTGATGCAGCACCTCACATTTGTCAGCATTAAACTCCATCTGCCATCTTTCAGCCCAGTCTTACAAATGGCCTAAATCTCTCTGTAGACTTTGAAAATCTACTTCATTATCCACAACACCACCTATCTTAGTATCATCTGCATACTTACTAATCCAATTTTCCACACCATAGATGTACATGACAAACAACAGTGGACCCAACTCAGACCCCTGAGGCACCCCACTAGTCACCGGCCTCCAACCTGACAAACAGCCATCCACCATCACTCTCTGGCATCTCCCATTCAGCCACTGTTGAATCCATCTTGCTACTCCACCATTAATACCCAACAATTGAATCTTCTTAACCAACCTTCCATGAGGAACCTTGCCAAAGGCCTTACTGAATTCCATATAGACAACATCCACTGCTTTACCCTCATCAATTTCCCTAGTAACCTCTTCGAAAAATTCAAGAAGATTAGTCAAGCATGACCTTCCACGCACAAATCCATGTTGACTGTTCCTAATCAGACCCTGGTTATCCAGATGCTTATATATATTATCTTTAAGTATCCTTTCTATTAATTTGCCCACCACTGACGTCAAACTAACAGGTCTATAATTGCTAGGTTTACTCTTCGAACCCTTTTTAAACAACGGAACAACATGCGCAGTACGCCAATCCTCCGGCACTTTTCCCGTTTCTAATGACATTTGAAATATTTCTGTCATAGCCCCTGCTATTTCTACACTAACTTCCCTCAATGTCCTAGGGAATATCCTGTCAGGACCTGGCGACTTATCCGTTTTCATATTTTTCAAAAGTGTCCGCACCTCCTCTTCTTTGAATCTCACAGTTTCCATTGATACTCTGCTTGTTTCCCTTACCTCACATAATTCCATATCCTTCTCCTTGGTGAATACCGAAGAAAAGAAATTGTTCAATATCTCCCCCATCTCTTTTGGCTCTGCAGATAGCTGTCCACTCTGACTCTCTAATGGACACATTTTATTCCTTATTATCCCTTTGCTATTAATATAGCTGTAGAAACCCTTTCGATTTACTTTCACCTTACTTGCCAAAGCAACCTCATATCTTCTTTTAGCTTTTCTTGTTTCTTTCTTAATATACTTTTTGCATTCTTTATACTCCCCAAGCGCCTCATTTACTCCATTCTGCCTATAATTATTGTAGATCTCTCTCTTTTTCCGAACCAAGTGTCCAATTTCCCTTGAAAACCATGGATCTTTCCAATTTTTACTATTTCCTTTCAACCGAACAGGTACATAAAGATTCTGTACTCCTAAAATTTCACCCTTAAATGTCCTCCATTTCTCTTCTACATCCTTCCCATAAAACAACATGTCCCACTTCACTCCTTTTAAATCCTTTCGCATCTCCTCAAAGTTAGCCTTTCTCCAATCAAAAATCTCAATCCTAGGTCCAGTTCTGACCCTCTCCATAATTGTATTGAAACTAATGGTATTGTGATCACTGGACCGGAAGCGCTCCCCGACGCATACCTCTGCCACCTGCCCTGACTCATTTCCTAACAGGAGGTCGAGCACTGCCCGTTCTCTAGTAGGTACCTCTATGTATTGCTGCAAAAAAGTATCCTGCACACATTTTACAAACTCCAAACCATCCAGCCCTTTTACAGAATGTGTTTCCCAGTCTATGTGTGGAAAATTGAAATCTCCCACAATCACTACCTTGTGCTTACTACTAATATCTGCCATCTCCTTACATATTTGCTCTTCCAATTCTCGCTCCCCATTTGGCGGTCTATAATACACCCCTATAAGTGTTGCTACACCTTTCCCATTTCTCAGTTCCACCCAAATAGCCTCCCTAGACGAGCCCTCTAATCTATCCTGCCAAAGCACTGCTGTAATAACTTCCTTGACAAGCAATGCAACACCCCCACCTCTTGCCCCTCCAATTCTGTCACTCCTGAAGCAACGAAATCCTGGAATATTTAGTTTCCAATCACAGCCCTCCTGCAACCATGTTTCACTGATCGCCACAACATCAAACTTCCAGGTGTCAATCCAGGCTCTAAGCTCATCCACCTTTCTTACAATGCTCCTAGCATTAAAATATACACATTTAAGAAACCCATCACCACTTATTCTCTGTTTATTATCTTTTTCTTCTTTCTCCCCTACATTTTGGGTCCGAGTGCTTCCCTTCTCTGCCTCCTGCCTCCCACATTTTCCACTAGCTCTATTTGAGTCCCTCCCCCCAACCGTTCTAGTTTAAAGTCTCCCCAGTAGCCTTTGCAAATCTGCCCGCCAGGATATTGGTCCCCCTCGGGTTCAAGTGCAACCCGTCCTTTCTGTACAGGTCACACCTTCCCCAAAAGAGGTCCCAATGATCCAGAAATTTGAATCCCTGCCCGCTGCACCAGTTCCTCAGCCACGCATTTATCCCCCGCCTCATTCCATTCCTACTCTCACCGTCGCGTGGCACAGGTAGTAATCCTGAGATTGTTACCTTTGCGGTCCTTCTCCTTAACTCTCCTCCTAACTCCCTAAATTCTCCTTTCAGGACCTCTTCTCTTTTTCTACCTATGTCGTAACATATGTTATCACTAATTCTCACTGATTAAGGTATGTTCATTAGAAAGTCGTGTATCCAATCGCAAGCTGGAGTGCTGATCGCTAGGCTCGGGAGTTTATCAATGTGTTTGGAAGGGAGTAGTGTAGACGGCAAGTGCTCCAGCGGAGAAATGGGAATCTAACGTTCGACTCCTTCCTGCCTGGCTGTTGGAGAGACGGGTTTAGGTCCAGGACGATGGCGTCTGATGCGGAACTGCTGCTGCAATATGCAGTCTGCGGTTCATCAAAGGCGGCTGGGGAGGGCTCACGCTACCTGCGTATACCGCTGATAGCTAATGCGCACATCTCCTTAGCACGCACTGAGGGATTGCAAGTAGCGCAGTCGTTTTCGACCAAATAAACAAAGCGTACCAAAAATTTACCCCCACCCCAAATTAGCATCGCGTTTCCCTTTCATGTAACGAGAGTTTCCTCTTTTCTACTCCCCCAGTGAACTTGTTGGCGATTGTGATCCTGTCCCGCAGAAATTGTGGTCTCTCAAAATGCACCACTCGTTACCTGGTGGCCATGGCGGCGGTGGACCTCTCAGTGATTGGCTGCGAAGTGATATTACATCGGATTGCCGACGTTTACTGGTGGCGCACATTCTTATTCCACAATACTGTGTGCAGGTGCATTATGTTCCTCGCTCCCGCCGCCGTTGCCTGTTCGGTTTGGCTCACGGTCGCTTTCACATTTGATCGCTTTGTGGCCATTTCCACTCAGAATCTGAGAACCAGATACTGCACCGAAAGAACCGCGGTGGTGGTTATAGTGACCCTAACTGCGTTGTTCTGTTTACAGAACGCTCCCTGGCCGTTTGCGTACACTTATTATCTCAGAGATCAGCAGGGTATACAGTGGGGTTGCCGAATACCATATCACTTTTATGTCCTGCCCTATCAACAGCTGCTAATCCCAGTCATTCCATTTTGTTTGATTATGCTGATGAACGTGCTCACAGTCAGACGCATTTTAGTGGCCAGTCGTGTCCGCAGAAAACTCCGCGATCTCAGTAGTGAGGACCCCGAGATCCCAAACCGCAGACGGTCCGTAATTTTACTCCTTGCAATTTCCAGCTGTTTTATGCTGCTCTGGGGCACAAATGTGGCATTTTTCGTTTTCTATCGATGTACGCATTTTGGTTCAGGGGGTTGAAGAACCGATTTGCAACATTTGAACAAACTGGAATTATGCTACAACTGTTGAACACCTGCACAAACACGCTCATTTCCACCGTGACCCAGAGGAGGTTCAGAGAGCAGCTGCTCCAGGTACTCAAATGCCCCTTCACCCTAACTGTAAGCTTATTAAAATCGAGAAAACATGGCGTAAAATAAAATTACAATACTAATCCCTTCCAGAGTGCAAAAACTAGGTAATGAAGCAGTTTCCTCTAAAATCTTTCCTCATCAATTTTCATAAAAATAGCTGGGAAATACAATCTGAACCCGTCCCCTGCACTGCAATGCATATTTGGCCATCTATTTAACATGCGAAACGGGCGCGTTGTTCAAAATGTCCAGTGGGGAGGGCGGCCCTGTGGAACCGAGTGCTATGTTGTACTGGAGCAGACCTCCAATGATTCCGGAATTGAGCCTCGCCGTTAACTGTTTTCACCTTCCTTTGAATCCAGCGGCAACGTCTCCAGCACGCAATGAAAACAGACATAGAGTTATGGTCCTAAACAGTGCATGCTCCATTGCTCTACAATTCTTTAAGACGTTCCATGGTTACGTATGTAAGTGCCCAGTGTACAAATGTATTTAATAAAACTCTTGCTGCAACATTTACGTTAATGAGAGTTCGATTTTATTTTTGCTTCTCGCACTGAATGTAACGCCTCATTGCTTCTTACAGAGGCTTTCGGTTTTCATTACAATTATTAACTCTGCACCAGATGCACCAAAGGTAGTGGGTGCTATTCATACAAGTTGGCATTACTAATAATATTTTTAATTCAAGCAGAGTGTAACAAGCGAGTGTCCAGTAGAGGGCGGTAAAGTGAGTACGTTCACCTGTGTGGTAAAGAGATTCTGAATCGATTTGCATTAATGTCCCACCTCCATTGAAGCTGCGCCGTCGCTGGAGATCTGCCAATTTGAGATTCGAGGGAGTGCTCAGAGAGTAGGATTTAACTCCGCCTGCAGGGCAAGGAAATGTGAGAAATCCATTAATTTATTTCCTCCACCGATGGCGGCTGAGATTTTGTATAGCTCTAAATTTGGGTTGAGTACTCTCTCCCCACATCCTCCGCTCCCGACGCGGTAACGATTACATTTTTACATATTCTGATTGACATTTTCCCCTCGAGGCCGAAAACACCTTCACTGAACATTTTATGCTTTATTTCTTGACTTATTAACGATTAAAGGTAAGTAAGAAGTTTAAAAACATCAAAAGGCTTTGAATTTAAAACGACCAGCTGCAACTGATGACGTCACAATGGCTCGGCTAGCAGTGGTCAGCTTCACTTACTGTTGTGGGACGTATCACTGATGGGGACGACAGAGTATAGAAGAGAGATCGAACGACTGTCCATATGGTGCCAACACAATAACCTGGCCCTCAACGCCAGCAAAACCAAGGAACTGATTGTGGAATTTGGAAAGATTAGGATGGGGACCCACAATCCCGTTAATGTCAACGGGTCGATAGTTGAAAGGGTCAAGAGCTTCAAATTCCTGGGTGTGCTCATCTCTGAAGACCTTTCCTGGTCCGAGAACACTGATGCAATTAATAATAAAGCACATCAGCGCCTCTACTTCCTGAGAAGATTACGGGCAGTCAGTTTGTCAAGGAGGACTCTCCCTTACTACTACAGGTGAACAGTAGGGAGCATGCTGACCGGTTGCATCGTGGCTTGGTTCGGCAACTTGAGCGTACTGGAGCGGAAAAGAGTACAAAACGTAGTAAATACTGCCCAGTCCATCATCGGCTCCCTTCCATCGAGGGGATCCATCGCAGTCGCTGCCGCAAAAAGGCTGGCAGCATCATCAAGGACCCACACTATCCGGGCCACACACTCATCTCCCCGCTACCTTCAGGTAGAAGGTACAGGAGCCTGAAGACTGCAACAACCAGGTTCAGCAAAAGCTACTTCCGCACAGCCATCAGGCTATTAAACTCGGCTCGGACAAAACTCTGAACATTAATAGCCCATTACCTGTTTATTTGCACTTTATCAGTTTACTTATTCATGTGTGTATACATTTATATAATGCTATATGGACACACTGATAGACATAGTAATATAGAAACATAGAAAATAGGTGGAGGAGGAGGCCATTCGGCCCTTCGAGCCATCACCGCCATTCATTGTGTTCATGGCTGATCGTCCCCTATCAATAACCCGTGCCTGCCTTTTCCCATATCCCTTGACTCCATTAGCCCCTAGAGCTCTATCCAACTCTCTATTAAATCCATCCAGTGATTTGGCCTCCACTGCCCTCTGTGGCAGGGAATTCAATAAATTCACAACTCTCTGGGTGAAAACGGTTTTTCTCACCTCAGTCTTAAATGACCTCCCCTTTATTCTGAGACTGTGGCCCCTGGTTCTGGACTCGCCCAACATTGGTAATATTTTTCCTGCATCTAGCTTGTCCAGTCCTTTCATAATTTTACATGTTTCTATAAGATGCCGCCTCATCCTTCGAAACTCCAGTGAATACAAGCCTAGTCTTTTCAATCTTTCCTCATATAACAGTCCCGCCATCCCAGGGATCAATCTGGTGAACCTACGCTGCACTGCCTCAATCACAAGGATGTCCTTCCTCAAATTTGGAGACCAAAACTGTGCACAATACTCCAGATGTGGTCTCACCAGACCCTATACAACTGCAGATGAACCTCTTTACTCCTATACAGAAATCCTCTTGTTATGAATGCCAACATTCCATTAGCTTTCTTCACTGCCTGCTGTACCTGCACGTCAACTTTCAGTGACCGGTGCACAAGGACGCCCAGGTCTTGCTGTACCACCCTCTTACCTAACCTAACCCCATTGAGATGATAATCTGCCTCCTTGTTTTTGCCGCCAAAGTGGATAACATCACATTTATCTATATTATACTGCATCTGCCACGCCTCTGCCCACTCACTCAACCTGTCCATGTCACCCTGCATCCTCCTAACATCCTCTTTATAGTTCACACTGCCAACCAGCTTTGTGTCATCCGCAAACTTACTACGTTGCTCCTAATTCCGTCTTCCAAATCATTAATATATATGGTAAACAGTTGCGGCCCCAACACCGAGTCTTGCCGCACTCCACTCGCCACTGCCTGCCATTATGAAAAGGACCCGGTCACTCCTACTCTTTGCTTCCGGTCTGCCAACCAATTTTCTATCCATGTCAACACCCTACCCCCAAACCATGTGCTCTAATCTTAGTCACCAGTCTCCCATGCGGGGCCGTATCAAAGGCTTTCTGAAAGTCTAGATACACTACATCCAGTTGGATCCCTTCATCCATTTTACTTGCCACATCCTCAAAAAATTCCAGAAGATTAGTCAAGCATGATTTCCCTTTCATAAATCTATTTTCACTAGGACTAATCCTTTTACTGCTGTCCAAATGCCCCATTATTACCTCTTTAATAATTGACTCCAGCATCTTTCCCACCACCGAAGTCAGGCTAACTGGTCTGTAATTCCCCGTATTCTCTCTCGCTCTTTTCTTGAAAAGTGGGATAACATTAGCTATCCTCCAATCCACAGGAACTGATCCTGAATCTATTGATCATTGGAAAATGATCACCAATGCGTCCACTATTTCTAGAGCCACCTCCCTGAGGACCCTGGGAAGCAGACCATCAGGCCCAGGGGATTTATCTTCCTTCAGTCCCATTAGCCAACCCAATACTATTTCACGCCTAATGAATATTTCTTTCAGTTGCTCTACCCCCTTAGATCCTCTGTCCTCCAGTACATCTGGGAGATTGTTTCTGTCTTCCTTAGTAAAGACAAATCCAAAGTACCTGTTCAACTCTTCTTCCATTTCCTTGTGCCCATAATAATTTCACCCGTGTCTGCCTTCAAGGGACCCACATTTGACTTTGCTACTATTTTCCCCTTAACATATCTTAAGAAGCTTTTTTTACTGTCCTTCTGTATATTCCTTTTTTTTTGGATTAATATTTTTATTAGAAGCAAACATCTTATAAAGTATAGTAACATATTATAATAGAAAATAAACTTTTCATATACATCAATCATACATTATTAAAATTGTCAATTGTCGATTAATTCTGCTTCTAGTGTTTTTTTTATATAGATAGAAAAAGAGAGGTAGAAAGAAAAAAGCATTACAAATATCGAAAAAAAGAGGTGGAATAAGTTACTTATAATACGTCATTGGAGATAAGTTCGTAGTTATGAACTATAATTTTACATCTAATCCTGAGTTCAAGCTTCTGTTGGGTTTTCGTGCTGGGCCCATCTATCCCTTCAAATAGTTAATGAATGGAGCCCATATTTTAACAAAAAGTTCTTGTTTGTCCATTAAGACAAGTCTAATTCTTTCTAGATGTAGGGTCTCCGACATTTCCACAATCCACATTTTAATTGTGGGGGTTATAGGACCTTTCCAAAATTTTAATATGAATTTTCTCCCAGTTATTATACTGTAGTCAAGGAAGTTTCTTTGGCTTGTTGTGAGTGTTAAACTTTGTTCTGATATCCCAAGTATTATTAATTTTGAGTCTGGATCCAATTTAGTATTAACAATTTCAGAAATTATTTCAAAAACATCAATCCAGAAATTTTTGATTTTTATACAATTTGCAAAAGTATGTGTTAAATTGGCCTCTAGATGTAGGCATTTATCCTATATAATGATAAATACCTTCCGGCTACTCTTTGCTGTGTTATACATCTTTTCTTTTAGTTATATTCTATCTCTAACTTCTTTTGTCAACCACGGTTGCCTCCTAACCCCCTTAGAATCGTTCTGCCTTTATGGAATGAAATGATCCTGCGTCTTCCGGATTATGCCCAGAAATTCCTACCATTGCTGTTCCACCGTCATTCCTGCTAGGATCCCCATCCTGTCTACTTTGGTCAGCTCTCCTCTCATGCCTTCATAGTCCCCTTTGTTCAACTGCATCACTGCCACTTCCGATTTTACGTTCTCCTTCTCAAATTGCAGATTAAAACTAATCATATTATGATCACTACCACCAAGCGGTTCCTTTACCTCGAGTTCTCTTATCATAACTGGTTCACTGGACAGCACTAAATCCAGAATTGCCTTTTCTCTGGTGGGCTCCATTACAAGCTGCTCTAAGAATCCATCTCGGAGGCATTCTACAAACATCTATTTCTTGGGGTCCTGAACCAACCTGATTTTACCAGTCTACCTGCATATTGAAATCCCCCATCACCACAGTGGAATTACCTTTGTTACATGCCAGTTTTAACTCCTGCTGCAACTTACACCCTGCATCCGGGCTACTATTTGGGGATCTGTAAATAACACCAATTCGTGTCTTCTTGCCTTTGCAATTCATCAACTCAATCCACAGTGACTCTACCTCGTCAGTCTATATGTGTTCCCTCGCAAGGGTCTGAATTCCCTCCCTCACCAGCAAAGCTACCCCCCTCCTCTGCCCACCTGCTACCCCCCTCCTCTGCCCACCTGCCTGTCCTTTCTATAGGATGTATAACCCTGAATATTAAGTTCCCAGGCCCTATCCTCCTGCAGCCATGTCTCAATAATCCCCACAATGTCATATCTACCAACCCCTAACTGAGCCTCAAGCTCATCTACTGTACTTCTTATACTTCGCGCATTCATATACAATACTTTTAATTCCTTACGCATCTCACCTTTCACATCGATCCCTATTACAATTGGCCATACTCTCCTATCCCTTTGTGAGCTTTCCTTCCCGTTAATTCTGGGGTCATTAACCATCCCTTTACTCTCTTTCCCTTTAACTCCATCCTCGACTATCCCATTTGACACCCCACCCACCTTATTCAGTTTAAAACCACCCGTGTAGCAGTGGCAAACTGCTTTCAACAGATTTGACTGCCCCACACCACCCCAGTCTCCCCCACCTGGTCTGCTGACCATTGCTGCTTCCTCTCCACCTCCCCTCCCTCTCTCCATCGTCTCCATCACTCCTGAGATGTCACCTGTGCGGAATCCCCTCTTTCCACCTCCCATTCCACCAGCAGCCCCACCTATGACTCTTCATACTGCTCAGGTCAAGATGATGCTGGACAGACTGAAGCCAGGGAAAGCAGTGGGGCCTGATGACACCAGCCGAAGACTACTGAAGACCTGCTCTTCAGAGCTGTGTGGTATTGTAACACACCTGTTCAACCTGAGCTTGCGTCTACAGAAGGTTCCAAGGCTGTGGAAAACATCTTGCCTGGTACCTGTCCCAAAGAAGACCCATCCCACTCACCACAATGACTACAGACCAGTAGCGCTCACTTCACGTATTATGAGACATTTGAGAGATTTGTCCTTTCCTACATCAGGACTAGTGTGTCAAATCAAATGGATCCTTTACAGTTTGCATATCAGCCTAACAACAGTGTCGATGATGCCCTCATTTACATGCTGCAGAGGGTGTACACACATTTGGACACTACTGATGCATCTGTAAGGATTACGTTTTTTGACTTCTCAAGCGCCTTCAACACAATTCATCCCCGACTGCTAGTGGAGAAGATGGAGAAGATGAAAGTGGATCCATCACTGGTACTGTGGTGTTTGGATTACCTTTCCCTCAGACCACAGTACGTGCGCCTACAGAACAACAATGTCTCAAGCACCATCTTGAGCAGCACAGGGGCTCCACAAGGAACTGTGCTGGTTCCATTCCTGTTTACCATCTACACAGCGGATCTCCGATATAATACCAACAGCTGCTTTTTGCAGAAATTTTCGGATGACACAGCTGTTGTCGGCCTCATTAAAGGGGGCAATGAGGAGGAGTATAGAGACATGATAAGTAACTTTGTGGAGTGGAGTGCACCCAATTACCTCCTTCTTAACACCACAAAAACCAAGGAGATAGTTGTGGACTTCAGGAGGGGAAGGAGAAGGACTCAAGCAACACCAATCACCATTAAGGGCACTGAGGTGGAGGTGGTCGCTAACCACAGGTACCTTGGTGTGCAGCTTGACAGTGAGCTGGACTGGAAGTGTAATATGGAGGCGGTGTACAGGAAGGGACAAAGCCGACTGTATTTTTTAAGGAGGCTGAGGGCATTTAACATCTGCCAACCCCTACTGTGCAGTGTCTACCATTCAGTGGTGGCCAGTGCTCTGTTTTTTGCGGTGGCCTGTTGGGGAGATGGCGCCCGCATAGCGGACAAAAACAGGCTGGACAAGCTGATCAGGAAGGCCGGCTCAGTGGTCGGGGCTGAGCAACGAACGGTCCAGCAGGTGGCAGAGGCCAGAACTCTCAACAAACTGGGTTCTATAATGACCAACCCCACTCACCCACTCCATGCCCTGAAGGTGATCAAGAGCAGCATCTTCAGTCAGAGACTGATTGCACCAATGTGCAAAACTGACAGACATAGGAAGTCCTGTTTACCAGCTGCTATAAGGTTATATAATGCGCATAAATAACTGCACTTTTTTATTCTTTAATTGTATTTTAACTTGTATGTTAACTTGCATTTTAACTTGTTAAGTATGGCAGCTATTTGAGGAAATGTGTGGTGTTATGTCTGTCTTGAAGCTGTCGTGGCACTGTAATTTCCTGCAAAGGATTATTAAAGGTATAATCAATCAATCAATCAATCAATCGAACCTGCCTGCCAGAATGCGGATCCCTCACCTGTTAAGATGCAATCCGTTCCTTTTGTACAGCCCCCCTTACTCCAAAACAGATCCCAGTGATCTAAGAATCTAAATCCCTGCCCCCTGCACCAGTTCCTCAGCCACACATTCAGGTCCCGTACCTCCCTGTTTCTGCTCTCGCCAGCACGAGGAAGTGGAAGCAAACCGGAGATAACAACTCTGGATGTCCTGCTTTTCAGCATTTTTCCGAGCTCTCTAAAGTGACGCTGCAGAATATTCATCCCCTTCTTTCCGAGGTCGTTTGTGCTGACATGCACTACCACTTCCGGCTGTTCACCTTCGCCCTTGAGGATTTTCTGCACTCTGTCCGTGACATCCTGCATCCTGGCACCAGGAAGGCAGCACACCATCCTCGAATCCCGTCTATTGCCGCAGAAACCCCTGTCCGTACCTCTCACAATGGAGTCTCCAACTACAATGGCGTTGTCTGACGTTGGCCTCTTTGGATTTGGCTCAACAGCCCTTTTTGCTTCGCAAGCCAGCGCGCCGCTCAGTGTGATAACGTATTCTGTCCCGACAGCTTCTAAGTGGGTGAACCTGTTCACAAGATGTACAACACCCGGGGACGTTTGCATTCCATGTTTACCTCCCTTTCTCACCGTCACCCACCTTCTCTCTTCCAGTACCTTACATGTAACAATCGTACTGTAGGAAAAGGAACGACTCAGTTTCTCGGACGAACCTGAGGTCATCCACTTGCTTCTCCAGTTCCCCAACACTGTCCTTCACGAGCTGTACCTGGATGTACTTCTCACATTTGTAGCAGCGGTGTCCTTGACCTCCCACATACTGAAAGCATCACACTGAATCAGCTTACCTGATGTGTCCTTATTTCGTCTCTCCCTCTCCAGCGTTTTGCGTAGCCTCCTCTCCTCAGCCTGCTCGCCGAAGACTCTCGAGGCAAAGACTCACACATTTCTCACAGGGCACTTCACTCACAAGGCCGCTCACTCACTGCCGCTCCCTAAGAGCCGTCTTGCTTATATTGACTGATAAATTATCTTTGTTGCAGTTGCTTCAAAATCCACGGGAGCTCTGAGTAAAGTCTGCCTGTGCTTTGCCTCTCCTTTTCAACTCTTTTCCCCCTCTGACTCACTTCTACCTCTCCTCCCACTCGGGCTAGAGCCAATCAGTGTTTTCTCCTGATCTGTTCTGTAGTCATGTCTACTATGTTCTGATGTGCTGAAGAAAAGCAAGAATGTCATTGTCCTATCAGGGACACATGACAATAAATTCTCTTGAATGTTGAATCTTGAATGATCACATTGAATGGCGGTGTTGGCTCGAAGGGCCGAATGGCCTACTCCTTCGCCGATTGACTATTGAAAAGGAGCTAATCAGCCACTCTCCAACTCCGTCTTATATGCAGGACCTTCTCTCTCTGCTTCCAGACCCATAAACTAATTTACTGCACAAACACATGTGTTACTTTTTAAGCTAGGGGTCTAGACTGTTGCAAGTAAATTAACAGGCACAATCCTCGGCAACGTGCAGGCTCAGCTATCGTTTCGTTGAACACCTCCGCTCAATTCGCCTAAAATTGCTTGATCTCCCGCTTACTAAACACTTTAACTCCCCCTTCCATTCCACACTGACCTCTCTGTGCTGGGTCTCCTGCATTGTTGGAGGAGTCAAAATTGTCCCCTCTTACTTTTTGCTCGAATCTGCTTGACAACGTAACCTGCTTCTGCAAAGTATTTTACACTTCAACCGCGTGGAGAGTTTACGAATAGCCACGGCGTTTTTAAAACCCTTGCCTCCCGGTTCCTCCTCATTCTGTTGCTCAAACTGCAGACGGTCACACAAACCCTGGCGGTCAGTTAAGCCCGCGGGAGACTGCGGGGTGAGAACAATGGAGCAAACAGTGAGCTAGCAATGAAGAACAGAGGAATGTACTGGTGGCAATCTAGTGAAGCTGTATCCTGTTGCGTTCGCCTTACCTTGTAAATGTTATTGTTGTAAAAGTTACAAGCATTAGCTGTGCTAGCCGGTTTAATGCCACTGGTCCAATGTTTATCCTCCAAGAAAGTGGATGCATGCTGGTGCTTCTGAACTCCTGCACCAACTCGTGCATTTATGAAGGGCGCAGACCAAATTCCGAGAGTAGTTGAAGAATACGGCTAAATACCCGCTGGGTCTATTTAGACGAATGTTTACATATTGTGAACGTCTCTAAAGTAAGCGGGTAATTTACATTTTATTTTCACTATCACAGTTAATGCGAGTGAACTCATAAGGGAGGGTGTTATATGGTGATATGGTTATGTCATTGGGGCAGTCAAGAAGACCTGTAGAATATTGCGAGCTAAATTTCCATCAAAGTTTACCTATATATCCTGTTCACTCTTTTAAGCGAATGTTGACGATATAGGGCAGAAATAATTTGTTTGGGGGCACAAATAGTTAGTGAATCTAATAGGATGCTGTGTTGCTTCAGTGGGGAAGGAGGGAGCTAGTTGCAGTTCTATACGTGACCGCGCGAGGGCGCGTTCCTTTTAGAACTGGTACTTCACAGTTGCATCCGATGAAATCAGTGCTTCGTTGTATTGTCTTCGAGTAACACATCTAGTACCTGTTCTTTTACACAAAGACCCCCTATAGAAATTTAAATCTCTGGTAAAATAAAATTTTAATGGCATAAATCAAGGCCACTAAGCAAGTCATTCTGCTGTCTATTAAATTGGACATAGAGATTCCTGTTTTATACCAATGTCATTAGAATCGACGTCTGAGATTTTCTTCATTTTAGTCCATGTTACATTGTGCAGCTTACACTGAGTGATGCAATGAAGCCCGGGTAACTGATCGTATAGATGTAGACCCTATTTTCTTAGAAGAACGCTGTCCACGTGCTGGTCGTACATTGTTGGAACAAACTCATCTCGTTTGTGGTTGCAAATAAAATGTGACAGCCCAGATATTTAACTTTCTATTAATTTAATTGGGACAATGGAATGAGGCAGGAATATACAGTGGACTGCGCCTTGTTTCACACCACGCCGTGAGCTTTTCTGGTATTTCTGTTCCAGGCACTCCCAGTACTATGTCCCATAATACACTGTCAGGACTGGTCCCATGTGAAGCCCGGCTCCTTCTGTGCAGCCTCATCAAAAACATTCCCATTCAATTCCCCCATGGATCACATTCAGCGACTTTGTTTCAAGTCATAAAATGATATAGCACGTAAACAGACCCTTCGGTCGAACGTCCATGCCGATCAAAATGTCCCATTCCAGGTAATCCCATTTGCCCGCGGTCCCCGTTAAATCAATCCTATCCATTTGCCCGCTCAAATGTATTTCAAATAGTATTATACATCCTGTCTCCACT
Organism: Malacoraja senta; assembly: GCA_038087875.1. Taxonomy (NCBI): domain Eukaryota; kingdom Metazoa; phylum Chordata; class Chondrichthyes; order Rajiformes; family Rajidae; genus Malacoraja; species Malacoraja senta. The sequence continues at coordinate 276,514 of JAXLNO010003819.1, forward strand.
ATCTCCTCTGGCAGTTAGTTCCTTGTCGACAATAGACTAAAGACAATAGACAATAGGTGCAGGAGGAGGACATTCGGTTATTTGAGCCAGCACCGCCATTCACTGTGATCATGGCTGATCATCCACGTTCAGTGCCCCGTTCCTGCCTTCTCACCATATCCGCTGACCCCGCTATCTTTAAGAGCTCCATCTAACTATCTCTTGAAAACATCCAGAGAATTGGCCTCCACTGCTTTCTCAGGCAGCGAATTCCACAGATTCACAACACTCTGAGTGAAAATGGTTTCCCTCATCTACGTTCGAAATAGCCTACACATTCTTAAACTGTGGCCCCTAGTTCTGGGCTCTCTCAACATCGGGAACATGGTTCCTACCTCCAGCGTGTCCAATCCTTTAATAATATTTTATGTTTCAATAAGATCCCCTCTCATCTTACTAAATTCCAGCGTATACAAGCCCATCCGCTCGATTCTATCCACATATGACAGTCCCGCCATCTCTGGAATTAACCTCGTGAACGTACGGTGCACTCCTTCAATAGCAAGAATGCCGTTCCTCAAACCTGGAGACCAAAACTGCACACATTACTCCAGGTGTGGTCTCATTAGGGCTCTGAACAACTGCAGAAGGACCTCTTGCTCCTATACTCACTTCCTCTTGTTATGATGGCCAACGTGCAATTAGCTTTCTGCACTGCTCCTGTACCTGCATGCTTACTTTCAGTGAGTGATGAACAAGAATCCCCAGGTGATACCCATCACCTTCTCAAGTGCAAAGGTTTCCTTCCCGTTCCTGTTAAATATTTCCCCTCTCTCCTTTAACCTAATTCCTCTGGTTCTTTATTCTCCAACTCTGGGTAAAGGACAATGTGCATTCACGTTCTCCAATCCGCTAATGATTTCATACACTCAGCCTCCAGCGCTCAAGATATCAGAGATCCGCCGTGGAAACAGGCCCTTCGTCCCACAGAATCCGCGCTTACCAACGATCACCAACAGTAGCACTATCCTGCAAGCTAGAGACAAGTTACAATTTGCAGACGTTAAGAATAAACTATATTTCTGTACGTATTTCTAGTCTGGGAGGTAATCGGAACACCCGGAGAAAACCTAGGCAGTCATCGGGAGAACTCGCAAAATCGCTACTGACAGCACCGTACTCAGGTTCTAATCCGGGTGTCTGACACTGGAAGGGAGCAACTCTACCGCTACGACACGATGCCGCCTAATTTAGTCCTACCCAGCTCAACCGATCCTTTTTGCGTAATCGCTCGAGGGAGAATAGTAGAGCTGTGATCTACAACACCCTTCTAGTGAAGGGGTTGTTATGTTGCTGTTGTGGGGAATTCCCAGACTATAGCGATGCAGAGAAGTAATTCAGTACCGGCTCATTGAGCAAAAACAGTAATTACTGCTTTAAGGTATTTGCATATATGTGCAGTCGCCCATTGGGAAAGGCGCCAGGCGTATTTAAAGTGTTTAATTTTACTGCCCTCACGTGACTATCCATCAAGGGATTTACTTTAGCAGTTGCTGTAGCTACGCATCTGGTGTCCAGTGATATATCCAGCGACTCAGATCTGGATTACTCAGTAGGGCCCAATGGTGAACTACCCACCTATATTACTGGTAATCCGCCATATACGTTAGTATATTTTGGTTTATAGACTTCCTATTCTTCCCGAGTCCCGGACGATTTTGCTGCTATTAGTAAAGGTCAATCACTACCTGAAATTAGAAAGTCTGTCAGGGTGTCGGTAAAGTGGAATTGGTTAACGTAATTCTGACAATTCCGGGCCAGCCCATCCTCCATCCAGTGACACCCACGGTTCTATAACTAAAACATATAATTCTGCAGTTATTAAACAGGTTATCCAGGACCGAGAGAAGGTGAGACAGAACAAACGTTTCAGATCTCTGGTCACATTTCCTATCCCGCTGCCAAGTGTCGTAAGAGCTCTTGTAATTATCTGCAGCTATTGGCTAATGATATGGAAACGGATTCCGGAGAAGCAGCTCGCAGTTGGAAACAATCAAACCACCAGGACACCTGCACAGAATGAAAGCAAACCGACAACTGAGAGAGAAGAGTAAATCAGGCACATCCAACCGCATCAGCGGAGCAGAGAGCAAGACAACGGCGATGTTTTTGTAAGGGTCTTAACTTGTTTCCATCACTGTGAGCCACAGTGCGCAGTAATAGACTGCAGAGTCGCTGAGATCCAGCCCTGAGATACTCAAACTGGTGAACTTAGTCGCTGTATTGAGCTCAATAGAGAAACGAGTATCAGCGTATTGGGCCTTATCTTCATTGTCGTTGGTGTCTCTCCACATAGTAAACTCGGGCTGCATGCCTGGATATTGTCGGTACCATAATAAAGTATATCCACTCCATGTGGTATCATAGTTACAGGTTAAAGTCACCGCTTCTCCTTTTGTCTTCTTCGCCGTGTGCAGTGGCTGTGTGACAGATTCTCCGTGAATCATGACTGTAAAATAAATATATTGAGATAGTAACAGACACCGGAGTCTCATGAGATTGCACTTCTCAAAACCTGAATGAGAAAGGCGAGGGGAACTGAAAAATTTGATCCCGAATTACCTGTCAGAAACGCTCCCCACCCAACACAGATGCCGAGGAAACGCATTTTACCCGTTCACTCTGTACCAGCAGCGTTCCAAACTTGAAGCGACACAAACTGATGCGTTTTCTCAGTCAAAGCGCGGCTCCTGGTCACCGGATGTTCGCTGTCACTGCCCTGTGCCCCCAGTGATGGAGTCAGAGATGTGGGTGGGCAGCGGGGTCTCAGCCAATTGAAATACACGTAGCCGGAGTCCAGCTTTGCCCCCGAGAGTAGTCGCATCCGCTTGAACAAACCGTGGTTGAGGAAGACATATTTGTTCTTGTAACCGGTAGTGAAGGTGCGAAGCCTGAGATTGTTAAACGGAACAATAATAATGTGCATATTCACAAATGGAATAGATCGGGTAAACTCACAGAGTCTCTTGGCCAGATTAGGGTGATAGAGAAACAGAGAAAATAGATTTAAGGTCAGTGGGGAGGAAGATTTAATAGAGACCAGAAGGGTAACGTTTTAATACAAAGGGGGCTTATGGAACGAGCTGCCGGAGGTAGTAGTTAAGGCAGGCACAATCGCAAAGTTTAAGAAGAACGTTGACATGTGCATGGATAGAACATATGTTGAGGGATAGGGGCGAAACACATGCAGGTAGGACTAGTGTAGATGGAACATGTTGGCCGGTGTGGGCAAGTTGGGTCGAAAGGTGTGTTTGCGCGCTGTAAGACCCTATGATGCCATGATACTAAAAAACACAACAGTATTAACGGCATCCGTCCAAAGGCGACAGTTGTACAGTCGTTTCGGCAGTGTCGAGAAAACATCAGTATTAACGGCATCGTCCAAAGGCGACAGTTGTACAGTCGCTTCGGCAGTGTCGAGAAAAGGGGAGTTAGTACGATGTTTTGATGTTTTAATTGAGAAATGCACGTGATTTCGATATGAAGTATATTACAAGCAAAGCCAGAAGGATGTACAAGGAGACATTTTCAATCAATGTTTCCAGTTCCACTCTCCCTTCATCTGCCATGTTTTGGCATATGAAATTCATTCCTGAGGACCTCATCACACCGAGTCCACGCCGACCACCGATGATCAGATAAGTTTCGTTCCGTGTTATTTCACTTTTCCATCTATTCCTTTCACACTTGGTGTATGATTACAGAGGCCAATTAACCTAAAACATCACACCTATTTGGGATACGGGAGGAAATCAGAGCACCTGGACGATACCGACACGGTCACAGCGAGACGGGAAAACTCCACTCAGACATCACCCGAGTACAGGATTGATCCCGGGTCTCTGAAGCTTTGAGGCAGCAGCTGCGCCACTGTGCCGACAAAATGTGTGAATTGTTTTTATAAAGAGTGCAGCTGGGTGATTGTTGAACTTTAACCACAGCTAGCCGGCAATATAGGTTTGGAATTTCCATGAGTTGCAGCAGTATATCGAGTGGTCTGGTGATCTGCATTCTGCGCACAGACCGCTGCTGCCTGGATTCGGTTCGTGGTCAGGGGTTATGGCGGGTTTTTTCTATCTCCTGTGGAAACACTATTAGACCGCGCAACGTTCACTCTGTGTAGTATCAGCGTCGCCGCCACCACGTGAACAGTCAGCAGCTCACTAACATTTAAAATGATATACTTAAGCAAAATACACAAACATTATTGCGATTATTAACATAATCGCGATAGGTTCAGGCGGCCAGGGGTTTCAGAGTCAAATTAATATTGAGATTAACATTCAAAATATATCTCCAAAATCAAAGAAAATATAAGCTAACAAGGGCCCACAAATCATCTTTTCCAATATGCTAACTATACAACGTGTTGTCCGTCATGTAAACAAACCACTGGGTATTGGAAGATAATTCAAATGCACTCTCGCTCACTTGCTCGCGGAGTGGCGTGGATATCAGGGCAGTTGTGGAGGAGCAGCCATGAATTGAGAAATCGCAAGATTTGACTGGGTCTTTACATGGAAATGGTTCCCCCTTCACAGACCTCGACTATGGGAAAAACAACTGCGATTATTGTGAATTGTAGGAACAGTCATAGTGCGTCAAGGTTTTGTATTTTCAATATATATACTTTATTCGAGAAATAAATATATATAATACATGATCCTTACAAAACCCCATCCGACACTCTCGGAGGCTAAACATACATTCAATACTGTTTACACAAATTACACAATTTTACCTCCCACCTAAGGGGTCACAAGTAACATTAGCAAATTTGCAGATGACACAAAGCTGGGTGGCAGTGTGAACTGTGAGGAGGATGCTATGAGAATGACTTCGACAGGTTAGGTGAGTGGGCAGATGCGTGACAGAAGCAATTTAATGTGGGTAAATGTGAGGCTAGCCACATCATTAATGTGAGGTTAGCCAAGTAATTCCACATCAATGTATTTTCAATGCATTCCGATGATTGCGCCCTAATATCTGGAATAACGTCACAAGCGGTCCCCCTGACTGTTTTATTGATAAAAACATCGCTCAAAATATAACTATTTGATCAAGGTCATTTCTTGCTGATATTTATTTCTCGTCAATTGGCACGTTATACGTTAAAATTTCTTATGATTCTCTTCATGAAGTGCCAATAGGTGAAAGATATTAATGCCGCTGCTGTATCCAATTATATTCGCTCCCACCTAGACAGGTCCATGTGATTTACATCATTTAGACCGCTGCACAGGAACCATTCTCGTTTGTTTTGAAGAGAAGCTCCAAGCGAAATCCAGGAAAATATTATTATTGGGAACATGTCAAGTGAATTCAACAGTGTCTGGGAAGAGCAGTAGAAAGGTAGCAAATACAATATTACATCGCAGCATGTGTTGATAAGTGATCAGAAGTTCATAAATGATAGGTGCAGAATTAGGCCACTAGGCCCATCAAGCCTACTTCGCCATTTAATCATGGATGATCCATCTCTCCCCCCCAACCCCATCTTCCTACCTTCTCCCCATAACCCCTGACACTCGTACTAATCAATAATCCATCTATCTCTGCCTTAAATATATAAATTGACGGCTTCCACAGCCTGATGTGGCAAATAACTCCACAGATTCACCACCCTTTAATTAAATTAATTCTTCCTCCTTCTTCCCAAAGGAACGCCATTCCATTTTGAGGCTATGGCCCATGGTCGAAGACTCTCCCTCTAGTGGAATCATCCTCTCCACGTCCACTCTATGCAAACCTTTCACTATTCGATAAGTTTCAATGTGGACCCCCATGATGCTTCCAAACTCCCGCGAATGTCGTGAAACGCTCATCATATTTTAACCGACTCATTTGCTGGGATCGTTGTTGTAAACGTACTCTGGACCCTATCAGGAACTGGCACATCCTTCCACAGATATGGTACCCACAATTGCTCACATTACTCCAAAAGCGACCTGACCAGTGCCTGATAGTGCTTCAGTATTGCATACCTATATTTGTATTCTTGCCCTATTGAAATAAATGTTAGCATTTCGTTTGCCTTCCTTACTACCAATTCGATTTGCAAATTACCTGGTTTGGGAATCCTGCACTAGCACTCTTAAGTCCCTTTGCACCTTCGATTTCTGGATTCTCTCTCCATTTTGGAAATGGTCTACGCCTTTAGGCCTACTACCAAAATACATGGCTCCACACTTTGCTACTCAATATTCCATCTGCCACTTCTCTGCCCACTCTCCCAACCTATCCAAGTCCTTATGTAAAATCCCAGCTTCTGTATGGAGCATACTGCCGGAGGAGGTAATTGAGGCAGGTACTGTCGCAACGTTTAAGAAATATTGCTACAGTTACATGGATAATATATGTTAAGAGGAATATGGGCCAATCGTAGGCAGGTGGGGTGTGCAAATGGGGTACGTTGGGCATCGTGGGCAGGTTGGGCCGGAGGACTATTTTTCACGCTGCATGACACTAGACCTCTTTGCCAAGATCGAAGAACAAGTCACTTTCCCCTTGTGCAAGGCGCAAGTTTCTGGAGTTAACATCCGAGTCTTCAACTTTACTCGATCTCTCTTCCTCTTCGTTTGGAAGACAATTCGGCATATCGACGCCTGTCTTGGTTATATTGGCTCTCGCGATAACGTTCAAAATTTTAAATGTCAACTCACAACATCATTCGCTCCAGAGAAATAATAAATCCTGACCTATACAGTCTCTATCGGAATTGAACGTCTCCAGTCCTGGCAAATTCTTTGTCATTAATAATCTGCCACTCTCCAGAGTAATGGTATCATTGCTAACATATTGCGATCTGAACAACATTGCACGTGCTGTCTCGCCAACGTCCCAGACCAGATGGTTATACTCCACTTATATCCAACTGCATGCGACTCCGGAAGTGAAATAAGTCCACACCTTAAGATGGCTGAGGGAAACAATATCCTACAATCCCCATACAAATTGAATCGCATTGCATGCAATTCGATTGCTCATGAACAAGATGGAGAAAAAGCCTTGTTTCCGTGCCTTATAACACACAACTACCACGTACAGTGAGAGTTCGTTCAATATACCTGCCCCTCCCGTGAGGAAGGATTGGCGCTGCGTCCCCTTTAAATATTTACCGTCTCATTTTAAACTCCTGCCCTCTTTTAGAGACCTAAATCCGAGGAACAAAATTAAATACCTCCACTGATCATCACCTTGTCTTATTTTAACCCTCCATAACTCCCCGTGGTCTTGTTCGTTGCAGAGGGAAACCTCTGCATTATCAAGTCCATCTCACAATTTACACCGTCCAATATTAGTATCATTCTTGTGAATAGAGTTACATACCGCCTAGTTTAAATGGATCCTTAATGAATTATTTCGAAAGTAATATCTCTGTTCCTGTGCTGTACTGCTCTGTGAAGTTTTTTTTCAGTGAATTGCTTGGTTTGAGTGCAGCAGACATGACACTTCTTTCTTGGGTCAAGACTTTCTTCAGAATGATCTATCCCCAAACATGTACCGCCGGTCAGAGTCTCCTTAACCCAATCAATTAGTTCTATAATCTTGCACATCAACATTCGTGATATCTCCAAAGGACCAATGCATTGAGAAGATGTCACCCTAATATCTGGAATAACATCAAAAGCTGTTCACCTCTGTGTTTTATTAATTAACACATTTTTTAAAGATAATCTGTGGATCAAGATTATTTCTAGCCGATGTTTATTTCCAGTCAGTTGTCATGATACACATTATATTTGCCTATTCTTTCGTATGAAGAAAGACTGGATAGACTCGGCTTATACTCGCTAGAATTTAGGAGATTGAGAGGGGATCTTATAGAAACTTACAAAATTCTAATCGGGTTGGACAGGCTAGATGCAGGAAGATTGTTCACGATATTGAGGAAGTCCAGGGCAAGGGGTCACATCTTAAGGATAAGGGGGAAATCCTTTAAGACCGAGATGAGAAAAACATTTTTCACACAGAGAGTGGTGAATCTCTGGAACTCTCTGCCACAGAGGGTAGTTGAGGCCAGTTCACTGGCTATATTTATGAGGGAGTTAGATGTGGCCCTTGTGGCTAAAGGGATCAGGGGGTATGGAGAGAAGGCAGGTACGGGATACTGAGTTGGATGATCAGCCATGATCATATTGAATGGCGGTGCAGGCTCGAAGGACCGAATGGCCTACTCCTGCACCTATTTTCTATGTATCTATGTATTCTTTACTTCTTGAAGTGCCAACAGTTGAAAGATATCAATGCTGCTGTTGTAACTGAATTGTGTACGATGTCGTCTAGAAGGTTCCCTGTGACTTACATAATTTAGACCCTGCCCAAGAATGATTATCTTTCCTTTTGAATGGGAGCTGCACAGAAAATCCAAGATCTAATTATTAATGGTTGCATGTTAAGTGAATGGAACGGTGTCTGGAAAATGCATTACAAATGCTACAAATAAAATACTGCATTACATCGCAGCATGTGTGGATAAATGCTAAATGACACGTATTTTGCTGCATCTTCGTGTCAAGCGTTTAAATTTAAAAATAGAATGTGCAGTCGTATCTTACATTTCCCTTGTGCGGTTGGTACTCAGCTGGTGCCTGAGTAGCGAGCGATCGCATAATGAGTTTGATCGCTTTGCATCACCTGGGAGCAACCTATTTGTTCAACGGTCCACAACGGATGTCCGCGGGGAGGTGAACGCACGCTGTCCTTCACTTTTTTCCAGGAATATAAATATATAGCGGTTTGACTTCTCACTTTGACTTCTGTAAGTTTTGAACGGCATAACTGGGGACGGCTTGACGGAGAAATGAGTTGGAAGTGGCACTTGGACGTTGAATATTATTATTATCAAATTCTAGCAGCAATCGGAGTACCCGGTAGGTCAAGGGAACGCTGTATGTGGGACTGAGATGTGGGATGCTGTGTTGATAAAGTCAATGGTAAAGGTAAAGTGAAAATAGTGTGCGAAAAACGGGAAGGCTCGACTGCATCCTTCGGGTTACGGCGGTATTAACTAGAAAATGTTAATCTCCTTGATCGTTGGTCGTTCATTGGATCTGGTACAGGTTGATTCTCTTCAGATTCAGGTTTAAGTGCATTGTTGTCTTGTCTCCCTGGGAGTTGCAAAAAAAAGCTTTGGTTTGCAAGCAATCCAATCAGATCAAATATTATTATATACCAATATAAACAATTCAATATCAGCAAAAGGTAGTGTAAAAGGAGAAATCGGAGTGCAGAGCATAGTTCAAGTTTGGTAGCGCATAAACTCCAATGTCCGCAAGGGGATATAGGTGAATCGGCAACACCCTAGTATATGAATAAACGGCTCAGAAGCCTGACAACAGAGGGGATGATGCAGTTCTGGAGTCTGGTGGTGCGAGCTTTCAACCTTCTGTATCTTCTGCCCGACGGGAGTTGGAAATAGAAGGAATGCTCGGGGTGACACATGTCTTTGCACATGTCGCCTCCGTATCCCAGGCATTGTGAAGTGCAAATGCAGTCAACAGTACGGAGTCAACATCGTGATATGGGACACGGCTTCATCCAGAACTACCTGCAATGAATTGTTTATAAGGCAGAGATGTCCCCACAACAAGCTGTGATACACCCAACAGTATGCTTTCAATGCTAATCTGTAGCAGAATGTTTGAGTCATTAGATGCAGGTCAGAGTTCCTCAGTCTTCTCAGTAAAGGTGTTGGTCTGGATATCGGAGAGAGATATTAATGAGATATTAACTGCGATGAACTTGAGGTCCTCAACCACTTCCACTTGAGCACCATTGATGGTGACCGGTGATCCACCGCTTTTCCGGAAATCGATAACAAACTCCTTCGTCTTGTTGACACTGACGTTGAGATTGTTATTATCTGGAAACTTGTGGGAGCAGAAACAGACGAATTTGGCCGCGGGGTCGTGAGTGTAGAGGGTGTAGACGGGTACGGAGCAAACATCTTTATATGGCACAGTTGTAAGAATTATTGTGGAAGGGGTGTTATCACAAATTCTCGCTGGTGTACTGATCGCTAGGTTCGGGAGTTTATCAATGGGTTTGAATGGGAGTAGTATCGAAGGCAAGTTCTCCAGCGGAGAAATGGGAATCTAACTTTCGACTCCTTCCTGCCTGGCTGTTCCAGAGAAGAGGTTAGGTCCAGGACGATGGTGTCTGATGCGGACATGTTGCTGCAATATGCAGTCTGTGGTGCATCAAGGGTGGCTGGGAGACAGCTCACGCTGCCTGCGTATACCGCCGCTAGCTAATCCGCACAGCTCCTTAGCACGCACCCAGGTTTGCAAGTGGGCCAGCTGTTTTCGAACAAATAAGCAAAGCGTACCTATAATTGACCCCGCCTCCAAATTAGCATCGCGTTTCCTTACATGTAACGACAGTTTCCTCTTTTCTACTCACCCAGTGAACTTGCTGGCGATTGTGATCCTGTCCCGCAGAAATTGTGGTCTCTCCAAATGCACCACTCGTTACCTGGTGGCCATGGCGACGGCGGACCTCTCAGTGATAGTCTGCGAAGTGATATTACATCGGATTGCCGACCTTTACTGGGTGGACACATTCCTCTTCCACAATACTGTGTGCAGGTGCATTATGTTCCTCGCCCCCGCGGCCGTAGCCTGTTCGGTTTGGCTCACGGTCGCTTTCACATTTGATCGCTTTGTGGCCATTTCCACTCAGAATCTGAGAACCAGATACTGCACCGAAAGAACCGCGGTGGTGGTTATAGTGACCCTAACTGCATTCTTCTGTATACAGAACGCGCCCTGGCCGTTTGCGTACACTTATTATCTCAGGGATCAGCAGGGTATACTGTGGGGTTGCCGAATACGATTTCACTTTTATATCCTATCCTCGTGGATAGCATTTTCCTGGACTCAACAGCTGCTAATCCCAGTCATTCCGTTTTGTTTGATTATGCTGATGAACGTGCTCACTGTCAGACGCATTTTAGTGGCCAGTCGTGTCCGCAGAATACTCCGCGATCTCAGTAGTGAGGACCCCGAGATCGCAAACCGCAGACGGTCCGTAATTTTACTCCTTGCAATCTCCAGCAGTTTTATGCTGCTCTGGGGCACAAATGTGGCATATTTCGTTTACTATCGATGTACGAACGCATTTTGGTTCAGGGGGTTGAAGAACCGATTTGCAACATTTGAACAAACTGGAATTATGCTACAATTGTTGAACACCTGCACAAACACGCTCATTTACACCGTGACCCAGAGGAGGTTCAGAGAGCAGCTGCTCCAGGTACTCAAGTGCCCCTTCACCCTAACTGTAAGTTTAATAAAATCTAGAAAACCTGGTGTAAAATAACATTACAATACTAATCCTTTCGTGAGTGAGTGCAAAAACTAGATAATGAAGAAGTTTAATCTGAAATCTTTCCGCATCAATTAAAAAAAATAGCTGAGAAATACAATCTGAACGCGTCCCCTGCGCTGGAATGCACATTTGGCCATCTATTTAACATGCGACACGGGCGCGTTGTTCAAAGTGTCCAGTGGGGAGGGCGGCCATGTGGAACCGAGTGCTATGTTGTACTGGAGCAGACCTCCAATGATTCCGGAATTGAACCTCGCCGTTTACTGTTTCCACCTTCCTTTAAATCCAGCGGCAACGTCTCCAGCACCTAATGAAAACAGACATAGAGTTATGGTCCTAAACATTGCATCCTCCATTAATCTACTCTTTTTGAGACGTTCCATGGTTACGTATGTAAGTGCCCAGTGCACAAATGTGTTTAATAAAATTCTTGCTGCAACATTTACGTTAATGAGAGTTCGATTTTATTTTTGCTTCTCGCACTGAATGTAATGCCTCATTGCTTCTTACAGAGGCTTTCGGTTTTCATCACAATTATTAACTCTGGACTAGATGCAGCCAAAGGTAGTGGGTGCTATTCATACAAGTTGGCATTACTAATTGTATTTTTAATGGAAGCAGAGTGTAACAAGCGAGTTCCAGTAGAGGGCGGTAAAGTGAGTAAATCACCTGTGTGGTCAAGAGATTCTGAATCGATTTGCATTAATGTCCCACCTCCATTGATGCAGCGCCGACGCTGGAGCTCTGCCGAGGCGAAGTAGCTAAATTCGGCGTACAAGTACATATCTGTTTCGAGCAGTTGCATCGTATGCATCATTTACAGCTCTCATTGTAAGCATCACGGAGAGGAAGTAGTTCAAAGGATTGCTTCTCCGGCTCGAGAGCATTTCTTGTCGGGTAGGCGACGTATCGGCTGTTTAGTTATCTGCAGCACAAAAAATGGAGAATGATGAACTAACATTTTATCGAAATATAAACTGATAACTAAAGTATTTTTGGGACAAAATTAGTTTTCCTTCAGTTGTTTGTGCCAGTTTTGATATCAATTGGGATCAGTATCCATTTGTGACGTGGCGCCACCTTCCATAGCAATCTTTTCTGAACTTGATTGGCCAACAAACCCTCCATCCGTTGAATCCAGCCGCCACGCCTCCAACTGAATGGCAATTGCTCTACTCTTCCGGTCCTCGTCTCTTCCCCCTCATCAAACCATTCTTCTCTAAAACCATCTCTGATTGCTCATGTAAGTACTCAGGTTACAAATCTGCTTGATATAATGAGATTACAATGTACATTAAAGATTCAGTCTTCACCCGTTGCATCCAACGGTAGCGGATGGTGTTTATTCAAGCAAGGGAAACATTTTTTTTGGAAGCAGACTCCAGTAGTCGGGGCGGTAAAGCGAGAAGGTTCGCTTTTCTGATTGGTCAAAGTTGCAAATTGGTCTGACATGTATCTCCCAAGCCACTACCAAAGCGCAGACGCTGCAACTCCGCAGTGGCAAAGAGAGTAGAATTAAAACAAGAGGAAAACGCTCGAAAGGAAGCTTCTCAGATACGAGTGCATCTCGGGTAGGACTCCGCAGTTGGGCAGACATTGAGAAAAATGGAGAAGGCTTCCAATTAAAATGTAACTGATTACGAAAAATAAGGGAACTTTCAGCTGTTTTTGCCAGCTAAGATACTCATGAGGATCAAGGTTGATTGGTGACTTTTGACTTGGCGGCAACTTCGGCACAAATCTTTCCATAACATAATTTACAATCCTCCATACTTTGAATGCAACAGCCAAGCCTTCAGCTCTCAATGCCAATAGGTCCACAATTCCGTTCTTCAACCGTTCCATGCCCATCACTCTTTTCTTTTTGATGCCATCCATGATTTTATATGTAAGTACCCAGACCACAATACTTGATAACCTACTTTTAGACTGCTTCTCCCACATTCGTGCAATAATATGTATATACGCACATATATTTCATTTGGAGATACAGCGCGGAAACAGGCTCCTCGGCACACGGAGTCCGCGTTGACCAGCGATTCCCGCACACTAACACTATCATACACACTGGGGATAATTTAGCATTTTTACCGAAACCAATTAACCTACAAACCGATACGTCTTTGGGGTATTCGAGGAAACCGGAGCACCCGCATAAAAACCTACGGGGAGAATGGACAACGGGTCACGCGGATAACGGACATACTCCGTGCAGGTAACTACTAGGTATGTTACAAAACTTACCTTCAGTCGTGCTGTAATTCTGCCACTGGCCGTGTGCGCGATTTTGGCGCCTTTAAGGGGGGGCGGGGATAAAACGCTGGTTTCTCCTCCCTTGTCCTGGTTAATATTTTGTTGGAGTGCAAGCGTTGGCTGAACAATCGTTCCTAGTGGCCTTTTGTGTATTTTTTATTTTTATTAAATCGTCAATGTCAGCGCTAGAGTAATTTTAAAATCAGCTCCTGAAGCGTCAACGCCGATAACGGGGACGGATTTCACACACGGGACAGGTAAACGAAAGTGGTTTCTTTAAATGTATAAAAGTGCTTCTTAAGAAGCCTTTAATTCACATTTTTTCATGCGACACGGTGATTTTATTCCCCGAATTAACGGCAGTATTTTTCATGCCAATACGGGGTTAAATTCACCGCAAATGAACGTTCCAAAAGATCGCGTTCCAGAAATCCTCCCTAACAAGATTATTTAAATCTGTATTAATTTACAGGTATTAAACATTCAATTCCTTCCATTTGGCCTGTAAATTCATGAAAATGAGATTTACAAATTATGTTATATTGTGAATTATTGTGTGAATGTTATTTGGACACTTAGGCTATTTAAAAATGTTAATCTATTCTTAAGAAATTGATAGATGTTTAGATCTAGTAATTGAATTTTGTAATTAGCTACAATTAGGTAACTAACTAATTATATGCTTTACTTTCATGTCTTCTAAGTAAGATTGTTTCATATTTGTTTCAGAATGCTTCAATCTATAATAACTGAAAATTTCTTTCAGTTATCTTAATATTTAAGAAAGTTATGGGCTTTTAACTGTCCTCGATCACAGCTTTTGTGTTAAGTCAATGGAAAAGCAATAGGGAACAAGATGCTAATTTCCGAGTATGAAAATGGCAATAATTTCTGTAATACTGAAGATATGAAAGTGAATTAGGTGTCAAATTAAACTTTTTTTTATGCTTTATCTGATGGGATAAATTGCAGACTTTATTTTTAAAATCTCAAAATTTTGTAACATTGCTACAACTACAGTGGTCAGGATCAAATCCGGCTCTCTGGCGGTTTAGGACAGCATCACTACCGCTGCGGCACCTCTGCGGGTTTGATAGTAAACAATGTTATCGAAAGATTTGTGCAGAAGGTGATGCCAAGTGACAAGTCATAAATCAACCCTGATCGTAAATACTAATATATATAAACATAAATATTAAAATATATGAATACATATAAAAATAATTGTTATAATAATATATACAAATATTATGATATATACAACTAATGTTATAATTTGTATATTATTATTATATTTACTTTAATATATATATATTTAAATGGATAGAGAGATTAACAGAGGACATTGCATCAGGCGTTAAACAGATTTGAATGCGCTTGGCGGAATGTCACAATTCTAGAATCGCTTTGGCATTACGAGAACGCACAGAAGGAAGAGCAGTTCTCACCAAAGTATGTGGAGGCTTCTCAGAACCGCTGACAAGAGATCACTTCAAAAACTTCCAGTAGACTCAGTAGATGTTTTTCTCGCATAGAAGGCGGAATGTTGCTCGAAAGTAAATATCTGAATTGCTCTCTGGGTATTACTTTCCCAGATTT
This sequence comes from Malacoraja senta, assembly GCA_038087875.1. Lineage (NCBI taxonomy): Eukaryota > Metazoa > Chordata > Chondrichthyes > Rajiformes > Rajidae > Malacoraja > Malacoraja senta. The sequence goes on from JAXLNO010003819.1 coordinate 291,736, forward strand.
AAACCAATCCCTGCTTGCTTTGGTTTGCAATTGCAAAACAACTCACTTCCCAAATGATCTTCCGTTGCCCATGGACCGACCCTTTACCCAACCGTCCATTTACTGTTCTCTATTGAGTCCTCCCTATATCTTTGCAATTTCTGAGCATAACGCTTTTCCTACAATGTACGCTCTATTCGTTAACAATTTCAACCAAAGACTTAATTTTAAGCACACAAATCACACGAGATGACCGTTAGTGGGAATAGGCGTAACTGTACGTTCTCAGCAATGGTCTCTCCAACGTGCATCACTTTCCAATGAGGACGATAGAAACATAGAAAATAGGTGCAGGAAGAGGGCAATCGGCCCTTCGAGCCAACACCGCCATTCATTGTGATCATGGCTGATCGTCCCCTATCAATAACCCGTGCCTGCCTTCTCCCCATATCCCTTGATTCCACCAGCCCCAAGAGCTCTCTCTAACTCTCTCATAAATCCATCCAGTGACTTGGCCTCCACTACCCTCTGTGGTAGGGAATTCCACAAATTCACAACTCTCTGGGTGAAAAAGTTTTTTCTCACCTCAGTCTTAAATGACTTCCCCTTTATTCTGAGACTGTGGCCCCTGGTTCTGGACTCGCCCAACATTGGGAACATTTTTCCTGCATCTAGCTTATCCAGTCCTTTTATGATTTTATATGTTTCTATAAGATCCTCTCTCATCCTTCTAAACTACAGTGAATACAAGCCTGGTATTTTCAATCTGTCCTCATATGACTGTCACGCCATCCCAGGGATCAATCTCGTGAACCTACGCTGCACTACCTCAATCACAAGGAAGTCCATCCCCAAATTTGGCGACCAAAACTGGACACAATACTCCGGACGTGGTCTCACCAGAACCCTATACAACTGCAGGAGAACCTCTTTACTCCTATACTGAAATCCTCTTGTTATGAAGGCCAACATTCCATTAGCTTTCTTGTAATTGTAAAGCAGCATATCCGGTTCCTTGTTGCTGCAGATGCAACAGCTGATTTTACACCTGCTCTATTCCCACAATTCATGCCAATTCAAATATGTTGGGAACCATACGAGGTTGGGGGCGATGAACGGGCAAGGAGAACGTACATACATTTAATATTTCAGGTAAAGGATGTGGGGTACTTCATGTTGGGAGAATGGTTCCACAGTGGATAGAAACTAGGGAGGGATTTGGATGAGGAGGGGCGGGTGGGAGTTACGTGGAAACAGCCCCATCGAGTCAACACCGCCACCGATTACCCGTTCACAACCATTTCCATGTTATCTCAGTTTCGCACGACTCTCTACAAACGAGGGGGAATTTACAGAGGGCTGATCAACCTACAAACCCGCATGCCTTTAGGACGTGTGCGCAAACCGGGACACCCGGAGTTAACATACGCATTCTCCTGGAGATTGCCCAGCAGCACCCGAGTTCAGGATCACACACGTGTATCTGGAGCTGTCAGGTAGCAGCTCTACCAGCCGCGCCACTGTGCCTCATCTTGTGTATTCCACTAATAGTGGGCGATTTCCTTCGGCTGCTCCAGTGTCTTCCCAAGTAGGCGATAATCTATCTGACATTGCCGGATGGAAAGTAGGATCATCAGTAGGAGTTGATTACCAGTTGAAAGATAGAGAGTTACAAAAGTAAGTGACAAGTAGCCTGCAAAATCGGCTTTCTCCTCGTTTCCTATTGAATATTTCTTCCATATGAACTCGGGCCTTGAGACCTGATGATGCCGGTAACAATATAAGTAGTAGCGCGTTTCTGCGGTCTCATAGGTGCAGCTGAAAGTCACCGACTCTCCTTCTACCTTCTGTGCTGACGGCAGCGATTGTGTGACGATATCTCCATGATTGGGATCTGAAAAAATATATGGATTATGTTTAGGTTTGTCATGCGTGCACGAAAATACGCGGAAGGCCTTTGTATTATATGCTAGCAAACAGATCAACTGATAACATACATAAATACAATCAAGTCAAACGCACGTTCAACAGATAGATAAAGGGAAGATAGAGAGTGCAAAATAAAGTTAATATTATTGTAGCCAATCAGTCCCAGAGACAAAGGCCAATGTCGACACTGGGGTAGATATGCATCGCATAGCTCCCTTGCATATCGAAGAGAATCGAACATTGCCGCGGCTTATAGGTAGGAAGGAACTGGAGATGCTGACTTAAACCGAAGTTAGACACGAAAAGCTGGAGTAACTCAGCGGGACAGCCAGCCTCACTTGACAAAAGGAATAGGTGACCTGAAGAAGGGTCTCGACCCGAAACATTACCTATACCAATTCATTTTCTCCATGGCACATGGATGGCAATTAGATAGGACCGGCTTTCCATTTACATATAGGGAAAGATTAGAGCGGTTCGCATTCACAATGATGGTCGACGTTCCGTCGGAGCAAGTAGCCGGATTAACTGCTGCGACTTTACCTATCAGGCATGCTCCCCACACAATCCAAATGGTAAATACGCGCATTTTCCCTGTGAAAAACCCTTTGTGAATGTCCCTCCTCGACCAGGTTCTGTACGGCTTTCGGATGTTCTCGCCTCTACTGTTGGTGCTGGTGGCGCAGTGGTGACGCTGGGCAGGAAGTGACTGACTTCCGCCTACCACAACCTCCTCCCCAGTTGGGACTCGGTCAGCGTTCTTTCAGGTTAGGTATGTAGTGACTGGGTGGGGAATGAAACGTCCTGCTGTAACAGGGGATACGCGGCTCTACCTTATGAGGAACTCTTAGATATCATAATGTAAAGGAACTGTGAGGAACGGGTGAATGCGGGATTAATAGGTTGCGTTGATTGCTGGCGAAATGTACTTTCTGTTTAAATTTAATTCCGAGTTAGAAGTGATTCCCATTCCCACATCGAACCGCATGGAACGTATTAGAAGCAAGAGGGATGCAAGTTAGGACGCGAGGCCACCTTCAGAGCATTGCATTCAGTTTTGGGCACGTGTCATATGAAATATGTTGTAAAGCAGGAAAGGGTGCAGAGAAGACTGGCGATGATGTGGCCAGCACCAAAGGGACTGAGTTTTGTTTAGTGTAGTTCAGATATACTGCGCGGAATCTGGCCCTTCGGCCCACTGAGTCCGCACGTACCAGTGATCCCCGCACATCAACAATACCCGACACACATGGGACAATTTATCATTTTATAACAAGCCAATTAACTTACAAACATGTACCTTTTTGGAGTGTGGGCGGAAACCCAAGATCTCAGAGAAAAACCCACGTAAGTCACGGGGAGAGCGCACAAACTGTGTACATACAAGCACCCGGAGCCTCCCCCCGCAGTCTCTCCGTAGTCATGTTACACGGATCTGTGGCGCAGTAAGGAAGTAGCTATACCGCTACGCCACTGTGCCGCCGTGCCACTGAGCTATATGGTGAGGATGAGGTGGCTAGGACTTTATTCCATGATGCGCATGGTGATGAAGGGTGTACAAAATCATGAGAGGAGTAGATCGGGAAAACGTACAGAGTCACTTGCCCCGTATAGGGGAATAGAGAATCAGATGATACATGTTTAAAGTGTGTGTGTGTGTGTGGTGGGAATTTCATAGGAACCAGAGGGGTAAATTGTTTACACAAACGGTGGTGGGTGTCTGGATCGAGCTGCCGGTGTAGGTAGTTGAGGCAGGTACTATCGTAACATTTAGACAGGTACATGGAAAGGATAGACATGGAGGAATATGGGCCAAGCGCAGCCTGGTGGGATTAATGTAGATGGGACATATTGGTCGGTGTGGGCAGGTTGGGCCGAAGAGCCCGTTCCCATGCTGTATGACTCTCTGAGTCTGACTTGGAGAAATCCGCCCTACCATCCCCCTGTTTCCCCTTCCCATTCCCCGCTTAGGTACCATCGCATTCTCTCACCATCTTGTACCCGAATTCCCTTTGTCCATTAAAATAATGCTTTATTTTACTGTTTCTCTTCATACCTGACAATAATAAACCAAACTAAAGTAAACTTGACTTAACGGAACTGAACTGAATTGAATTAAACTAAACTTAATGAAATTCACAGACATGATCTGGGAAACGTTCAATGTACAATCACTTTCAGGTATATACGTGTCGTAACGTTAGCTCATCATTTAACACCAAGCTCCTTGGGTAACACTATTTTGCTTTTATTGCTTCAGATTTTCCCTTATAAGTGCAGTGACTCCATCGCAGCTGATCCGTCAACAGATGGGACCCACCCCGCTCACCGCTATTGGAGAGCCAACGGAGGCACGGGGCAACAACGAGGGAGCGCTCTGTTTGCCGACGGCATATCGACAACTCAGCTGATAGACACCATGTGGTTCCTCATTAACTGGATGGCGTGGGGAACATTTTTGATAAGTAATAGTGACACACATGCATTTCTTTTCTCTTTTACTTGTGAAACAGGGTATGAATCTCAGACTTTAAATCTCGCAGGTCTGATCATTTTTTTCCGTTTGGATCTATTTTTACAGATCACGGCCGTGGAGATTCTGTCACTCAGTCGCCGCCATTAGCAGTGAAGACAGAAGGAGAAGCAGTGACGTTGGAATGCAGATACAAAACCACGGGTTCCTACAGTATATAATGGTATCGACAGATGCCCGGCTCAGAGTCCGAGTACACTTTACGGAAAGACAGCGATGGCAATGAATGGAAGGCGGACTTTGCTATTGGTCATTTCTCTGTCGAACACCGCACCGGGAGTAAATTCATCAGTTAGACCATCTCAGATCTGGAGCTGAGCGATTCTGCAGTTTATCACTGCACGTTGAGCCGCACAATGGTGGGAGTCAGTATACACCCGTACAGAAACACAAGGCGCCTTGTGGTTCGGGTTGGAATCAAATGCAAGCCTCACACGGGTTCCTGTTCGCGGTTTCCTGTCATTCTGAGAATTGTTTCTAAAGTCGTTTTTGGTACGATTTGCGCAGGTGCGACGGTGTCTTGCTGAGATCTGTCATCCCTGTATCTCTTCCTTCCGTTAGTGGTCCCTGTTCTTTTCTATTCTTTGCTCCGTCTCTCACTCTCTTTACCACAGCTTCGAAATCAAAGTCTCGCAGCTTCCCAGCTTCTCAAAAAACGCGGTATTTGGAATGTTCCTTGTTCTGTTCGGATTCCGAATTTCTTCATCAAAGTCTCGCAGCAATATGAAGTGTCACATATCGTTCTTCAAGTAGAGGAGCGTCTTGGCGTTCAAATCTTCATCTCAATCTCGGATTCCATGCCTTTCTCTTAACATCTCCTCTGTGCCATTTTACAAAGCTCTTGCCCACATATCGCTCCTACTCGTGCCTTGGCCCTTATCTCCGTTCAGCCCCTGACAAAGCTCGATTGTTATAATATTATTATCAGTGGCATTAGTTGTATGAATGTTGCAAGATAATTCATTGAATTAATTGTGAAATTCTTGTCACTGTTATTTTGAAGAGCGCGCGCCGGTGTGGAAATCTTTGGCGAATTGATGCCGATCTTTATCATTCTCGCAGAACATTCTTGTTCCCGATATTCAACCCGACGTTGTTCACCCCAAGCTCTGCCTCAACGATTACTGTATTCAGATAAATTATACCGCACATCCAACAGTAGCAGTGCCCCCAATCTCGACTCTGTAGATGTGGGATTAGACGGAGTATTTGGCAAATAAGCTTGCAGTGTAGTTACCCGATTGACCAACTAACCGGGATACACGCCTGTGTACACTGTGATTGACGATCCATTCCATCTAAAACAATAAAATACCAGGTTATTCTGCCGATCACTTATTTTCGCAGCTGAGTCCAGGCAGATCAATAATATTCGAACATTTTAAGACACGCCCTCAATTTCCAGAAATATGTCCAATTTAACGAAGAGGTTTTTATGTAGCAACGTGTCTTTATTTGAACTAAAGATAATTTTCATCTTGCTTGTTTCGCTTCGTTATGTCGGAATTAGGATCGTGCTAAGCGATTATTCCGTATATATTACCCTTTCTACCAGAACAGCCTTCCACTCTTGAAAGCAATCAGAAATTGATACAATTCCGTGTAAATCGGGCCAAACTTTATTTATTCCAGGGAAGAGAACACGGCTGACAATTTCGCAATGCGTTCTTCATTTTCTGGTTTCCTTATGATGCAGCAGCTATTACATTTGCCTTGCGCTAATGAAAACATTGTATTGCATTAGAGGCAAGTCACAAATGACTAGAGATGCTGGAATGTGCAGCAAAAATAAAATGATGTGTTGGAGGAACTCAACGGCGATTGCCAGACAATGTACAAAAAAATGGAATGCGTGAGACGAGATGTAATACACGAACGGTGAATCCCCACCTGCGGATTAGTGGATGGACTCTCGTGAGGGGGAGACGGATGTAGATAATGGCAGGGCTTGGTAGGATGCCTGTTTCTTCGTTGTCCATATGGAGCATCCTTTGTTCCAAAAACATTCTCGCAAATTTCCCCATTCGGCATCCCCATTTAGTTCATTCGAAAAATAAATTGAATTTAGTTTAGTTTAGAGATACAGCGCAGAAACAGGTCCCTCGGCCCATCGAGACCGCACCGACCAGCGAGCCCCCACACACACGAGCGACAATTCACACTTACACTAAGGCAATTAACCTACATGCCTGAACGCCACAGATCTCGGAGAAAACCCACGAGGTCACGGCGAGAACGTACAAACTCCGTACACACTGCACCCGTAGTCGGGATCGAACTCGGGTCTACGGCACCCGAAGTGCTGTTAGGCAGCAACTCTACTGCTGCGCCACCGTGGCCGCCCGGAATTTAATTTGGTTGGATTGGAATGGTGGGCAGGATAAATAATTCACGCGAATGCTTTGCGGTTTGGGAGCACACAGTGAATGCTGGTATATGAACGCAACGCATTTTTCGCGGGGAATAATAAAGATAGGCACCAAGTCACCAACGATTTCCACGGTAAAACAAAACCATCAAAATAACAAAATGGCCTTCTCCTCCTTCAATAAACTGTGATCTGGTAAATGTTTGATGAAGCGAGGAGAGGAGCTCATCATTGAAACTGGAGATGAACAACCATTGAAACAATTTGCAGCAATATGAAGTGTGACATTTCGTTGTTCAAGTAGAGGAGCGTCTTGGCGTTCAAATCTTCATCTCAATCTCGGATTCCATGCCTTTCTCTTAACATCTCCTCTGTGCCATTTTACAAAGCTCTTGCCCACATATCGCTCCAACTCGTGCCTTGGCCCTTATCTCCGTTCAGTCCCTGATAAAGCTCGATTGTTATAATATTATTATCAGTGGCATTAGTTTTATGAATGTTGCAAGATAATTCATTGAATTAATTGTGGAATTCTTGTCACTGTTATTTTGAAGAGCGCGCGCCGGTGTGGAAATATTTGGCGACTTGATGCCGATCTTTATCATTCTCGCAGAACATTCTTGTTCCCGATATTCAACCCGACGTTGTTCACCCCAAGCTCTGCCTCGACGATTACTGTATTCAGGTAAATTATACCGCACATCCAACAGTAGCAGTGCCCCCAAGCTCGACTGTGTAGATCTGTGATCAGTCGGAGTATTTGGCAAATAAGCTTGCAGTGTAGTTACCCGATTGACCAAATAACCGGGATACACGCCTGTGTACACTATGATTGACGATCCATTCCATCTATAACAATAAAATATCAGGTTATTCTGCCGATCACTTATTTTCGCAGCTGAGTCCAGGCAGATCAATAACATTCGAACATTTTATGACACGCCTACAATTTCCAGAAAGATATCCAATTTAACGAAGAGATTTTTATGTAGCAACGTGTTTTTATTTGAAATAAAGATAATTTTCATCTTGCTTGTTTCGCTTCGTTATGTCGGAATTAGGATCGTGCTAAGCGTTTATTCCGTATATGTTACCCTTTCTACCAGAACAGCCTTCTACTCTTGAAAGCAATCAGAAATTGATCCAATTAAGTGTAAATCAGGCCAAACTTTATTTATTCCAGGGAGGAGAACACGGCTGACAATTTCGCAATGCGTTGTTCATTTTCTGGTTTCCTTATGATGCAGCAGATATTACATTTGCCTTGCGCTAATGAAAACATTGTATTGCATTAGAGGCAAATTACAAATGACTAGAGATGCTGGAATGTGCAGCAAAAATAAAATTATGTGTTGGAGGAACTCAACGCCGTCTGCCAGACATTGTACAAAAAATGGAATGCGTGAGACGAGATGTAATACACGAACGGTGAATCCCCACCTGCGGATTAGTGGATGGACTCTGGTGAGGGGGAGACGGATATAGATAATGGCAGGGCTTGGTAGGATGTCTGTTTCTTCATTGTCCATATGGAGCATCCTTTGTTCCAAAAACATTCTCGCATATTTCCCCATTCGGCATCCCCTGCGCGGGCTACGGCTTGTGGACTGCCTCTTGGAACCATGCAGTACAGGCTAATATTATTAACTTCGCCACTTACGTCCGCCCTGGCCTCAAATTGACTTGAACCACTTTGCCCGTCCTATTTCCTAATCGTTTTGTCTCTCACTCACCCGGTGCTTACACCGAATCAACAGATGAGGAGTGAATTAATCAGCGGCAAAAACATAAAACCATTTGCTGGAGCTGTGTCCACTTGAACCCTGTTGGGACCAGTATCCTGGCAAACTGCACAACGAGGGCGGTAGGAAGTGTCAATATGAGTTTTTGCAAACAAATAGAGGAGGCACGCAGGATCACGTGATGTGTTGTAGGTTACACAGTCTCACTTCGTCATCGTTTCCGCTCATTGAGCCCTTTCCTTTTGACGACCACGGATGGATTCGGGGGCCGGTGTTGTTGCATGGTTGACCCCACCTCAGAAATAGGAGCCGCGCCAGGCTTCCGCGGTGCTATCAATGAGCAAGTGTGGAATCGCTCTCCTATTGTCCGCGGCTGCGATGACGTTGGCAATAACGCACTGGATGTACTGCGCTCAGCTGCAATGAGCAAACATTGCATTCCCCAATCGAGCAGAATATCGCCAATGCAGGGAGCACACAGATGAAGAAGATTATGTTTATCCTCGTCGCCAATCAGCGATACATTTTCATTCTCGGTATCATTCAAAATCGCACTAAAGTTTCTGTTTGTTAACTCCCCCCAGCTAAAAATGATATTCGACATTTCCTTGATCTATCGTTTTCACACCTTACCCTTCCATATCTCTAGTCTCCCTCTCCCCTGACTCCCAATATCGACCCGTAACGTCACCCATCTTCTCTCCGTAAATGCCTCCTGTCCCGATGTTACACCAGCATTTTGTTTCTATCTTCGGCAGGGTACGACAAGATTTAACTCCATAGGGCAGAGTACAGGCCGGTGCACATCTGCCGCATTGTGGACATTGGGATTTGATTCTGGAATTGATGCGCTACAATGTGGAGAACTTTATCCTGCACTCTGTATCTTTCCCTTTGCTCTATCTATTGCACTTCGGTTTGAATGGGTTGTATTTATGGACCGTTATCTGATCTGCTGGCTAGTATGCAAAGCATAATTTATCACTGTATCTCTGACCATTATAAATCTAAACCCAACCCATGTGTTTTCCAGACACCAGACATGGCGATTCTGTTCACACAGATGCCGCCCTCAGCACAGAGCACAGAAAGGGAGTCGGTGGGTTTCAGCTGCGCCGATGACACCGCAAGCCGCCCCAGAGAGAAACTGAGTGAGTTGGGAAGAATTCTCAGGCGGCGGGAAACCACAACCACCAAGCGCGGTGCAGACGTATCTCGCTGCAGCAGGCAAAGCAGAGGCTGATGTTTTTGTAGGAAGGTTCCACTTGTTTCCATCACTGTGAGGCTCAGGGCGCAGTAATAAACTGCAGAGTCGCTCAGCTCCAGCCCCGATAGGGTTAAACTGACTAATTTTCTATCGGTCTGGAGCTGGGCAGAGAAGCGAGCGCCTGCAAAATCGGCTTTCTCCTCGGTTCCACTATAATATTTATACAGTATGAACTCGGGCCTTGAGTCCCGATGATGCCGGTACCAAAATAAGAAGTAGCTCGTTTCTGCGGTATCATAGGTGCAGCTGAAAGTCATCGACTGTCCTTCTACCTTCTGTGCTGACGGCAGCGATTGTGTGACGGTATCTCCATGATTGGGATCTGAAAAAAAAGGATTAGATTTAGGTTTGTTATGCGTGCATCAAATATACGCAAAAGACCTTTGTATTACATGCTACCCAAACAGATCAACTGATAATATACTTCAATACAATCAAACCAAACGCGCGTTCAATAGGTAGATAAAGGGGAAATAGCAAGTGCAGAATAAAGTTCATATTATTGTAGCGAATCAGTTCCAGAGACAAAGGCTAATGTCGACACTGGGGTAGATATGCATCGCATAACTCCCTTGCATATCGAGGTGAATCTAGCATTGCCGCGGCTGAGAGGTAGTAAGGAACTTCAGATTCTGACTTAAACCGAAGTTAGACACGGAAAGCTGGAGTAACTCAGTGGGTCACCCTGCTTCTCTTGGCAAAAGGAATAGGTGACCTGAAGAAGGGTATCGACCCGAAACATGACCTATTTCAATTCATTTTCTCCATGGCATGTGGATGTCGATTAAATAGTACCCGGCTTTCCATTTACATATAGGGAAATATTAGTCCGGTTCGCATTCACAATGATGGTCGATGACCGGTCGGAGTAAGTAGTATGATTAACTGCTGCGACTTTACCTATCAGGCATGCTCCCCACACAATCCAAATGGCAAATATGCACATTTTCCCTGTGAAAACCCCTTTGTGAAATTCCCTTCCTCGACCTGGTGCTGTGCGGCTTTCGAATGTTCTCGCCTCTACTGTTGGTGCTGGTGGCGCTGTTGTAACGATGGGCGGGAACTGACAGACTTCCGCCTACCCCAGTTTACTCCAGAATTGGGACTCCGTCAGCGTTTTTTCAGGTTAGGCATGTAGTGAGTGGGTGGCGAAGGAAACGTCGTCATAGCTGTAACAGGGGAAACGCGGCTCCGCCGCGTGAGGAACACTAAGGTATCATATAACATATAACATATAACAATTACAGCACGGAAACAGGCCATCTCGATCCTTCTAGTCCGTGCCGAACACGTATTCTCCCCTAGTCCCATATACCTGCGCTCAGACCATAACCCATATAATAACATATTATATGGGTTATGGTATCGTAATGTAAAGGAACTGTGAGCAGCGTCTCAATGATGGATTTATATGTTACGTTGATTGCCTTTTCCGTTTAAATGTATCTGTTAGAATTTAAGAGGTCCCAGATCCCATTCCCAGATCGAACCGCGAGGAATGGATTCGATGCGAGCGAGATGCGCGTTAGGATGGGAGGCCTCCTTTAGTATATTGCGTTCCGTTTTGCGCAGTCATATGAAAGATGTTGTCAAGCAGGAAAGGGTGCAGAGAAGATTTGAGATTATGTTGCCAGCCCCCAAGGGACTGAGTTTTGTTTCGTGGCGTAGTTCAGAGATACTGCGCGAAAACGGGCCCTTCGGCCCACGAGTCCGCACCTACCAGTGATCCCCGCACATCAACAATACCCTACACACGTGTGGGACAATTTTACATTGATAACAAGCCAATTAACCTACAAACATGTACGTCTTTGGAGTGTGGGCGGAAACATAAGATCTCGGAGAAAACCCACGCAAGTCACGGGGAGAGCGTACAAACTGTGTACATACAAGCAGCCGGAGCCAGGATACCCAGGTCTCTGGCGCAGTAAGGAAGTAGCTATACCGCTACGCCACCGTGCCGCCATGCCACTGAGCTACATGGTGAGGATGAGTTGGCTAGGAGTTTATTCCTTGATGCGCAGGGGAAGGAAGGGTGATCTTACAGAGGTGTACAAAATCACGAGAGGAAAAGATCGGGAAACGCACAGAGTGACATGCCCCATATAGGGGAATAGCGTACCAGAGGATACAGGGTTAAGGTGTGTGTGTGTGTGGTGGGGATTTAATAGGAACCAGAGGGGAAACCTTTTTTACACAAATGGTGGTGGTTGTTTGGATCGAACTGCCGGGATAGGTAGTGCAACGCTTTAAACAGGTACACGGAAAGGATCACTTGGGGGCTGGTAACATGGAGGTATATGGGCCAAGCACAGGCTGGTGGGATTAGTGTAGATGGGACATATCGGTCGGTGGTTGTGTGTGTGTGAATGTGTGTGTCTGTGTGTGTGAGAGAGAAAGGGGGAGTGGTAGCCACTGTTCGCTGCCCTTGGCACCATGCACACGCTGCTCATTATTTTTTGGTGGCAGAGGTAATTGATTTGAGAGGTGTTGTTGGATTGGGAACTATATGTAGTACATCATCAGCTGTGCAGTCGATTTGCCGAGTCATGGCAGTATACAGCATGGAAATAGCCCTTCCGCTCAATCCGCCCACATCGAAGAAAATGCCGCATCTACACTAGTCCAATCTGCCTGCGTTTGGCCCATATTCCTCTAAACCTTTCCACTTCATGTACCTAATCGAAATGTCTTTTAAATGTTGAGATAGTGACTGGCCCAACAACCTCCACTGCCAGCTCGTTCCATACACCCTCCACCCATTGAGTGAAAAAGCTTTTCCTCAAGTTCCTATTAATTGTCTCTCCGTCTCACCTTAAACGGTTGTCCTCAGGCCCTTGATTCGAAAGACCCAACTCTGTGTAAAAGACTCTGTGAATTCACGCTGTTTATTCCCCTCGTGATCGCTTGCACCTCTACAGAATCATTTACGTAGTCTATTCCTGGAATGTAGTGTAAACGTTAGCAGTGATGACGGATTGCGTTGTAAAATTTGGAGTAGATCTGAGAAGAGCAGTTGGTCGGGCGATAGACGCAACACGGCGATGTAGGCCCTGCCCAATAACCAGTTGGGATTGAACCAACTTTGCTGGCCGCATTTGTGCTTCAGGAGACAGGTAGTTGGCAGTGACGACCGTGATACAACGGGCAACAGGTAACTTAGTAATTGTACCGCATTGATTTTCTCACGTAATTCACGGGTAACTTAACAGGAAATTCATGATGGACAGTAAGCAGACAGTATCAAAGGGGAGATAAGCAGATTTATCTCTTCTGTCAATAGACAGTAGACAATAGACAATAGGTGCAGGAGTAGGCCATTCGAGCCAGCACCGCCATTCAATGTTATCATGGCTTATCATCCACAATCAGTACCCCGTTCCTGTCTTCTCCCCATATCCCCTGACTCCGCTGACTTTAAGAGCCCTATCTAGCTATCTCTTGAAAGTATCCAGAAAACCAGCCTCCACCGCCTTCCGAGGGAGAGAATTCCACAGACTCTCAACTCTCTGTGAGAAAAAGTGTTTCCTCGTCTCCGTTCTAAATGGCTTACCCCCTACTCTTAAACCGTCGCCCATGGTTCTGGACTCCCCCAACATCGGGAACATGTTTCCAGCCTCTAACGTGTCCAAACCCTTAACAATCTCATATGTTTCAATAAGATCTCCTCTCATCCTTCTAAACTCCAGAGTGTACAAGCCCAGCCGCTCTATTCTCTCGGCATATGACAGTCCCGCCACCCCGGGAATTAACCTTGTAAACCTACGCTGTAGTTCGATATCCTTGTATAAAAATTCGCATATACTGAACCACCGACAGTAAAACGTATAGCACCGGATTGCTCAGCAGGTCGCGTAGCATCCGGGAAGGGAATGGATAGGGCGACGTTTCGAGTCGGAACCCTTCGTTGGTCTGATTCTGGGCTATTGATCCTAAACATCGCCTATCTATTTTCCTGTACAGATGAAGCCTGAGATACTGAGATTCTCCGCTACTTTCAATGCTGCTCAACATTTCAACCTCCGTCAGTTTCACCGCCGAAAGAAGGTCAACTCTGGAGAGAACTCGTGTAGGCAGCAGGACAGTATGGAAAAGGGCGGTATACAGGAATGATGCTATGAACAACGGTTTATTGTGCCAGGTACAACAATATAGCAACGGGACAAGCAGAGACAAATATAGACCGTGACGCTATGAGGATAAACGGGGAAAAGGTGCATTGGACACGTGTGATTGCAGCATTACGTGCAGAGGTGAGGATGCACGGCATTCACTCGGGGGACATGCAGTCCTTCGCAGAGGTTTGGAAGTAACTCATTGGAACTGTGGCGAATTTGGAGGATTCCAAGGGGCGGTATATCCCCATTGTCCCCTTTCAAGGAGTAAAGCCGCGCTGGTCCATAAGGGGCATTTATATGTCCAGCGTTCTTTCACTCTATCCCCCAGTCCCTAAGTGCACACACGAAGACATGTACAGTCTTTTCTTTGACTGCTTAGAACGCAAAAAATCCGCTTTATTTTACTATTTCTCATTATACGTGACATTAATAAACTGATCTAAACCAAACTAAACTAAACTAAACAAAACTAAACTAAAATAAACCAAACTAAACTAAACTAAACTAAACTTAACTTAACTTGACTTAACTGAACTGAATTGAACTCAATTAAACGAAATGAAACTAAACTAAACTGAATTGAACTAAGCTAAACTAAACTGAACTTAATGAAAATCACAGACATGATTTAGGAGCCGTTCAATGCACAATGACTTTCAGGTATATACTGTACGTGTTGTTACGTTTGCTCATCATATAACACCGAGCTCCTTGGGTAATACTATTTTGATTTTATTGCTTCAGATTTTCCCTTATAAGTGCAGTGACTCCAGCGCAGCTGTTCCGACAACAGATAGAAGCCACCTCGGTCACCGCTATTGGAGAGCCAACGGACACACGTCGCAACAACGAGGAAACGCTCTGTTTGCCGACGACACATCAACAACTCAGCTGATAGACACCATGTGGTTCCTCATTATCTGGATGGCGTGGGGAACATTTTTGATAAGTAATAGTGACACACATGCATTTCTTTTCCCTTTTACTTGTGAAACGGTATGAATCTCAGACTTTAAATCTCGCAGGTCCCATCATTTTTTCACGTTTGGGTCTATTTTTACAGATCACGGCCGTGCAGATTCGGTCACTCAGTCGCCGCCATTAGCAGTGAAGACAGAAGGAGAAGCAGTGACGTTGGAATGCACATACAAAACGCCGGGTGCCTACAGTATATACTGGTATCGACAGATGCCCGGCTCAGAGCCCGAGTACACTTTACGGAAAGACAGCGATGGCTATGAACGGAAAGCGGAGTTTGCTAAAAGTCGTTTCTCTGTCGAACACCGCACCGGGAGTAAATTCATCAGTTTGACCATCTCAGATCTGGAGCTGAGCGACTCTGCAGTTTATTACTGCACGTTGAGCCGCACAGTGATGGGAATCAGTATACACCCGCACAGAAACACGAGGCGCCTCGTGGCTCTGGTTGGAATCCAATGCAAGCCTCATACGGGTTCCTGTTCGCGGTTTCCTGTCATTCTGAGAATTGATTCCAACGTCGTTTTTGGTACGATTTGCCCAGGTGCGCCGGTGACTTGCTTCCTATTCGCTGTGATCTGTCAACCCTGTGTCTCTTCCTTCCGTTAGTGGTCCCTGTTCTTTTCTATTCTTTGCTCCGTCTCTCTCTCTCTCTGTACCACAGCTTCGAAATGAAAGTATGGCAGCTTCCCAGCTTCTCATAAAACGCGGTATTAGGAATGTTCTTTGTTTTATTCGGATTCCGAATTTCTTTATCCAAAGTCTCCCATGAGTTGTGATCATTTCCCGCCGATTATAATGATCACAATGCCATTAATAATCTATTTTAGACCTGGCTGCTAAAGAGGGTTAGTCCACTGCTCCGACAGCACCAGAGACACGGATGTGAACCTGACCTCGCAGTTGTCGGTGTGAAGTTTGCACGTTCTCTTGTTCATCCAATAGATCGTAATTTATCGGGTAGGCGCAGAATATCTTACTCAGAATAGGGGAAGCAAGAACCCGAGGACATGGGTATAAGGTGGAGGGGGGGGAGGGGAGTGCGGGGTGTGTGTGCGTGTGTGTGTGTGTGGGCGGGGTTGTTAATGGCAACACGAGGGGTAACTTTTCCCACACATACTGGGCGGTGTATGGAACGAGCTGCCCGAGGAGGCAGGGACAATCGCAACGTTGAAGAAACATTTAGACAAGGACATGGATTGGACAGGTTTAGAGGGATATGGGCAACACGCAGGCAGGCGGGTGTACTAAATGCTGGAGTAACTCAGCGGGACATGGAGCATTTCTGGAGAGAAGTAATGATTGACGTTTCGGGTCGAGACCCTTCTTCAGACGTCTTCAGATGGGGCATGTTGGTCGTCGTGGGCAAGTTCGGCCGAAGGACCTGTTTCCATGGTGTATGACTTTATGACTCTATAATTAATTTATTCTTCAATCCCCGACACCATCAATTGTTTGGTGTTAAGATGCAACATGGAAACAGGCCCTTAATTCAACGTCGACCATCTCTCACCCGTACACACTAGTTCTTACTTTCGCATCTGCTCCCTACGCATGAAGGCAAATTGATCTACAATCTCGCAAGACATTCGAGATATGGGGGGAAACCGGGGGAAAGATAAGCGGTCGCATGGATAACCTGCAGACACCACATAGCCAGCACCTCAGGTGAAAACCCCCCAGAAATCTTCACCACTGTGCCATAGTAGAGGGGTGAGAGGTATTTGAGGGATGGGGCATCAACGGTTATAATACAATTTAGTTCATTCGACAAGTAAATTTAATTCAGTTTAGTTTAGAGATACAAAGGAGAAACAGGTCCCTCGGCCCACCGAGACCGCACCGATCAGCGACCCCCACACATTAACATTATTCAACACACACTAGGGACAATTTACACTTACACCAAGGCAATTAACCTACATACCTGTACGCCACGGATCTCGGAGAAAACCCACGAGGTCACGGCGAGAACCTACAAACTCCGTACGGACAGCACCCGTATTCGGGATCGATCTCGTGACTCCGGCGCTGCAAGTGCTGTAAGGCAGCAACTCTACCGCTGCGCCACCGTGGCCGCTCGGAATTTAATTTGGTTGGGTTGGAATGGTGGGCAGGATAAATAATTCACGCGAATGCTTTGCGGTTTGGGAGCACACCGTGAATGTTGGTATATGAACAGAGCGCATTTTCGCTGAGAATAATAAAGATAGGCACAAAGTCAAAAAAGATTTGCATACGCTAAAAATACCTTCAAAATAACAAAATAGCCTTCTCCTCCTTTAATGAATAGTGATCTGGTAAATGTTTGATGAAGCGAGGAGTGGATCTCATAATTGAAACTGGAGATGAACAGCCAACAAAACAATTTGCAGCAATATGAAGTGTGACATACTGTTGTTCAAGTACAGGAGCGTTTTTGGCGTTCAAATCTTCATCTCAATCTCTGATTCCATGCCTTTCTCTTAACGTCTCCTCTGTGCCATTTTACAAAGCCATTGCCCACATATCGCCACTACTCGTGCCTTTGCCGTTATCTCCTTTCAGCCCCTGACAAAGCTCGATTGTTTTAATATTGTTATCAGTGGCATTAGTTTTATGTATGTTGTAAGATAATTCATTGAATTAATTGAGAAATTCTTGTCGCTTTATTTTGAAGAGCACGTGCCGGTGTGGAAATCTTTCGCGACTTGATGCCTATCTTTATAATTCTCTTAGAAAATTCTTGTTACCGATATTCACCCGACGTTGTTCACCCCAAGCTCTGCCTCAACGATTACAGTATTCAGATAAAATATACCGTGGCAGTAGCAGTGCCCCAAAGTTCGACTCTGTAGATATGTGATTAGTCGGAGTATTTGGCAAATAAGCTTGCAGTGTAGTTACCCGATTGACCAACTAACCGGGATACACACTTGTGTACACTGCAATTGACGATCCATTCCCTCTATTACAATAATATACCAGGTTATTCTGCCGATCACTTATTTTCGCAGCTGAGTCCAGGCAGATCAATAACATTCGAACATTTTAAGACACGCCTACAATTTCCAGAAAGATATCCAATTCAACGAAGACATTTTTATGTAGCAACGTTTCTTTATTTGAAATAAAGATAATTTTCATCTTGCTTGTTTCGCTTCCTTATGCAGGAATTAGGTTCGTGCTAAGCGTTTATTCCGTATATGTTACCCTTTCTACCAGAACAGCCTTCCAGTCCATTCTTGAAAGCAATCAGAAATTGATCCAATTCCGTGTAAATCAGGCCAAAGTATATTTATTCCAGGGAAGAGAACACGGTTGGCAATTTCGCAATGCGTTGTTCATTTTCTGGTTTCCTTATGATGCAGCAGCTATTACATTTGCCTTGCGCAAATGAAAACATTGTATTGCATTAGAGGCAAGTCACAAATGACTAGAGGTGCTGGAATGTGCAGGAAAAATAAAATTATGTGTTGGAGGAACTTAGCGGCGTCTGCCAGACATTGTACAAAAAAATGAAATGCGTGAGACGAGATGTAGTACACGAACGGTGAATCCCCACCTGCGGATTAGTGGATGGACTCTGGTGAATGGGAGACGGGTGTAGATAATGGCAGGGCTTGGTACGATGCCTGTTTCTTCGTTGTCCATATGGAGCATCCTTTGTTCCAAACACATTCTCGCAAATTTCCCCATTCGGCCTCCCCTGCGCGGACTACGGCTTGTGGGCTGCCTCTTGGAACCATGCAGTACAGGCTAATATTATTAACTTCGCCACTAACGTCCGCTCTGGCCTCCAAGTGACTGGAACCACGTTGCCCCTCCTATTTCCTAATCGTTTTGTCTCTCACTCACCCTGTGGTTACACCGAAACAACAGATGAGGAGTGATGTAATCTGCAGCAAAAACATAAAACCATTTGCTGGAAATGTGTTCACTTGAACCCTGTTGGGACCAGTATCCTGGCATACGGCAGAAAGAGGGTGGCAGATAGGGCTTCCTGCTGCAAGTAGGAAGTGTCAATATGAGTTTTTGCAAACACATAGAGGAGGCAAGCAGGATCACGTGATGTGTTGAAGGTTACACAGACTCACTTCGTCATCGTTTCCGCTCATCGAGCCCTTTTCTTTTGACGACCACGGATGGATTCGGGGGCCGGTGTTGATGCATGGTTGACACCAACTCAGAAATAGGAGCCGCGCCATGCTTCCGCGGTGCTATCAATGAGCAAGTGTGGTATCGCTCTCCTCTTGTCCGCGTCTGCGATGACGTTGCAATAAAGGACTCGATGTACTGCGCTCAGCTGCAGTGAGCAACATTGTATTCCCCAATCGAGCCTAATATCGCCAATGAAGGGAGCACACAGATGAAGAAGATTATGTTTATCCTCGTCGCCAATAAGCGATATATTTTCAATCTCGGTATCGTTCATAATCGCACTAAAGTTTCTGTTTGTATGCCAGTTTTTTTTATCTTCCCTCCTGCTAATGGCCCTGTCACACTGTGCGAGCTGACCCACGAGGTACCCCGAGCGAAAGACTCGTGGTTGTGCACGAGATTCCAAGTGTATGATCAAGAGTTAAACCGAGTTCCCACGGGTATGACTCAAGTTTGCCGTTACCTGTCATTTCTGCGATGTTCCAAGTTCGTCACCCGAGTTATCAAGTTCCTCTCCCGAGGTACTCTTGAGCCAAGCGTGAATGAAGGTCTGTTTTAATAAGCAACAGTGACCGAAGAAGTGTTTCGACCCGAAACGTCGCATATCTCTTCTCTCCGTAGGTGCTGCCTCACCCGCTGAGTTTCTCCTGCATTTTTTGTCTGCCTTTGCATAATTACAAGCCTTGTTACCACCGTTTTTAAACACAACAATATTCATGCTCAACATTATGTTTATCCAAGTACGTTCACTGTACTTCCTTTACTGTAATAGACGTTGGAACCTCCTGAGTTTGTGATGGGCGCTATTTAAATACAGGGATGTCTTTTCATTGCTGGCCATCAATGTTTTTCCCTGTAACATATTTAATAGAATTTACACTTTATAATTAATCTATTCGCATCCGCATATAAAATCTGAATTAAGCCGAATTACTCATTGAACTGGCAATCGTGACATGAAAGCCATAAAGACGGAAATGGCAGACACAGACGCAGAATATTTGTATCTGCATTACATTTACGTGCAGTTCATTTGGACCACAGTCTATGGCCCTTCCGCTGCAGGATATTGAAATGGGGACCCGTCAGACAAGGGTAGGGATATCACCCCAAGGGGCACATAGCGACAAGAGAGTTTTGTTTAAATATAGATGGAAACAGTCCTGACACTATTGAATGTATAGACACTGATAATGCATTGCACTGTTTTTGGTTTGTGCGCATTTCGTATTCTGAGTAAAGTTTATATTAGAAAAATACCGAAGGAATTAACCACTGAGAATCTATGAAAAGATTTCGCACGGTTTTTGTTTTATACATATTTTATTCGGGAGAAAGATTATTTTTGAAATTACACATGGCATTGGTGTATTGCATATCCTGTACATCTTTTTATGATTTTTTTTTAAAAATTAGAAATAAATCCACTGAAGGCACTGTTGTGTTTTTAAATCTGTTTGGAAGGATATGGGTCATACGCTGGAATGTGGGGCGCCATGTTCGGCATGGAGAAATTGGACCAAATAAGCTGTTTCAGTGTTGTATGACTGACTATATGAGATCAAATAATGTTATACTTAATTATAATGGTCAATCTCAAGTATGAATCGAAGTGCAGTATATAGAGTGCAAAATACAGTTCTCAGCATTGCACCGCACCAGTTGCACAGAGAGTCCAAATGTCCGTAATGAGGCAGAGGTGAATCGGACATTACCTTCGGTTATAGAAAGACCTTAAAGAAACCTGATAATAGAGGGGAAGAAGCTGTTCCTGAGGCTGGCGCTTTCAAACTTCTGTACTGCCCGCCGGACGGGAGCAAGGAGAAGAAGAAATGACCGGGATGGGACAACTCTTAGATTATATATGTTTTGAGGCATCGTGGAATGTAAATGGAGTCAATGGTGGGAGACCTGGTCTTTGTAAAATAATATATCCTATAAGATTTTTTTTCTCATTTTGAGACATGTAGTAAAATACTGTGTTCTGATACTAACTATTAAATCCCTTAAATTTGCAAAATAACTGTTTATTAGTTCTGGCGAGGACAGCTGACCCTTTACTTGTGCAGTGAAACTTGCTGCCTTTAACAACATTTCAGCGGTAATCTTATCATTATTTACCGTATCAGAGCTGAGGGAGGCTGATGCACCCTGCCCGGGGAGAGGCCGCGGAGAGACTGCGGGGGGAGTACCTCACTGACTGTGATAGGGAGAGACAGAGGCGCACACACACACACACACAGTGTGGAGTTCCTCTGGCTGAGTGTGTGTGTGGGGTGTGTGTGTGTGGGTGTGGGGGGTGGGACACAGAGAGAGAGAGAGAGCGAGAGAGAGAGAGAGACACACACACACACACAGGAAGCGTGGAGTACCTTTAACTGTGTGTGTGGGAGACAGAGGCAGACACACACACACAACGGGCAGTGTGTACCTCAGTCTGTGTGTGTGTGTGTGTAGGGGAGAGAGAGACACAGAGACAGTGTGGAACTCTGACGGTGTATGAAGGAGAGAGGGGGAGAGAGACAGAGAGAGAGAGGCACAGAGGCAGTGTGGTGTACTCCGGCGTGACTGTGGGGGGAGAGAAAGAGCGCACAGGACCTCGGTCTATCTGTGTGTGTGTGTGAGGGAAGAGAGACTAAAGCAGAATACATCTTATTGTGTGTGGGGGGAGAAAGAGAGAGGTGGGGGGGGAGAGAGAGGTGGGGGGAAGAGAGAAATGGGGGGAGACGTATATACACACAAAGCATAGTTTTACTGTGTATGTGGGGGACACAGATGGACTTAGATGGACTTACCTCGGTCTTACTGTGTGGGAGAGGTGGCGAAAGAGACGTACACTCACAGAGGTAGAGTCTCTCAGCCTGTGTGAGAGGAAGCGAGTGAGAGAGAGAGAGAGACACACACACAAGGTGGATGTGAAATCTCACCTGCCTGTTTCAGTGACCGGCACCCGCCGCTAGTGAATGAAGACACCCTCATCTGTCTCCCCCTCCTCTCCCTCCACTCTCCACCCTCTCTCCTCCACCCCCCTCCCTCCCTGCTCCAACCCCCCACTCCCCCCCAATTTGGAAATGTCATCCCATCACCCATTCCTTCTCTCCAGAGATGCTGCCTGCCCGCTGAGTTAAAGAGTTCCCACGGTAGTCTCACGAGTCACTAAGGTAAACGCACGGGCCACTGCGTTCTTACAACGTGTTTAAATGTTTCAATTTTTAACGACAAGAGTACATTTTACTCGTGGAAAAGTTTAAACATGTTTGAACTTTTTCAAGAGTTAACAAATTTTACGGGTACCTGCCGTTAGCGCCAAGAGTCGCTAAGTTGCGTCCACGAGTTCCGACGTTCCCGCTACGTTAATTGTACGTGATTACCACGAGTTAAATTTGTTTTAGACTCGGGGTACCTCGTGGGTCAGCTCGCACAGTGAGACAGGGGTTTAACAATGATATTCGACATTTCCTGGATCACAGACCGCTTTGATCTATCGTTTTCACACCTTACCCTTCCATATCTCTAGTCTCCCTCTCCACTGACTCTCAGTCTCGACCCCAAACGTCAGCCATCTTCTCTCCGGATATGTCTCTTGTCCCGCTGTTACACCAGCATTTTGCGTCTATCTTCGGCAGGGTACTGCAAGATTTAACTTCATGAAGTAGAGTACAGGTCAGTGGACATCAACCGCATTGTGGACATTGGGATTTGATTCTGGAATTGATGCGCTACAATGTGGATAACTTTA
This sequence comes from Malacoraja senta, assembly GCA_038087875.1. Classification (NCBI taxonomy): domain Eukaryota; kingdom Metazoa; phylum Chordata; class Chondrichthyes; order Rajiformes; family Rajidae; genus Malacoraja; species Malacoraja senta. Next base: position 314,529 of record JAXLNO010003819.1, read on the forward strand.
TTCTGCACACTGTATCTTTCCCTTTGCTCTACCTATTGCACTTCGGTTTGAATGGGTTGTATTTATGGACCGTTATCTGATCTGCTGGCCAGCATGGGACGCACAGTTCATCACTGTATCTCTGATCATTTATAAATCTAAACCCAATCCATGTGTTTTCCAGACACCAGACATGGCGATTCTGTTCACACAGATGCCGCCCTCAGCACGGAGCACAGAAAGGGAATCGGTGGGTTTCAGCTGCGCCGATGATACCGCAAGCCGCCCTCGAGAGAAACAGGGTGAGTTGGGAAGAATTCTCAGGCGGCGGGCAACCACAACCACCAAGCGCGGTGCAGATGTATCTCTCTGCAACAGCCAAAGCTGAAACTGATGTTTTTGTAGGAAGGTTTCACTGGTTTCCATCACTGTGCGGCTAAAGGCGCAGTGATAAACTGCAGTGTCGCTCAGCTTCAGCCCCGATAGGGTTAAACGGACTAATTTTCTATCCGTCTGGAGCTGGGCAGAGAAGCGATCGCCTGCAAAATCGGCTTTCTCCTCGTTTCCTGTTGAATGTATCCTCCATATGAACTCGGGCCTTGAGACCTGATGATGCCGGTACCAAAATAAGTAGTAGTACGTTTCTGCGGTCTCATAGGTGCAGCTGAAAGTCACCGACTCTCCTTCTACCTTCTGTGCTGATGGCAGCGATTGTGTGATGGTATCTCCATGATTGGGATCTGAAAAAATATATGGATTATGTTTAGGTTTGTCATGCGTACACGAAAATACGCGGAAGACCTTTGTATTACATGCTACCAAACAGATCAACTGATAATATACAATCAAATCAAACGCACGTTCATTAGATAGATAAAGGGAAGAGAGAGAGAGTGCAGAATAAAGTTATTATTATTGAAGCGAATCTGTCCCAGAGACAAAGGCCAATGTCGACACTGGGGTAGATATGCATCGCATAGCTCCCTTGCATATCGAGGTGAATCGAACATTGCCGTGGCTTATAGGTAGAAAGGAACTGCAGATGCTGACTTAAACCGAAGTTAGACACGAAAAGCTGGAGTATTCCAGCGGATTAGCCAGCCTCTCTTGACAAAAGGAATAGGTGACCTGAAGAAGGGTCTCGACCTGAAACATTACCTATACCAATTCATTTTCTCCATGGCATATGGATGGCGATTAGATAGGACCGGCTTTCCATTTACATATATGGAAAGATTAGACCGGTTCGCATTCACAATGATGATCGACGTTCCGTCGGAGCAAGTAACCGGATTAACTGCTGCGACTTTACCTATCAGGCATGCTCCCCACACAATCCAAATGGCAAATACGCGCATTTTCTCTGTGAAAACCCTTTGTGAATGTCCCTCCTCGACCTGGTGCTGTGCGGCTTTCGGATGTTCTCGCCTCTACTGTTGGTGCTGGTGGCGCAGTGGTGACGCTGGGCAGGAAGTGACTGCGTTCCGCCTACGTCAACTTCCTCCCCAGTTGGGACTCGGTCAGCGTTCTTTCAGGTTAGGCATGTAGTGACTGGGTGGGGAATGAAACGTCCTGCTGTAACAGGGGATACTCGGCTCAACCTTATGAGGAACTCTTAGATATCATAATGTAAAGGAACTGTGATGAACGGGTGAATGCGGGATTTATAGGTTGCGTTGATTGCTGGCGAAATGTACTTTCTGTTTAAATTTAATTCCGAGTTAGAAGTGATTCCCATTCCCACATCGAACCGCATGGAACGTATTAGATGCAAGAGGGATGCAAGTTAGGACGCGAGGCCACCTTTAGAGCATTGCGTTCAGTTTTGGGCACGTGTCATATGAAATAGGTTGTAAAGCAGGAAAGGGTGCAGAGAAGACTGGCGATGATGTGGCCAGCACCAAAGGGACTGAGTTTTGTTTAGTGTAGTTCAGATATACAACGCGGAATCTGGCCCTTCAGCCCACTGAGTCCGCACGTACCAGTGATCCCCGCACATCAACAATACCCGACACACATGGGACAATTTATCATTTTATAACAAGCCAATTAACTTACAAACATGTACCTTTTTGGAGTGTGGGCGGAAACCCAAGATCTCAGAGAAAAACCCACGTAAGTCACGGGGAGAGCGCACAAACTCCCGTAGTCATGTTACACGGATCTCTGGCGCAGTAAGGAAGTAGCTATACCGCTACGCCACTGTGCCGCCGTGCCACTGAGCTATATGGTGAGGATGAGGTGGCTAGGACTTTATTCCATGATGCGCATGGTGATGAAGGGTGTATAGAATCATGAGAGGAGTAGATCGGGAAAACGCACAGAATCACTTGCCCCGTGTAGGGGAATAGAGAATCAGATGATACATGTTTAAAGTGTGTGTGTGTGTGTGTGTGTGTGTGTGTGGTGGGGATTTCACAGGAACCAGAGGGGTAAACTTTTTACACAAACGGTGGTGGGTTACTGGATCGAGCTGCCGGTGTAGGTAGTTGAGGCAGGTACTATCGTAACATTTAGAATGGTACATGGAAAGGATAGACATGGAGGAATATGGGCCAAGCGCAGCCTGGTGGGATTAATGTAGTTGGGACATATTGGTCGGTGTGGGCAGGTTGGGCCGAAGAGCCCGTTCCATGCTGTATGACTCTCTGAGTCTGACTTGGAGAAATCCCCCCTACCATCCCCCTGTTTCCCCTTCCCATTCCCCGCTTAGGTACCATCGCATTCTCTCACCATCTTGTACCCGAATTCCCTTTGTCCATTAAAATAATGTTTTATTTTACTGTTTCTTTTCATACGTGACAATAATAAACCAAACTAAAGTAAACTTGACTTAACGGAACTAAACTGAATTGAACTCAACTGGACGGAACTGAACTGAACTGAGTTAAACTAAACTTAATGAAATTCACAGACATGATCTGGGAAACGTTCAATGTACAATCACTTTCAGGTATATACGTGTCGTAACGTTAGCTCATCATTTAACACCGAGCTCCTTGGGTAACACTATTTTGCTTTTATTGCTTCAGATTTTCCCTTATAAGTGCAGTGACTCCATCGCAGCTGATCCGTCAACAGATAGGACCCACCCCGCTCACCGCTATTGGAGAGCCAACGGAGACACGGGGCAACAACGAGGGAGCGCTCTGTTTGCCGACGGCATATCGACAACTCAGCTGATAGACACCATGTGGTTCCTCATTATCTGGATGGCGTGGGGAACATTTTTGATAAGTAATAATGACACACATGCATTTCTTTTATCTTTTACTTGTGAAACAGGGTATGAATCTCAGACTTTAAATCTCGCAGGTCTGATCATTTTTTTCCGTTTGGATCTATTTTTACAGATCACGGCCGTGGCGATTCCGTCACTCAGTCACCGCCGTTAGCAGTGAAGACAGAAGGAGAAGCAGTGACGTTGGAATGCAGATACAAAACCACGGGTGCCTACAGGATATACTGGTATCGACAGATGCCCGGCTAAGAGTCCGAGTACACATTACGGAAAGACAGCGATGGCAATGAATGGAACTTCGCTGTCCGTCGTTTCTCTGTCGAACACCAGAGTAAATTCATCAGTTTGACCATCTCAGATCTGGAGCTGAGCGATTCTGCAGTTTATCACTGCACGTTGAGCCGCACAGTGGTGGGAATCAGTATACACCCGTACAGAAACACAAGGCGCCTTGTGGCTCGGGTTGGAATCCAATGCAAGCCTCACACGGCTTCCTGTTCGCGGTTCCTGTCATTATGAGAATTGCTTCCAAAGTCGTTTTTGGTACGATTTGCGTAGGTGCGACGGTGTCTTGCTGAGATCTGTCATCCCTGTATCTCTTCCTTCCGTTAGTGGTCCCTGTTCTTTTCTATTCTTTGCTCCGTCTCTCTCTCTCTTTACCACAGCTTCGAAATGAAAGTCTCGCAGCTTCCCAGCTTCTCAAAAAACGCGGTATTTGGAATGTTCCTTGTTCTGTTCGGATTTCGAATTTCTTCATCCAAAGTCTCCCATGAGTTGTGATAATTTCCCGCCGATTACAATGATCCCAATGCCATTAATAATCTATTTTAGACCAGGCTGCTAAACAGGGTTAGTCCACTGCTCCGACAGCACCAGAGACACGCGTGTGAACCTGACCTCGCCGTTGTCGGTGTGAAGTTTGCACGTTCTTCTGTTCGTCCAATAGATCGTAATTCATCGGGTAGGCGCAGAATATCTTACTCAGAATAGGGGAAGTAAGAACCCGAGGACATGGGTATAAGGTGGAGGGGGGGGAGGGGAGTGCGGTGTGTGTGTGTGTGTGTGTGTGTGTGTGTGTGTGTGTGTGTGTGTGTGTGTATGTGTGTGTGTGTGTGTGTGTGTGTGTGTGTGTGTGTGTGTCTGTGGGGGGGGGGGTTAATGGCAACCTGTGGGGTAACTTTTTCCACACACACGGGGCGGTGTATGGAACGAGCTGCCGGAAGAGGCAGTTAAGGCAACAATCGAAGAAACATGTAGACAGGGACATGGATTGGACAGGTTTAGAGGGGTATCGGCAACACGCAGGCAGGCGGGTGTACTAAATGCTGGAGTAACTCAGCGGGATAGGCAGCATTTCTGGAGAGGAGGAATGGGTGACGTTTTAGGTCGAGACGTTTGTGGTCGAGACCCTTCTTCAGACGTCTTCAGATGGGGTATGTTGGTCGTCAGTTAGGCCGAAGGACCTGTTTCCATGCTGTATGACTTTATGACTAGAATTAATTTATCCTTCAAACCCCGACACCATTGATTGATTGATGTTAAGATGCAGCATGAAAACAGGCCCTTCAGTCAACAGAGTGCACGTCGACCATCACTCACCCGTTCACACTAGTTCCTACTTTCGCATCCACTCCCTCCGCATGAAGGCAAATTTACAGCGGCCAATTGACCTACAATCACGCAAGACATTTGAGATGAGGGGGGAAACCGAAGCTCCCAGAGAAAAGATAAGCGGTCGCATGGTTAACCTGCAGACTCCACACAGTCAGCACCTAAGGTGAAAAAAACGGAACGCTTCACCACTGTGCCATAGTAGAGGTGTGAAGCGTAATTGAATTTAGTTTAGTTTAGAGATACAGCGCAGAAACAGGTCCCTCGGCCCATCGAGACCGCACCGACCAGCGAGCCCCCACACACACGAGCGACAATTTACGCTTACACCAAACCAATTAACCTACATGCCTGAACGCCACAGATCTCGGAGAAAACCCACGAGGTCACGGCGAGAACGTACAAACTCCGTACACACTGCACCCGTAGTCGGGATCGAGCTCGGGTCTACGGCACCGGAAGTGCTGTTAGGCAGCAACTCTACTGCTGCGCCACCGTGGCCGCCCGGAATTTAATTTGGTTGGATTGGAATGGTGGGCAGGATAAATAATTCACGCGAATGCTTTGCGGTTTGGGAGCACACAGTGAATGCTGGTATATGAACACAACGCATTTTTCGCGGGAAATAATAAAGATAGGCACCAAGTCACCAACGATTTCCACACGGTAAAAAAAAAAACTTCAAAATAACAAAATGGCCTTCTCCTCCTTCAAGAAACTGTGATCTGATAAATGTTTGATGAAGCGAGGAATGGATCTCATCATTGAAACTGGAGATGAACAACCATTGAAACAATTTGCAGCAATATGAAGTGTCACATATCGTTCTTCAAGTAGAGGAGCGTCTTGGCGTTCAAATCTTCATCTCAATCTCGGATTCAATGCCTTTCTCTTAACATCTCCTCTGTGCCATTTTACAAAGCTCTTGCCCACATATCGCTCCTACTCGTGCCTTGGCCCTTATCTCCGTTCAGCCCCTGACAAAGCTCGATTGTTATAATATTATTAACAGTGGCATTAGTTGTATGAATGTTGCAAGATAATTCATTGAATTAATTGTGACATTCTTGTCACTGCTATTTTGAAGAGCGCGCGCCGGTGTGGACATCTTTGGCGACTTGATGCCGAACTTTATAATTCTCGCAGAACATTCTTGTTCCCGATATTCAACCCGACGTTGTTCACCCCAAGCTCTGCCTCAACGATGACTGTATTCAGATAAATTATACCCCACGTCCAACAGTAGCAGTGCCCCCAATCTCGACTCTGTAGATCTGTGATTATACAGAGTATTTGGCAAATAAGCTTGCAGTGTAGTTACCCGATTGACCAACTAACCGGGATACACGCCTGTGTACACTGTGATTGACGATCCATTCCATCTATAACAATAAAATATCAGGTTATTCTGCCGATCACTTATTTTCGCAGCTGAGTCCAGGCAGATCAATAACATTCGAACATTTTAAGACACGCCTACAATTTCCAGAAAGATATCCAATTTAACGAAGAGATTTTTATGTAGCAACGTGTCTTTATTTGAAATAAAGATAATTTTAATCTTGCTTGTTTCGCTTCGTTATGTCGGAATTAGGATCGGGCTAAGCGTTTATTCCGTATATGTTACGCTTTCTACCAGAACAGCCTTCCACTCATGAAAGCAATCAGAAATTGATCCAATTCCGTGTAAATCAGGCCAATCTTTATTTATTCCAGGGAAGAGAACACGGCTGACAATTTCGCAATGCGTTGTTCATTTTCTGGTGTCCTTATGATACAGCAGCTATTGCGCAAATGAAAACATTGTATTGCATTAGAGGCAAGTCACAAATGACTAGAGATGCTGGAATGTGCAGCAAAAATAAAATTATGTGTTGGAGGATCTCAACGGCGTCTGCCAGACATTGTACAAAAAATGGAATGCGTGAGACGAGATGTAATACACGAACGGTGAATCCCCACCTGCGGATTAGTGGATGGACTCTGGTGAGGGGGAGACGGATGTAGATAATGGCAGGGCTTGGTAGGATGTCTGTTTCTTCATTGTCCATATGGAGCATCCTTTATTCCAAAAACATTCTCGCAAATTTCCCCATTCGACATCCCCTGCGCGGGCTACGGCTTGTGGGCTGCCTCTTGGAACCATGCAGTACAGGCTAATATTATTAACTTTGCTACTTACGTCCGCCCTGGCCTCAAATTGACTTGAACCACTTTGCCCCTCCTATTTCCTAATCGTTTTGTCTCTTACTCACGCGGTGGTTACACCGAATCAACAGATGAGGAGTGAATTAATCAGCAGCAAAAACATAAAACCATTTGTGGAGCTGTGCCCACTTGAACCCTGTTGGGACCAGTATCCTGGCAAACTGCACAACGAGATCGGTAGGAAGTGTCAATATGAGTTTTTGCAAACACATAGAGGAGGCACGCAGGATCAAGTGATGTGTTGTAGGTTACACAGACTCACTTCGTCATCGTTTCCGCTCATTGAGCCCTTTCCTTTTGACGACCACGGATGGATTCGGGGGCCGGTGTTGTTGCATGGTTGACACCACCTCAGAAATAGGAGCCGGGCCAGGCTTCTGCGGTGTTATCAATGAGCAAGTGTGGAATCGCTCTCCTCTTGTCCGCGGCTGCGATGACGTTGGCAATAAAGCACTGGATGTACTGCGCTCAGCTGCAATGAGCAAACATTGCATTCCCCAATCGAGCCGAATATCGCCAATGCAGGGAGCACACAGATGAAGAAGATTATGTTTATCCTCGTCGCCAATAAGCGATACATTTTCAATCTCGGTATCATTCAAAATCGCACTAAAATTTCTGTTGGTTATCTCCCCCCCAGCTAAAAATGATATTCGACATTTCCTTGATCTATCGTTTTCACACCTTCCCCTTCCATATCTCTCGTCTCCCTCTGCCCTGACTCTCAGTATCGACCCGAATCGTCACCCATCTTCTCTCCGTAAATGCATCCTGTCCCGCTGTTACACCAGCATTTTGTGTTTATCTTCGGCAGGGTACGACAAAATTTAACTCCATAGGGCAGAGTACAGGCCGGTGCACATCTACCGCATTGTGGACATTGGGATTTTGATTCTGGAATTGATGCGCTACAATGTGGAGAACTTTATTCTGCACTCTGTATCTTTCGCTTTGCCCTATCTATTGCACTTCGGTTTGAATGGGTTGTATTTATTCAGATTCAACTTTATTGTCATTGTGCAGTGTACAGTACAGAGACAACGAAATGCAGTTAGCATCTCCCTAGAAGAGCGACATTAATATGAGCAGTAAATAAATAAATCTAATAAATCCTGGTGGGAGGAGTGTCCGGGGGGGGGGGTGTGATTGGCAGTCACCGAGGTACAGTGTTGAGTAGTGTAACCGCCGCAGGGAAGAAGCTGTTCCTGGACCTGCTGGTCCGGCAACGGAGAGACCTGTAGCGCCTCCCGGATGGTAGGAGGGTAAACAGTCTGTGGTTGGGGTGAGAGCAGTCCTTGGCGATGCTGAGCGCCCTTCGCAGACAACGCTTGCTTTGGACAGACTCAATGGTGGGGAGTGAGGAACCGGTGATGCGTTGGGCAGTTTTCACCACCCTCTGCAGTGCTTTCCGGTCGGAGACAGAGCAGTTGCCATACCATACTGTGATGCAGTTGGTAAGGATGCTCTCGATGGTGCAGCGGTAGAAGTTCACCAGAATCCGAGGAGACAGATGGACCTTCTTTAGTCTCCTCAGGAAGAAGAGACGCTGGTGAGCCTTCTTGACCAGAGTTGAGGTATTGTTGGTCCAAGAGAGGTCATCGGAGATGTTGACCCCCAGGAACCTGAAGCTGGAAACACGTTCCACCTCCCTCCCGTTAATGTGGATGGGGGTGTGCATGCCGCCCCTAGACTTCCTGAAGTCTACAATGAGCTCCTTGGTCTTCTTGGAGTTAAGGGCCAGGTTGTTGTCAGCGCACCATGCTGCTAGGAGCTGGACCTCCTCCCTATAGGCCGACTCATCGTTGTTGCTGATGAGGCCAATCACCGTTGTATCATCTGCGTACTTGATGATGGTGTTAGTACCATGTACAGGTGTGCAGTCGTAGGTGAAGAGGGAGTAGAGGAGGGGGCTCAGCACACAGCCCTGTGGAACGCCGGTGTTCAGGGTGAGGGTTGAAGAGGTGTGCTTGTCTAACCTAACAGACTGGGTTGGTTAGAAAGTCCAGTATCCAGTTGCAGAGGGAGGGGTCGATGCCCAGGTCACCGAGTTTGGTGATCAGTTTAGAGGGTATGATGGTGTTGAATGCTGAGCTGTAATCGATGAACAGCATTCTTACGTAAGTGTCTCTGTTGTCGAGGTGGGAGAGGGCGGAGTGAAGTGCCGTTGAGATGGCATCCTCCGTACTCCTGTTCTTGCGGTAGGCAAACTGATAGGGATCCAACGTGGGGGGTAGGCAGCCTTTGAGGTGTGCCAGGATCGTTATCTCATCTGCTAGCTGGTATGCAAAGCATAGTTTATCACTGTATCTCTGACCATTATACATCTAAACCCAATCCATGTGTTTTCCAGACGCCAGACATGGCGATTCTGTTCACACAGATGCCGCCCTCAGCACAGAGCACAGAAAGGGAGTTGGCGGGTTTCAGCTGCGCCGATGATACCGCAAGCCGCCCTCGAGAGAAACTGAGTGAGTTGGGAAGAATTCTCAGGCGGCGGGAAACCACAACCACCAAGCGCGGTGCAGACGTATCTCGCTGCAGCAGGCAAAGCAGAAGCTGATGTTTTTGTAGGAAGGGTCCACTTGTTTCCATCACTGTGAGGCTCAGGGCGCAGTAATAAACTGCAGAGTCGCTCAGCTCCAGCCCCGATAGGGTTAAACGGACTAATTTACTATCGGTCTGGAGCTGGGCAGAGAAGCGAGCGCCTGCAAAATCGGCTTTCTCCTCGGAACCACTATAATATGTATGCAGTATGAACTCGGGCCTTGAGTCCTGATGATGCCGGTACCAAAATAAGTAATAATACGTTTCTGCGGTATCATAGGTGCAGCTGAAAGTCATCGACTGTCCTTCTACCTTCTGTGCTGACGGCAGCGATTGTGTGACGGTATCTCCTTGATTGGGATCTGAAAAAAAGGATTAGATTTAGGTTTGTTATGCGTGCACCAAAAATACGCGGAAGATCTTTGTATTACATGCTACCCAAACAGATCAACTGATAATATACTTAAATACAATCAAACCGAACGCACGTTCAATAGATAGATCAAGGGAAAATAGCAAGTGCAGAATAAAGGTCATATTATTATAGCGAATTAGTTCCAGAGACAAAGGCCAATGTCGACACTGGGGTAGATATGCATCGCATAACTCCCTTGCATATCGAGGTGAATCGAGCATTGCCGCGTCTGAGAGGTAGTAAGGAACTGCAGATGCTGACTTAAACCGAAGTTAGACACGGAAAGCTGGAGTAACTCAGCGGGTCACCCTGCCTCTCTTGACAAAAGGAATAGGTGACCTGAAGAAGGGTATCGACCCGAAACATTACCTATTCCAATTCATTTTTTCCATGGCATGTGGATGTCGATTAAATAATACCCGGCTTTCCATTTACATATAGGGAAATATTAGACCGGTTCGCATTCACAATGATGGTCGATGACCCGTCGGAGTAAGTAGCATGATTAACTGCTGCGCCTTTACCTATCAGGCATGCTCCCCACACAATCCAAATGGCAAATATGCACATTTTCCCTGTGAAAACCCCTTTGTGAAATTCCCTTCCACGACCTGGTGCTGTGCGGCTTTCGAATGTTCTCGCCTCTACTGTTGGTGCTGGTGGCGCTGTGGTAACGATGGGCGGGAACTGACAGACTTCCGCCTACCCCAGCTTACTTCCGAATTGGGACTCCGTCAACGTTTTTTCAGGTTAGGCATGTAGTGAGTGGGTGGCGAAGGAAACGTCGTCATTGCTGTAACAGGGGAAACTCGGCTCCGCCGCGTGAGGAACACTAAGGTATCATATAACATATAACATATAACAATTACAGCACGGAAACAGGCCATCTCGATCCTCCTAGTCCGTGCCGTACACGTATTCTCCCCTAGTCCCATATACCTGCGCTCAGACCATAACCCATATAATAACATATTATATGGGTTATGGTATCGTAATGTAAAGGAACTGTGAGCACCGTGTCAATGATGGATTTATATGTTACGTTGATTGCCTTTTCCGTTTAAATGTATCTCTTAGAATTTAAGAGGTCCCAGATCCCATTCCCAGATCGAACCGCAAGGAATGGATTCGATGCGAGAGAGATGCGAGTTAGGATGCGAGGCTTCCTTTAGTGTATTGCGTTCCGTTTTGCGCAGTCATATGAAAGATGTTGTCAAGCAGGAAAGGGTGCAGAGAAGATTTGAGATTATGTTGCCAGCCCCCAAGGGAGTGAGTTTTGTTTCGTGGCGTAGTTTAGAGATACTGCGCGAAAACTGGCCCTTCGGCCCACGAGTCCGCACCTACCAGTGATCCCCGCACATCAACAATACCCTACACACACGTGGGACAATTTTTCATTTATAACAATCCAATTAACCTACAAACATGTACGTCTTTGGAGTGTGGGCGGAAACATAAGATCTCGGAGAAAACGCACGCAAGTCACGGGGAGAGCGTACAAACTGTGTACATACAAGCACCGGGAGCCCGGATACCCAGGCCTCTGGCGCAGTAAGGAAGTAGCTATACCGCTATGCCACCGTGCCGCCATGCCACTGAGCTACATGGTGAGGATGAGTTGGCTAGGACTTTATTCCTTGATGCGCAGGGGGAGGAAGGGTGATCTTACAGAGGTATACAAAATCACGAGTGGAAAAGATCGGGAACCGCACATGCCCCATATAGGGGAATAGCGAACCAGAGGATACAGGGTTAAGGTGTGTGTGTGTGGTGGGGATTTAATAGGAACCAGAGGGGTAACTTTTTTACACAAATGGTGGTGGTTATTTGGATCGAACAGCCGATGTAGGTAGTGCAACGCTTTAAACAGGTACACGGAAAGGATCACTGGGGGGCTGGTAACATGGAGGAATATGGGCCAAGCACAGGCTGGTGGGATTAGTGTAGATGGGACATATTGGTCGGTGGTTGTGTGTGTGTGAATGTGTGTGTCTGTGTGTGTGAGAGAGAAACGGGGAGTGGTAGCCACTGTTCGCTGCCCTTGGCACCATGCACACGCTGCTCATCATTTTTTGGTTGCAGAGGTAATTGATTTGAGAGGTGTTGTTGGATTGGGAACTATATGTCGTACATCATCTGCTGTGCAGTCGATTTGCCGAGTCATGGCAGTATACAGCATGGAAATAGCCCATCCGCTCAATCCGCCCACATCGAAGAAAATGCCCCATCTATGCTAGTCCAATCTGCCTGCGTTTGGCCCATATTCCTCTAAACCTTTCCACTTCATGTACCTAATCGAAATGTCTTTTAAATGTTGAGATAGTGACTGGCCCAACAACCTCCACTGGCAGCTCGTTCCATACACCCTCCACCCATTGAATGAAAAAAGCTTTTCCTCAAGTTTCTATTAATTGTCTCTCCGTCTCACCTTAAACGGTTGTCCTCAGGCCCTTGATTCGAAAGACCCAACTCTGTGTAAAATACTCTGTGAATTCACGCTGTTTATTCCCCTCGTGATCGCTTGCACCTCTACAGAATCATTTACGTAGTCTATTCCTGGAATGTAGTGTAAATGTTAGCAGTGATGACGGATTGCGTTGTAAAATTTGGAGTAGATCTGAGAAGAGCAGTTGGTTGGGCGATAGATGCAACACGGCGATGTAGGCGCTGCCCAATAACCAGTTGCGATTGAACCAACTTTGCTGGCCGCATTTGTGCTTCAGGAGACAGGTAGTTGGCAGTGACGACCGTGATACAACGGGCAACAGGTAACTTAGTAATTGTACCGCATTGATTTTCTCACGTAATTCACGGGTAACTTAACAGGAAATTCATGATGGACAGTAAGCAGACAGTATCAAAGGGGAGATAAGCAGATTTATCTCTTCTGTTAATAGACAGTAGACAATAGACAATAGGTGCAGGAGTAGGCCATTCCAGGCAGCACCGCCATTCAATGTTATCATGGCTTATCATCCACAATCAGTACCCCGTTCCTGTCTTCTCCCCATATCCCCTGACTCCGCTGTCTTTAAGAGCCCTATCTAGCTATCTCTTGAAAGTATCCAGAAAACCAGCCTCCACCGCCTTCCGAGGGAGAGAATTCCACAGACTCTCAACTCTCTGTGAGAAAAAGTGTTTCCTCGTCTCCGTTCTAAATGGCTTACCCCTTACTCTTAAACCGTCGCCCATGGTTCTGGACTCCCCCAACATCGGGAACATGTTTCCAGCCTCTAACGTGTCCAAACCCTTAACAATCTCATATGTTTCAATAAGATCTCCTCTCATCCTTCTAAACTCCAGAGTGTACAAGCCCAGTCGCTCTATTCTCTCGGCATATGACAGTCCCGCCACCCCGGGAATTAACCTTGTAAACCTACGCTGTAGTTCGATATCCTTGTATAAAAATTCGCATATACTGAACCACCGACAGTAAAACGTATAGCACCGGATTGCTCAGCAGGTCGCGTAGCATCCGGGAAGGGAATGGATAGGGCGACGTTTCGAGTCGGAACCCTTCGTTGGTCTGATTCTGGGCTATTGATCCTAAACATCGCCTATCTATTTTCCTGTACAGATGAAGCCTGGGATACTGAGATTCTCCGCTACTTTCAATGCTGCTCAACATTTCAACCTCCGTCAGTTTCACCGCCGAAAGAAGGTCAACTCTGGAGAGAACTCGTGTAGGCAGCAGGAAAGTATGGAAAAGGGCGGTATACAGGAGTGATGCTATGAACAACGGTTTATTGTGCCAAGTACAACAATATAGCAACGGGACAAGCAGAGACAAATATAGACCGTGACGCTATGAGGATAAACGGGGAAAAGGTGCATTGGACACGTGTGATTGCAGCATTACGTGCAGAGGTGAGGGTGCACGGCATTCACTCGGGGGACATGCAGTCCTTCGCAGAGGTTTGGAAGTAACTCATTGGAACTGTGGCGAATTTGGAGGATTCCAAGGGACGGTATATCCCCATTGTCCCCTTTCAAGGAGTAAAGCCGCGCTGGTCCATAAGGGGCATTTATATGTCCAGCGTTCTTTCACTCTACCCCCCAGTCCCTAAGTGTACACACGAAGATATGTACAGTCTTTTCTTTGACTGCTTAGAACGCAAAAAATCCGCTTTATTTTACTATTTCTCATTATACGTGACATTAATAAACTGATCTAAGCCAAACTAAACTAAACTAAACGAAACTAAACTAAAATAAACCAAACTAAACTAAACTAAACTAAACTAAACTTAACTTAACTTGACTTAACTGAACTGAATTGAACTCAATTAAACGAAATGAAACTAAACTAAACTGAATTGAACTAAGCTAAACTAAACTGAACTTAATGAAACTCACAGACATGATTTAGGAGCCGTTCAATGCACAATGACTTTCAGGTATATACTGTACGTGTCTTTACGTTTGCTCATCATATAACACCGAGCTCCTTGGGTAACACTATTTTGATTTTATTGCTTCAGATTTTCCCTTATAAGTGCAGTGACTCCAGCGCAGCTGTTCCGTCACCAGATAGAAGCCACCTCGGTCACCGCTATTGGAGAGCCAACGGAGACACGTCGCAACAACGAGGGAACGCTCTGTTTGCAGACGACACATCAACAACTCAGCTGATAGACACCATGTGGTTCCTCATTATCTGGATGGCGTGGGGAACATTTTTGATAAGTAATAGTGACACACATGCATTTCTTTTCCCTTTTACTTGTGAAACAGGGTATGAATCTCAGACTTTAAATCTCGCAGGTCCGATCATTTTTTCCCGTTTGGGTCTATTTTTACAGATCACGGCCGTGCAGATTCCGTCACTCAGTCGCCGCCATTAGCAGTGAAGACAGAAGGAGAAGCAGTGACGTTGGAATGCACATACAAAACCCCGGGTGCCTACAGGATAGACTGGTATCGACAGATGCCCGGCTCAGAGCCCGAGTACATTTTACGGAAAGACAGCGATGGCTATGAACGGAAAGCGGAGTTTGCTAAAAGTCGTTTCTCTGTCGAACTCCGCACCGGGAGTAAATTCATCAGTTTGACCATCTCAGATCTGGAGCTGAGCGACTCTGCAGTTTATTACTGCACGTTGAGCCGCACAGTGATGGGAATCAGTATACACCCGTACAGAAACACCAGGCGCCTCGTGGCTCTGGTTGGAATCCAATGCAAGCCTCATACGGGTTCCTGATCGCGGTTTCCTGTCATTCTGAGAATTGTTTCCAACGTCGTTTTTGGTACGATTTGCCCAGGTGCGCCGGTGGCTTGCTTCCTATTCGCTGAGATCTGTCAACCCTGTGTCTCTTCCTTCCGTTAGTGGTCCCTGTTCTTTTCTATTCTTTGCTCCGTCTCTCTCTCTCCGTACCACAGCTTCGAAATGAAAGTATGGCAGCTTCCCAGCTTCTCATAAAACGCGGTATTAGGAATGTTCCTTGTTTTATTCGGATTCCGAATTTCTTTATCCAAAGTCTCCCATGAGTTGTGATCATTTCCCGCCGATTATAATGATCACAATGCCATTAATAATCTATTTTAGCCCAGGCTGCTAAAGAGGGTTAGTCCACTGCTCCGACAGCACCAGAGACACGGATGAGAACCTGACCTCGCCGTTGTCGGTGTGAAGTTTGCACGTTCTCTTGTTCGTCCAATAGATCGTAATTTATCGGGTAGGCGCAGAATATCTTACTCAGAATAGGGGAAGCAAGAACCCGAGGACATGGGTATTAGGTGGAGGGGGGGGGAGGGGAGTGCGGGGTGTGTGTGCGTGTTTGTGTGTGTGGGCGGGGTTGTTAATGGCAACCCGAGAGGTAACTTTTTCCACACATACTGGGCGGTGTATGGAACGAGCTGCCGGAGGAGGCAGTTAAGGCAGGGACAATCGCAACGTTGAAGAAACATTTAGACAAGGACATGGATTGGACAGGTTTAGAGGGATATGGGCAACACGCAGGCAGGCGGGTGTACTAAATGCTGGAGTAACTCAGCGGGACAGGCAGCATTTCTGGAGAGAAGTAATGATTGACGTTTCGGGTCGAGACCCTTCTTCAGACGTCTTCAGATGGGGCATGTTGGTCGTCGTGGGCAAGTTCGGCCGAAGGACCTGTTTCCATGGTGTATGACTTTATGACTCTATAATTAATTTATTCTTCAATCCCCGACACCATCAATTGTTTGGTGTTAAGATGCAACATGGAAACAGGCCCTTAATTCAACGTCGACAATCTCCCACCCGTCCACACTAGTTCTTACTTTCGCATCTGCTCCCTACGCATGAAGGCAAATTGATCTACAATCTCGCAAGACATTCGAGATATGCTGGGAATCAGGAGGAAAGATAAGCGGTCGCATGGATAACCTGCAGACACCACACAGTCAGCACCTCAGGTGAAAACTCCCCAGAAATCTTCACCACTGTGCCATAGTAGAGGGGTGAGAGGTATTTGAGGGATGGGGCATCAACGGTTATAATACAATTTAGTTCATTCGACAAATAAATTTAATTCAGTTTTGTTTAGAGATACAAAGGAGAAACAGGTCCCTCGGCCCACCGAGACCGCACCGACCAGCGACCCCCACACATTAACATTATTCAACACACACTAGGGACAATTTACACTTACACCAAGGCAATTAACCTACATACGTGTACGCCACGGATCTCGGAGAAAACCCACGAGGTCACGGCGAGAACCTACAAACTCCGTACGGACAGCACCCGTATTCGGGATCGATCTCGTGACTCCGGCGCTGCAAGTGCTGTAAGGCAGCAACTCTACCGCTGTGCCACCGTGGCCGCTCGGAATTTAATTTGGTTGGGTTGGAATGGTGGGCAGGATGAATAATTCACGCGAATACTTTGCGGTTTGGGAGCACACCGTGAATGTTGGTATATGAACACAGCGCATTTTCGCTGAGAATAATAAAGATAGGCACAAAGTCCAAAAATATTTGCATACGGTAAAAATACCTTCAAAATAACAAAATAGCCTTCTCCTCCTCGAATGAATAGTGATCTGGTAAATGTTTGATGAAGCGAGGAGTGGATCTCATAATTGAAACTGGAGATGAACAGCCAAAAAAACAATTTGCAGCAATATGAAGTGTGACATACTGTTGTTCAAGTACAGGAGCGTTTTTGGCGTTCAAATCTTCATCTCAATCTCTGATTCCATGCCTTTATCTTAACGTCTCCTCTGTGCCATTTTACAAAGCCATTGCCCACATATCGCCCCTACTAGTGCCTTTGCCGTTATCTCCTTTCAGCCCCTGACAACGCTCGATTGTTTTAATATTGTTATCAGTGGCATTAGTTTTATTATGTTGTAAGATAATTCATTGAATTAATTGAGAAATTCTTGTCGCTGTTATTTTGAAGAGCGCGCGCCGGTGTGGAAATCTTTGGCGACTTGATGCCCAACTTTATAATTCTCTTACAAAATTCTTGTTACCGATATTCACCCGACGTTGTTCACCCCAAGCTCCGCCTCAACGATTACTGTATTCAGATAAAATATACCGTGGCAGTAGCAGTGCCCCAAAGTTCGACTCTGTAGATATGTGATTAGTCGGAGTATTTGGCAAATACGCTTGCAGTGTAGTTACCCGATTGACCAACTAACCGGGATACACACTTGTGTACACTGCAATTGACGATCCATTCCCTCTATTACAATAAAATACCAGGTTATTCTGCCGATCACTTATTTTCGCAGCTGAGTTCAGGCAGATCAATAACATTCGAACATTTTAAGACACGCCTACAATTTTCAGAAAGATATCCAATTCAACGAAGAGATTTTTATGTAGCAACGTTTCTTTATTTGAAATAAAGATAATTTTCATCTTGCTTTTTTCGCTTCCTTATGCAGGAATTAGGTTCGTGCTAAGCGTTTATTCCGTATATGTTACCCTTTCTACCAGAACAGCCTTCCAGTCCATTCTTGAAAGCAATCAGAAATTGATCCAATTCCGTGTAAATCAGGCCAAAGTATATTTATTCCAGGGAAGAGAACACGGTTGGCAATTTCGCAATGCGTTGTTCATTTTCTGGTTTCCTTATGATGCAGCAGCTATTACATTTGCCTTGCGCAAATGAAAACATTGTATTGCATTAGAGGCAAGTCACAAATGACTAGAGGTGCTGGAATGTGCAGGGTAAATAAAATTATGTGTTGGAGGAACTTAGCGGCGCCTGCCAGACATTGTACAAAAAAATGAAATGCGTGAGACGAGATGTAGTACACGAACGGTGAATCCCCACCTGCGGATTAGTGGATGGACTCTGGTGAATGGGAGACGGATGTAGATAATGGCAGGGGTTGGTACGATGCCTGTTTCTTCGTTGTCCATATGGAGCATCCTTTGTTCCAAACACATTCTCGCAAATTTCCCCATTCGGCCTCCCCTGCGCGGACTACGGCTTGTGGGCTGCCTCTTGGAACCATGCAGTACAGGCTAATATTATTAACTTCGCCACTAACGTCCGCCCTGGCCTCCAAGTGACTGGAACCACGTTGCCCCTCCTATTTCCTAATCGTTTTGTCTCTCACTCACCCTGTGGTTACACCGAAACAACAGATGAGGAGTGATGTAATCTGCAGCAAAAACATAAAACCATTTGCTGGAAATGTGTTCACTTGAACCCTGTTGGGACCAGTATCCTGGCATACGGCAGAAAGAGGGTGGCAGATAGGGCTTCCTGCTGCAAGTAGGAAGTGTCAATATGAGTTTTTGCAAACACATAGAGGAGGCACGCAGGATCACGTGATGTGTTGAAGGTTACACAGACTCACTTCGTCATCGTTTCCGCTCATCGAGCCCTTTTCTTTTGACGACCACGGATGGATTCGGGGGCCGGTGTTGATGCATGGTTGACACCAACTCAGAAATAGGAGCCGCGCCATGCTTCCGCGGTGCTATCAATGAGCAAGTGTGGTATCGCTCTCCTCTTATCCGCGTCTGCGATGACGTTGCAATAAAGGACTCGATGTACTGCGCTCAGCTGCAGTGAGCAACATTGTATTCCCCAATCGAGCCTAATATCGCCAATGAAGGGAGCACACAGATGAAGAAGATTATGTTTATCCTCGTCGCCAATAAGCGATACATTTTCAATCTCGGTATCGTTCATAATGGCACTAAAGTTTCTGTTTGTATGCCAGTTTTTTTATCTTCCCTCCTGCTAATGGCCCTGTCACACTGTGCGAGCTGACCCACGAGGTACCCCGAGCGAAAGACTCGTGGTTGTGCACGAGATTCCAAGTGTATGATCAAGAGTTAAACCGAGTTCCCACGGGTATGACTCAAGTTTGCCGTTACCTGTCATTTCTGCGATGTTCCAAGTTCGTCACCCGAGTTATCAAGTTCCTCTCCCGAGGTACTCTTGAGCCAAGCGTGAATGAAGGTCTGTTTTAATAAGCAACAGTGACCGAAGAAGTGTTTCGACCCGAAACGTCGCATATCTCTTCTCTCCGTAGGTGCTGCCTCACCCGCTGAGTTTCTCCTGCATTTTTTGTCTGCCTTTGCATAATTACAAGCCTTGTTACCACCGTTTTTAAACGCAACAATATTCATGCTCAACATTATGTTTATCCAAGTACGTTCACCTTTACTGTAATAGACGTTAGAACCTCCTGAGTTTGTGATGGGCGCTATTTAAATACAGGGATGTCTTTTCATTGCTGGACATCAATGTTTTTCCCTGTAACATATTTAATAGAATTTACACTTTATAATTAATCTATTCGCATCCGCATATAAAATCTGAATTAAGCCGAATTACTCATTGAACTGGCAATCGTGACATGAAAGCCATAAAGACGGAAATGGCAGACACAGACGCAGAATATTTGTATCTGCATTACATTTACGTGCAGTTCATTTGGACCACAGTCTATGGCCCTTCCGCTGCAGGATATTGAAATGGGGACCCGTCAGACAAGGGTAGGGATATCACCCCAAGGGGCACATAGCGACAAGAGAGTTTTGTTTAAATATAGATGGAAACAGTCCTGACACTATTGAATGTATAGACACTGATAATGCATTGCACTGTTTTTGGTTTGTGCGCATTTCGTATTCTGAGTAAAGTTTATATTAGAAAAATACCGAAGGAATTAACCACTGAGAATCTAGGAAAAGATTTTTGTTTTATACATATTTTATTCGGGAGAAAGATTATTTTTGAAATTACACATGGCATTGGTGTATTGCATATCCTGTACATCTTTTTATGATTTTTTTTTAAAAATTAGAAATAAATCCACTGAAGGCACTGTTGTGTTTTTAAATCTGTTTGGAAGGATATGGGTCATACGCTGGAATGTGGGGCGCCATGTTCGGCATGGAGAAATTGGACCAAATAAGCTGTTTCAGTGTTGTATGACTGACTATATGAGATCAAATAATGTTATACTTAATTATAATGGTCAAACTCAAGTACGAATCGAAGTGCAGTATATAGAGTGCAAAATACAGTTCTCAGCATTGCACCGCACCAGTTGCACAGAGAGTCCAAATGTCAGTAATGAGGCAGAGGTGAATCGGACATTACCTTCGGTTATAGAAAGACCTTAAAGAAACCTGATAATAGAGGGGAAGTAGCTGTTCCTGAGGCTGGCGCTTTCAAACTTCTGTACTGCCCGCCGGACGGGAGCAAGGAGAAGAAGAAATGACCGGGATGGGACAACTCTTAGATTATATATGTTTTGAGGCATCGTGGAATGTAAATGGAGTCAATGGTGGGAGACCTGGTCTTTGTAAAATAATATATCCTATAAGATTTTTTTTCTCATTTTGAGACATGTAGTAAAATACTGTGTTCTGATACTAACTATTAAATCCCTTAAATTTGCAAAATAACTGTTTATTAGTTCTGGCGAGGACAGCTGACCCTTTACTTGTGCAGTGAAACTTGCTGCCTTTAACAACATTTCAGCGGTAATCTTATCATTATTTACCGTATCAGAGCTGAGGGAGGCTGATGCACCCTGCCCGGGGAGAGGCCGCGGAGAGACTGCGGGGGGAGTACCTCACTGACTGTGATAGGGAGAGACAGAGGCGCACACACACACACACACAGTGTGGAGTTCCTCTGGCTGAGTGTGTGTGTGGGGTGTGTGTGTGTGGGTGTGGGGGGTGGGACACACACAGAGAGAGAGAGCGAGAGAGAGAGAGACACACACACACACAGGAAGCGTGGAGTACCTTTAACTGTGTGTGTGGGAGACAGAGGCAGACACACACACACAACGGGCAGTGTGTACCTCAGTCTGTGTGTGTGTGTGTGTAGGGGAGAGAGAGACACAGAGACAGTGTGGACCTCTGACGGTGTATGAAGGAGAGAGGGGGAGAGAGACAGAGAGAGAGAGGCACAGAGGCAGTGTGGTGTACTCCGGCGTGACTGTGGGGGGAGAGAAAGAGCGCACAGGACCTCGGTCTATCTGTGTGTGTGTGTGAGGGAAGAGAGACTAAAGCAGAATACATCTTATTGTGTGTGGGGGGAGAAAGAGAGAGGTGGGGGGGGGAGAGAGAGGTGGGGGGAAGAGAGAAATGGGGGGAGACGTATATACACACAAAGCATAGTTTTACTGTGTATGTGGGGGACACAGATGGACTTAGATGGACTTACCTCGGTCTTACTGTGTGGGAGAGGTGGCGAAAGAGACGTACACTCACAGAGGTAGAGTCTCTCAGCCTGTGTGAGAGGAAGCGAGTGAGAGAGAGAGAGAGACACACACACAAGGTGGATGTGAAATCTCACCTGCCTGTTTCAGTGACCGGCACCCGCCGCTAGTGAATGAAGACACCCTCATCTGTCTCCCCCTCCTCTCCCTCCACTCTCCACCCTCTCTCCTCCACCCCCCTCCCTCCCTGCTCCAACCCCCCACTCCCCCCCAATTTGGAAATGTCATCCCATCACCCATTCCTTCTCTCCAGAGATGCTGCCTGCCCGCTGAGTTAAAGAGTTCCCACGGTAGTCTCACGAGTCACTAAGGTAAACGCACGGGCCACTGCGTTCTTACAACGTGTTTAAATGTTTCAATTTTTAACGACAAGAGTACATTTTACTCGTGGAAAAGTTTAAACATGTTTGAACTTTTTCAAGAGTTAACAAATTTTACGGGTACCTGCCGTTAGCGCCAAGAGTCGCTAAGTTGCGTCCACGAGTTCCGACGTTCCCGCTACGTTAATTGTACGTGATTACCACGAGTTAAATTTGTTTTAGACTCGGGGTACCTCGTGGGTCAGCTCGCACAGTGAGACAGGGGTTTAACAATGATATTCGACATTTCCTGGATCACAGACCGCTTTGATCTATCGTTTTCACACCTTACCCTTCCATATCTCTAGTCTCCCTCTCCACTGACTCTCAGTCTCGACCCCAAACGTCAGCCATCTTCTCTCCGGATATGTCTCTTGTCCCGCTGTTACACCAGCATTTTGCGTCTATCTTCGGCAGGGTACTGCAAGATTTAACTTCATGAAGTAGAGTACAGGTCAGTGGACATCAACCGCATTGTGGACATTGGGATTTGATTCTGGAATTGATGCGCTACAATGTGGATAACTTTATTCTGCACACTGTATCTTTCCCTTTGCTCTACCTATTGCACTTCGGTTTGAATGGGTTGTATTTATGGACCGTTATCTGATCTGCTGGCCAGCATGGGACGCACAGTTCATCACTGTATCTCTGATCATTTATAAATCTAAACCCAATCCATGTGTTTTCCAGACACCAGACATGGCGATTCTGTTCACACAGATGCCGCCCTCAGCACGGAGCACAGAAAGGGAATCGGTGGGTTTCAGCTGCGCCGATGATACCGCAAGCCGCCCTCGAGAGAAACAGGGTGAGTTGGGAAGAATTCTCAGGCGGCGGGCAACCACAACCACCAAGCGCGGTGCAGATGTATCTCTCTGCAACAGCCAAAGCTGAAACTGATGTTTTTGTAGGAAGGTTTCACTGGTTTCCATCACTGTGCGGCTAAAGGCGCAGTAATAAACTGCAGTGTCGCTCAGCTTCAGCCCCGATAGGGTTAAACGGACTAATTTTCTATCCGTCTGGAGCTGGGCAGAGAAGCGATCGCCTGCAAAATCGTCTTTCTCCTCGTTTCCTGTTGAATGTTTCCTCCATATGAACTCGGGCCTTGAGACCTGATGATGCCGGTACCAAAATAAGTAGTAGTACGTTTCTGCGGTCTCATAGGTGCAGCTGAAAGTCACCGACTCTCCTTCTACCTTCTGTGCTGATGGCAGCGATTGTGTGATGGTATCTCCATGATTGGGATCTGAAAAAATATATGGATTATGTTTAGGTTTGTCATGCGTACACGAAAATACGCGGAAGACCTTTGTATTACATGCTACCAAACAGATCAACTGATAATATACAATCAAATCAAACGCACGTTCATTAGATAGATAAAGGGAAGAGAGAGAGTGCAGAATAAAGTTATTATTATTGAAGCGAATCTGTCCCAGAGACAAAGGCCAATGTCGACACTGGGGTAGATATGCATCGCATAGCTCCCTTGCATATCGAGGTGAATCGAACACTGCCGTGGCTTATAGGTAGAAAGGAACTGCAGATGCTGACTTAAACCGAAGTTAGACACGAAAAGCTGGAGTAATCCAGCGGATTAGCCAGCCTCTCTTGACAAAAGGAATAGGTGACCTGAAGAAGGGTCTCGACCTGAAACATTACCTATACCAATTCATTTTCTCCATGGCATATGGATGGCGATTAGATAGGACCGGCTTTCCATTTACATATATGGAAAGATTAGACCGGTTCGCATTCACAATGATGATCGACGTTCCGTCGGAGCAAGTAGCCGGATTAACTGCTGCGACTTTACCTATCAGGCATGCTCCCCACACAATCCAAGTGGCAAATACGCGCATTTTCTCTGTGAAAACCCTTTGTGAATGTCCCTCCTCGACCTGGTGTTGTGCGGCTTTCGGATGTTCTCGCCTCTACTGTTGGTGCTGGTGGCGCAGTGGTGACGCTGGGCAGGAAGTGACTGCGTTCCGCCTACGTCAACTTCCTCCCCAGTTGGGACTCGGTCAGCGTTCTTTCAGGTTAGGCATGTAGTGACTGGGTGGGGAATGAAACGTCCTGCTGTAACAGGGGATACTCGGCTCGACCTTATGAGTAACTCTTAGATATCATAATGTAAAGGAACTGTGAGGCACGGGTGAATGCGGGATTTATAGGTTGCGTTGATTGCTGGCGAAATGTACTTTCTGTTTAAATTTAATTCCGAGTTAGAAGTGATTCCCATTCCCACATCGAACCGCATGGAAGGTATTAGATGCAAGAGGGATGCAAGTTAGGACGCGAGGCCACCTTCAGAGCATTGCGTTCAGTTTTGGGCACGTGTCATATGAAATATGTTGTAAAGCAGGAAAGGGTGCAGAGAAGACTGGCGATGATGTGGCCAGCACCAAAGGGACTGAGTTTTGTTTAGTGTAGTTCAGATATACAGCGCGGAATCTGGCCCTTCGGCCCACTGAGTCCGCACGTACCAGTGATCCCCGCACATTTATCATTTTATAACAAGCCAATTAACTTACAAACATGTATCTTTTTGGAGTGTGGGCGGAAACCCAAGATCTCAGAGAAAAACCCACGTAAGTCACGGGGAGAGCGCACAAACTGTGTACATACAAGCACCCGGAGCCTCCCCCCGCAGTCTCTCCGTAGTCATGTTACACGGATCTGTGGCGCAGTAAGGAAGTAGCTATACCGCTACGCCACTGTGCCGCCGTGCCACTGAGCTATATGGTGAGGATGAGGTGGCTAGGACTTTATTCCATGATGCGCATGGTGATGAAGGGTGTACAAAATCATGAGAGGAGTATATCGGGCAAAACGCACAGAGTCACTTGCCCCGTATAGGGGAATAGAGAATCAGATGATACATGTTTAAAGTGTGTGTGTGTGTGTGTGTGGTGGGGATTTCACAGGAACCAGAGGGGTAAACTTTTTACACAAACGGTGGTGGGTTACTGGATCGAGCTGCCTGTGTAGGTAGTTGAGGCAGGTACTATCGTAACATTTAGAATGGTACATGGAAAGGATAGACATGGAGGAATATGGGCCAAGCGCAGGCTGGTGGGATTAATGTAGATGGGACATATTGGTCGGTGTGGGCAGGTTGGGCCGAAGAGCCCGTTCCATGCTGTATGACTCTCTGAGTCTGACTTGGAGAAATCCCCCCTACCATCCCCCTGTTTCCCCTTCCCCTTCCCCGCTTAGGTACCATCGCATTCTCTCACCATCTTGTACCCGAATTCCCTTTGTCCATTAAAATAATGTTTTATTTTACTGTTTCTTTTCATACCTGACAATAATAAACCAAACTAAAGTAAACTTGACTTAACGGAACTGAACTGAATTAAACTAAACTTAATGAAATTCACAGACATGATCTGGGAAACGTTCAATGTACAATCACTTTCAGGTATATACGTGTCGTAACGTTAGCTCATCATTTAACACCGAGCTCCTTGGGTAACACTATTTTGCTTTTATTGCTTCAGATTTTCCCTTATAAGTGCAGTGACTCCATCGCAGCTGTTCCGTCAACAGATAGAACCCACCCCGCTCACCGCTATTGGAGAGCCAACGGAGACACGGGGCAACAACGAGGGAGCGCTCTGTTTGCCGACGGCATATCGACAACTCAGCTGATAGACACCATATGGTTCCTCATTATCTGGATGGCGTGGGGAACATTTTTGATAAGTAATAATGACACACATGCATTTCTTTTATCTTTTACTTGTGAAACAGGGTATGAATCTCAGACTTTAAATCTCGCAGGTCTGATCATTTTTTTCCGTTTGGATCTATTTTTACAGATCACGGCCGTGGCGATTCTGTCACTCAGTCGCCGCCATTAGCAGTGAAGACAGAAGGAGAAGCAGTGACGTTGGAATGCAGATACAAAACCACGGGTGCCTACAGGATATACTGGTATCGACAGATGCCCGGCTAAGAGTCCGAGTACACATTACGGAAAGACAGCGATGGCAATGAATGGAACTTCGCTGTCCGTCGTTTCTCTGTCGAACACCAGAGTAAATTCATCAGTTTGACCATCTCAGATCTGGAGCTGAGCGATTCTGCAGTTTATCACTGCACGTTGAGCCGCACAGTGGTGGGAATCAGTATACACCCGTACAGAAACACAAGGCGCCTTGTGGCTCGGGTTGGAATCCAATGCAAGCCTCACACGGCTTCCTGTTCGCGGTTCCTGTCATTATGAGAATTGCTTCCAAAGTCGTTTTTGGTACGATTTGCGTAGGTGCGACGGTGTCTTGCTGAGATCTGTCATCCCTGTATCTCTTCCTTCCGTTAGTGGTCCCTGTTCTTTTCTATTCTTTGCTCCGTCTCTCTCTCTCTTTACCACAGCTTCGAAATGAAAGTCTCGCAGCTTCCCAGCTTCTCAAAAAACGCGGTATTTGGAATGTTCCTTGTTCTGTTCGGATTTCGAATTTCTTCATCCAAAGTCTCCCATGAGTTGTGATAATTTCCCGCCGATTACAATGATCCCAATGCCATTAATAATCTATTTTAGACCAGGCTGCTAAACAGGGCTAGTCCACTGCTCCGACAGCACCAGAGACACGCGTGTGAACCTGACCTCGCCGTTGTCGGTGTGAAGTTTGCACGTTCTTCTGTTCGTCCAATAGATCGTAATTCATCGGGTAGGCGCAGAATATCTTACTCAGAATAGGGGAAGTAAGAACCCGAGGACATGGGTATAAGGTGGAGGGTGGGGAGGGGAGTGCGGTGTGTGTGTGTGTGTGTGTGTGTGTGTGTGTATGTGTGTGTGTGTGTGTGTGTGTGTGTGTGTGTGTGTGTCTGTGGGGGGGGGGGTTAATGGCAACCCGTGGGGTAACTTTTTCCACACATACGGGGCGGTGTATGGAACGAGCTGCCGGAAGAGGCAGTTAAGGCAACAATCGAAGAAACATGTAGACAGGGACATGGATTGGACAGGTTTAGAGGGGTATGGGCAACACGCAGGCAGGCGGGTGTACTAAATGCTGGAGTAACTCAGCGGGATAGGCAGCATTTCTGGAGAGAAGGAATGGGTGACGTTTTAGGTCGAGACGTTTGTGGTCGAGACCCTTCTTCAGACGTCTTCAGATGGGGTACGTTGGTCGTCATGGGCAAGTTAGGCCGAAGGACCTGTTTCCATGCTGTATGACTTTATGACTAGAATTAATTTATCCTTCAATCCCCGACACCATTGATTGATTGATGTTAAGATGCAGCATGAAAACAGGCCCTTCAGTCAACAGAGTGCACGTCGACCATCACTCACCCGTTCACACTAGTTCCTAATTTCGCATCCACTCCCTCCGCATGAAGGCAAATTTACAGCGGCCAATTGACCTACAATCACGCAGCACATTTGAGATGAGGGGGGAAACCGAAGCTTCCAGAGAAAAGATAAGCGGTCGCATGGTTAACCTGCAGACTCCACACAGTCAGCAACTAAGGTGAAAAAAACGGAACGCTTCACCACTGTGCCATAGTAGAGGTGTGAGGCGTAATAGGGAGTTGGGGCATCAACAGTTAGAATACAATTTAGTTCATTCGAAAACTAAATTGAATTTAGTTTAGTTTAGAGATACAGCGCAGAAACAGGTCCCTCGGCCCATCGAGACCGCACCGACCAGCGAGCCCCCCCGCACACGAGCGACAATTTACGCTTACACCAAACCAATTAACCTACATGCCTGAACGCCACAGATCTCGGAGAAAACCCACGAGGTCACGGCGAGAACGTACAAACTCCGTACACACTGCACCCGTAGTCGGGATCGAGCTCGGTTCTACGGCACTGGAAGTGCTGTTAGGCAGCAACTCTACTGCTGCGCCACCGTGGCCGCTCGGAATTTAATTTGGTTGGATTGGAATTGTGGGCAGGATAAATAATTCACGCGAATGCTTTGCGGTTTGGGAGCACACAGTGAATGCTGGTATATGAACACAACGCATTTTTCGCGGGAAATAATAAAGATAGGCACCAAGTCACCAACGATTTCCACACGGTAAAAAAAAAACTACAAAATAACAAAATGGCCTTCTCCTCCTTCAAGAAACTGTGATCTGATAAATGTTTGATGAAGCGAGGAATGGATCTCATCATTGAAACTGGAGATGAACGACCATTGAAACAATTTGCAGCAATATGAAGTGTCACATATCGTTCTTCAAGTAGAGGAGCGTCTTGGCGTTCAAATCTTCATCTCAATCTCGGATTCAATGCCTTTCTCTTAACATCTCCTCTGTGCCATTTTACAAAGCTCTTGCCCACATATCGCTCCTACTCGTGCCTTGGCCCTTATCTCCGTTCAGCCCCTGACAAAGCTCGATTGTTATAATATTATTATCAGTGGCATTAGTTGTATGTATGTTGCAAGATAATTCATTTAATTAATTGTGACATTCTTGTCACTGCTATTTTGAAGAGCGCGCGCCGGTGTGGACATCTTTGGCGACTTGATGCCGAACTTTATCATTCTCGCAGAACATTCTTGTTCCCGCTATTGAACCCGACGTTGTTCACCCCAAGCTCTGCCTCAACGATTACTGTATTCAGATAAATTATACCCCATGTCCAACAGTAGCAGTGCCCCCAATCTCGACTCTGTAGATCTGTGATTATACGGAGTATTTGGCAAATAAGCTTGCAGTGTAGTTACCCGATTGACCAACTAACTGGGATACACGCCTGTGTACACTGTGATTGACGATCCATTCCATCTATAACAATAAAATACCAGGTTATTCTGCCGATCACTTATTTTCGCAGCTGAGTCCAGGCAGATCAATAACATTCGAACATTTTAAGACACGCCTACAATTTCCAGAAAGATATCCAATTTAACGAAGAGATTTTTATGTAGCAACGTGTCTTTATTTGAAATAAAGATAATTTTAATCTTGCTTGTTTCGCTTCGTTATGTCGGAATTAGGATCGGGCTAAGCGTTTATTCCGTATATGTTACCCTTTCTACCAGAACAGCCTTCCACTCATGAAAGCAATCAGAAATTGATCCAATTCCGTGTAAATCAGGCGAATCTTTATTTATTCCAGGGAAGAGAACACGGCTGACAATTTCGCAATGCGTTGTTCATTTTCTGGTTTCCTTATGATGCAGCAGCTATTGCGCAAATGAAAACATTGTATTGCATTAGAG
The DNA here is from genome assembly GCA_038087875.1 of Malacoraja senta. NCBI lineage: Eukaryota > Metazoa > Chordata > Chondrichthyes > Rajiformes > Rajidae > Malacoraja > Malacoraja senta. The sequence continues at coordinate 343,763 of JAXLNO010003819.1, forward strand.
GCAAGTCACAAATGACTAGAGATGCTGGAATGTGCAGCAAAAATAACATTATGTGTTGGAGGAACTCAACGGCGTCTGTCAGACATTGTACAAGAAAATGGAATGCGTGAGACGAGATGCAGTACATGAACGGGGAATCACCACCTGCGGATTAGTGGATGGACTCCGGTGAGGGGGAGACGGGTGTAGATAATGGCAGGGCTTGGTAGGATGCCTGTTTCTTCGTTGTCCATATGGAGCATCCTTTGTTCCAAACACATTCTTGCAAATTTCCCCATTCGGCATCCCCTGCGCGGGCTACGGCTTGTGGACTGCCTCTTGGAACCATGCACTACAGGCTAATATTATACACCTCGCCACTTTGTCCGCCCTGGCCTCAACTTGACTGGAACCACTTTGCCCCTCCTATTTCCTAATCGTTTTGTCTCTCACTCACCCGGTGGTTACACCGAATCAACAGATGAGGAGTGAATTAATCAGCAGCAAAAACATAAAACCATTTGCTGGAGCTGTGTCCACTTGAACCCTGTTGGGAGCAGTATCCTGGCAAACTGCACAACGAGATCGGTGGGAAGTGTCAATATGAGTTTTTGCAAACACATAGAGGAGGCACGCAGGATCAAGTGATGTGTTGTATGTTACACAGACTCACTTCGTCATTGTTTCCACTCATTGAGCCCTTTCCTTTTGACGACCACGGATGGATTCGGGGGCCGGTGTTGTTGCATGGTTGACACCACCTCAGAAATAGGAGCCGGGCCAGGCTTCCGCGGTGTTATCAATGAGCAAGTGTGGAATCGCTCTCCTCTTGTCCGCGGCTGCGATGACGTTGGCAATAAAGCACTGGATGTACTGCGCTCAGCTGCAATGAGCAAACATTGCATACCCCAATCGTGCCTAATATCGCCAATGCAGGGAGCACACAGATGAAGAAGATTATGTTTATCCTCGTCGCCAATAAGCGATACATTTTCAATCTCGGTATCATTCAAAATCGCACTAAAGTTTCTGTTTGTTATCTCCCCCCAGCTAAAAATGATATTCGACATTTTCTTGATCTATCGTTTTCACACCTTACCCTTCCATATCTCTAGTCTCCCTCTCCCCTGACTCTCAGTATCGACCCGAAACGTCACCCATCTTCTCTCCGTAAATGCATCCTGTCCCGCTGTTACACCAGCATTTTGTGTCTATCTTCGGCAGGGTACGACAAGATTTAACTCCATAGGGCAGAGTACAGGCCGGTGCACATCTGCCGCATTGTGGACATTGAGATTTGATTCTGGAATTGATGCGCTACAATGTGGAGAACCTTATTCTGCACTCTGTATCTTTCCCTTTGCTCTATCTATTGCACTTCGGTTTGAATGGGTTGTATTTATGGATCGTTATCTGATCTGTTAGCTGGTATGCAAAGCATAGTTCATCACTGTATCTCTTACCATTATAAATCTAAACCCAATCCATGTGTTTTCCAGAGACCAGACATGGCGATTGTGTTCACACAGATGCCGTCCTCAGCACAGAGCACATAAAAAAAGTTGGTACGATTCAGCTGCGCAGATGACACCGCAAGCCGCCCTCGAGAGAAACTGAGTGAGTTGGGAAGAATTCTCAGGCGGCGGGAAACCACAACCACCAAGCGCGGTGCAGACGTAACTAGCTGAAGCAGGCAAAGCAGAAGCTGATGTTTTTGTAGGAAGGTTCCACTTGTTTCCATCACTGTGAGGCTCAGGGCGCAGTAATAAACTGTAGAGTCGCTCAGCTCCAGCCCCGATAGGGTTAAACTGACTAATTTTCTATCGGTCTGGAGCTGGGCAGTGAAGCGAGCGCCTGCAAAATCGGCTTTCTTCTCGGATCCACTATAATATGTATACAGTATGAACTCGGGCCTTGAGTCCTGATGATGCCGGTACCAAAATAAGGAGTAGTACGTTTCTGCGGTATCATAAGTGCAGCTGAAAGTCATCGACTGTCCTTCTACCTTCTGTGCTGACGGCAGCGATTGTGTGACGGTATCCCCATGATTGGGATCTGAAAAAAAAGATTAGATTTAGGTTTGTTATGCATGCATCAAAAATACGCAAAAGTCCTTTGTATTACATGCTACCCAAACAGATCAACTGATAATATACTTAAATACAATGATACCAAACGGACGTTCAATAGGTAGATAAAGGGGAAATAGCAAGTGCAGAATAAAGTTCATATTATTGTAGCGAATCAGTTCCAGAGACAGAGGCCAATGTCGACACTGGGGTAGATATGCATCGCATAACTCCCTTGCATATCGAGGTGAATCGAGCATTGCCGCGGCTGAGAGGTAGTAAGGAACTGCAGATTCTGACTTAAACCGAAGTTAGACACGGAAAGCTGGAGTAACCCAGTGGGTCACCCTGCCTCTCTTGGCAAACGGAATAGGTGACCTGAAGAAGGGTATCGACCCGAAACACGACCTATTTCAATTCATTTTCTCCATGACATGTGGATGTCGATTAAATAGTACCCGGCTTTCCATTTACATATAGGGAAATATTAGACCGGTTCGCATTCACAATGTAGTCGATGACCCGTCGGAGTAAGTAGCATGATTAACTGTTGCGACTTTACCTATCAGGCATGCTCCCCACACAATCCAAATGGCAAATATGCACATTTTCCCTGTGAAAACCCCTTTGTGAAATTCCCTTCCTCGACCTTGTGCTGTGCGGCTTTCGAATGTTCTCGCCTCTACTGTTGGTGCTGGTGGCGCTGTTGTAACGATGGGCGGGAACTGACAGACTTCCGCCTACCCCATCTTACTCCCGAATGGGGACTCCGTCAGCGTTTTTTCAGGTTAGGCATGTAGTGAGTGGGTGGCGAAGGAAACGTCGTCATAGCTGTAACAGGGGAAACTCGGCTCCGCCGCGTGAGGAACACTAAGGTATCGTAATGTAAAGAACTGTGAGCAGCAAGTCAATGATGGATTTATAGGTTACGTTGATTGCCTGCCGAAATGTACTTTCCGTTTAAATGTATCTGTTAGAATTTAAGAGATCCCAGATCCCATTCCCAGGTCGTACCGCAAGGCATGGATTCGATGCGAGAGAGATGCGAGTTAGGATGCGAGGCCTCCTTTAGTATATTGCGTTCCGTTTTGCGCAGTCATATGAAAGATGTTGTCAAGCAGGAAAGGGTGCAGAGAAGATTTGAGATTATGTTGCCAGCCCCCAAGGGACTGAGTTTTGTTTTGTGGCGTAGTTCAGAGATACTGCGCGAAAACTGGCCCTTCGGCCCACGAGTCCGCACCGACCAGTGATCCCCGCACATCAACAATACCCTACACACACGTGGGACAAGTTTACATTTATAACAAGCCAATTAACCTACAAACATGTACGTCTTTGGAGTGTGGGCGGAAACACAAGATCTCGGAGAAAACCCACGCAAGTCACCGGGAGAGCGTACAAACTGTGTACATACAAGCACCCGGAGCCAGGATACCCAGGTCTCTGGCGCAGTAAGGAAGTAGCTATACCGCTATGCCACCGTGCCGCCATGCCACTGAGCTACATGGTGAGGATGAGTTGGCTAGGACTTTATTCCTTGATGCGCAGGGGGAGGAAGGGTGATCTTACAGAGGTATACAAAATCACGAGTGGAAAAGATCGGGAACCGCACATGCCCCATATAGGGGAATAGCGAACCAGAGGATACAGGGTTAAGGTGTGTGTGTGTGTGGTGGGGATTTAATAGGAACCAGAGGGGTAACTTTTTTACACAAATGGTGGTGGTTATTTGGATCGAACAGCCGATGTAGGTAGTGCAACGCTTTAAACAGGTACACGGAAAGGATCACTGGGGGGCTGGTAACATGGAGGAATATGGGCCAAGCACAGGCTGGTGGGATTAGTGTAGATGGGACATATTGGTCGGTGGTTGTGTGTGTGTGAATGTGTGTGTCTGTGTGTGTGAGAGAGAAAGGGGGAGTGGTAGCCACTGTTCGCTGTCCTTGGCACCATGCACACGCTGCTCATCATTTTTTGGTGGCAGAGGTAATTGATTTTGGAGGTGTTGTTGGATTGGGAACTATATGTAGTACATCATCAGCTGTGCAGTCGATTTGCCGAGTCATGGCAGTATACAGCATGGAAATAGCCCATCCGCTCAATCCGCCCACATCGAACAAAATGCCCCATCTATGCTAGTCCACTCTGCCTGCGTTTGGCCCATATTCCTCTAAACCTTTCATCTTCATGTACCTAATCGAAAAGTCTTTTACATGTTGAGATAGTAACTGGCCCAACAACCTCCACTGGCAGCTCGTTCCATACACCCTCCACCCATTGAGTGAAAAAGCTTTTCCTCAAGTTCCTATTAATTGTCTCTCCGTCTCACCTTAAACGGTTGTCCTCAGGCCCTTGATTCGAAAGACCCAACTCTGTGTAAAATACTCTGTGAATTCACGCTGTTTATACCCCCTCGTGATCGCTTGCACCTCTACAGAATCATTTACGTAGTCTATTCCTGGAATGTAGTGTAAATGTTAGCAGTGATGACGGATTCAGTTGTAAAATTTGGAGTAGATCTGAGAAGAGCAGTTGGTCGGGCGATAGACGCAACACGGCGATGTAGGCCCTGCCCAATAACCCGTTGGGATTGAACCAACTTTGCTGGCCGCATTTGTGCTTCAGGAGACAGGTAGTTGGCAGTGACGACCGTGATACAACGGGCAACAGGTAACTTAGTAATTGTACCGCATTGATTTTCTCACGTAATTCACGGGTAACTTAACAGGAAATTCATGATGGACAGTAAGCAGACAGTATCAAAGGGGAGATAAGCAGATTTATCTCTTCTGTCAATAGACAGTAGACAATAGACAATAGGTGCAGGAGTAGGCCATTCGAGCCAGCACCGCCATTCAATGTTATCATGGCTTGTCATCCACAATCAGTACCCCGTTCCTGCCTTCTCCCCATATCCCCTGACTCCGCTGTGTTTAAGAGCCCTATCTAGCTCTCTCTTGAAAGTATCCAGAGAACCTGCCTCCACCGCCCTCTGAGGCAGAGAATTCCACAGACTCTCAACTCTCTGTGAGAAAAAGTGTTTCCTCGTCTCCGTTCTAAATGGCTTACCCCTTACACTTAAACCGTGGCCCATGGTTCTGGACTCCCCCAACATCGGGAACGTGTTTCCTGCCTCTAACGTGTCCAAACCCTTAACAATCTTATATGTTTCCATAAGATCCCCTCTCATCCTTCTAAACTCCAGAGTGTACAAGCCCGGCCGCTCCATTCTCTCGGCATATGACAGTCCCGCCATCCCGGGAATTAACCTTGTAAACCTACGCTGCAGATAGATATCCTTGTATATAAGTTCGCATAGACAAAACCACCGACAGTAAAACACATAGCACCGGGGTGCTCAGCAGGTCGCGTAGCATCCGGGAAGGGAATGGCGACGTTTGGAGTCGGGACCCTTCGTTGGTCTGATTGTGGGCTATTGATCCTAAACATCGCCTATCTATTTTCCTCTACAGATGAAGCCTGAGCTACTAAGCTTCTCCGCTACTTTCAATGCTGCTCAACATTTCAACATCCGTCAGTTTCACCGTCGAAAGAAGGTCAACTCTGGGGAGAACTCGTGTAGGCAGCAGGAAAGTATGGAAAAGGGCTGCATACAGGAGTGATGTTATAAACAACGGTTTATTGTGCCAGGTACAACAATATAGCAACGGGACAAGCAGAGACAAATATAGACCGTGACGTTATGAAGATAAACGGGGAAAATGTGCATTGAACACGAGTGATTGCCGCATTACGTGCAGAGGTGAGTCAAGTCAAGTCAAGTCAAGTCACATTTATTTATATAGCACATTTAAAAAACAGCTCTCGTTGGCCAAAGTGCTTTACATTTATTATAAGAATAGCACAAACAAAACAAACTACACACATATATACATGTAGCGCTCACTCAGAGGACGTCATGAAAGGCTTGGGAGTATAGCTAAGTCTTTAGTCTTGACTTAAAAGAGTCGATGGAGGGGGCAGTTCTGATGGGAAAGGGGATGCTGTTCCACAGTCTAGGGGCTGCAACCGCAAAGGCGCGGTCGCCTTTGGTGAGGGTGCACAGCATTCACTCGGGGGACACGCAGTCCTTCGCGGAGGTTTGGAAGATACTCATTGGAACTGTGGCGAGTTTGGAGGATTCCAAAGAATTGTATCTCCCCGTTGTCCCCATTCAAGGAGCAAAGCCGCGCTGGTCCAAATGGAGCATTTATATGTCCAACGTTCTTTCACTCTATCCCCCAGTCCCTAAGTGCACACACGGAGACATGTACAGTCTTTTCTTTGACCGCTTAGCACGCAAACAAAACGTTTTATTTTTACAATTTCTCATTATACGTGAGATTAATAAACTAATCTAAACCAAACTAAACTAAGCTAAACTAAACTAAAATAAACCAAACTAAACTAAACTAAACTAAACTAAACTTAACGTAACTGAACTGAATTGACCTCAACTAAACGAAATGAAACCAAACTAAACTGAATTGACCTAAGCTAAACTAAACTGAACTTAATGAAACTCACAGACATGATTTAGGCGCCGTTCGATGCACAATGACTTTCAGGAATATACGTGTCGTTACGTTTGCTCATCATATAATACCGAGCTCCTTGGGTAACACTATTTTGCTTTTATTTCTTCAGATTTTCCCTTATAAGTGCAGTGTCTCCAGCGCAGCTGTTCCGTCACCAGATAGAACCCACCCCGCTTCACCGCTATTGGAGAGCCAACGGAGACACGGGTACAACAACGAGGGAGCGCTCTGTTTGCCGACGGCACATCAACAACTCAGCTGACAGACACCATGTGGTTCCTCATTATCTGGATGTCGTGGGGAACATTTTTGATAAGTAACAGTGACACACATGCATTTATTTTCTCTTTTGCTTGTGAAACACGGTATGAATCTCAGACTTTAAATCTCGCAGGTCTGATCATTTTTTTCCATTTGGATCTATTTTTACAGATCACGGCCGTGCAGATTCCGTCACTCAGTCGCCGCCATTAGCAGTGAAGACAGAAGGAGAAGCAGTGACGTTGGAATGCACATACAAAACCCCGGGTGCCTACAGGATATACTGGTATCGACAGATGCCTGGCTCAGAGCCCGAGTACACTTTACGGAAAGACAGCGATGGCGATGAATGGAAAGCGGAGTTTGCTAAAAGTCGTTTCTCAGTCGAACTCCGCACCGGGAGTAAATTCATCAGTTTGACCATCTCAGATCTGGAGCTGAGCGACTCTGCAGTTTATTACTGCACGTTGAGCCGCACAGTGATGGGAATCAGTATACACCCGTACAGAAACACCAGGCGCCTCGTGGCTCTGGTTGGACTCCAATGCAAGCCTCATACGGGTTCCTGTTCGCGGTTTCCTGTCATTCTGAGAATTGTTTCCAAAGTCGTTTTTGGTACGATTTACGCAGGTGCGCCGGTGGCTAGCTTCCTATTCGCTGAGATCTGTCAACCCTGTGTCTCTTCCTTCCGTTAGTGGTCCCTGTTCTTTTCTATTCTTTGCTCCGTCTCTCTCTCTCCCGTTACAACAGCATCGAAATGAAAGTCTCGCAGCTTCCCAGCTTCTCAGTAAACGCGGTATTAGGAATGTTCCTTGTTCAATTCGGATTCCGAAATTCTTTACTCAAAATCTCCCATGAGTTGTGATAATTTCCCGCCGATTACGATGATCACAACGCCATTAATACGATAATTTAGTCCAGGCTGCTAAACAGGGTTTGTCCAGTGCTCCGAAAGCGCCAGAGACACGGATGTGAACCTGACCTCGCCGTTGTCGGTGCGTAGTTTGCACGTTCTCCTGTTCGTTCAAATAGATCGTAATATATCGGATAGTTGCAGAATATCTTACTCAGAATAGGGGAAGCAAGAACCCGCGGACATGGGTATAAGGTGGAGGGAGGCGGGTTGTGGGGGTTAATAGGAACGTGAGGGGTAACTTTTTCGACACATCGGTGGCGGTGTATCGACACATCGGTAGCTACCGGAGGAGGCAGTTAAGGCAGGGACTATCGCAACGTTGAAGAAACATTTAGACAAGGACATGGATTGGACAGGTTTAGAGGGATATGGTCAACACGCAGGCAGACGGGTGTACTAAATGCTGGAGTAACTCAGCGGGACAGGCAGCATTTCTGGAGAGAAGGAATGGATGACGTTTCGGGTCGAGACCCTTCTTCAGACGTCCTCAGATGGGGCATGTTGGTCGTCGTGGGCAATTTTGGCCGAAGGACCTGTTTCCATGGTGTATGACTTCATGACTCCATAATTAATTTATTCTTCAATCCCCGACACCATTTATTGATTGGTGTTAAGTTACAACATGAAAACAGGCCCTTCAGTCAACTTAGTGCCCGTCGACCATCACTCACCCGTTCACATTAGTTCTTACTTTCGCATTTGCTCCCTACGCATGAAGGCCAATTGACCTACAATCTCGCACGACATTCGAGATATGGGGGGAAACCGGGGGAAAGATAAACGGTCGCATGGATAACCTGCAGACTCCACATAGCCAGCACCTCAGGTGAAAAATACCGGAACGCTTCACCACTGTGCCATGGTAGAGGGTTGAGGCGTAATAGGGAAATGGGGCATCAACGTTTGTAATACAATTTAGTTCATTCGAAAAATTAATTTAATTTAGTTTAGTTTAGAGATACAACGCAGAAACAGATCCCTCGGCCCACCGAGACCGCACCAACCAGCGACGCCCCACACATTAACATTATTCAACACACACTAGGGACAAATTACACTTACACCAAGCCAATTAACCTACATAACTGTACGCCACAGATCTCGGTGAAAACCCACGAGGCCCCTGTGAGAACCTACAAACTCCGTACATACAGCAACCGTAGACGGGTCGATCCCGTGTCTCCGGCGCTGCAAGTGCTGTAAGGCAGCAACTCTACTGCTGCGCCACCGTGGCCGATCGGAATTTAATTTGGTTGGATTCGAATGGTGGTCAGGATAAATAATTCACGCGAATGCTTTGCGATTTGTGAGCACACCGTGAATGTTGGTATATGAACATAACGCATTTTCGCGGAGAATAATAAAGATAGGCACCAAGTCAAAAAAGATTTCCACACGCTAAAAAAACCCTCAACATAACAAAATAGCATTCCACTCCTTGAATGAACAGTGATCTGGTAAATGTTTGATGAAGCGAAGAGTGGATCTCATCATTGAATCTGGAGATGAACAACCAACAAAATAATTTGAAGCAATTTGAAGTGTGACACATCGTTGTTAATGTAGAGGTGCGTCTTGGCGTTCAAATCTTCATCTCAATCTCGGATTCATTGCTTTTCTCACAACATCTCCTCTGTGCCATTGGCGACCACATATCGCCACCTACTCGTGCCTTGGCCGTTATATCCTTTCATCCCCTTAACATTCTTTTAATATTATTATCAGTGGCATTAGTTTTATGTATGTTGTAAGATAATTCATTGAATTATTTGAGAACATCTTCTCACTGTTATTTTGAAGAGCGCGCGCAGTTGTGGAAATCTTTGGCGACTTGACAGGAAGCTGGGGGCAGTGTTAGCTGTGAGGGGGTTGCTAGGAGGCTGCAAGGTGACTTGGTAGGCTGGTTGAGTGGGCAAATGGATGGCAGATGCAGTATTATTTGGATAAATGAGAGGTTATCCCCTTTGGTGGCAAGAACAGGAAAGTAGACTATTATCTGAATGGTGGCCGATTAGGAAAAGGGGAGATGCAACGAGACCTGGGTGTCTTGCTACACCAGTCATTGAAAGTAGGCATGCAGGTGCAGCAGGCAGTGAAGACATCGAATTGTATGTTAGCATTCATAGCAAAAGGATTTGAATATAGGAGCAGGGAGGTTCTACTGCAGTTGTACGGGGCCTTGGTGAGACCACACCTGGAATATTGCGTACAGTTTCGGTCGCCTAATCTGAGGAAAGACATTCATGCCATAGAGGGAGTACAGAGAAGGTTCACCAGACTGATTCCTGGGATGGCAGGACTTCCATATGAAGAAAGACTGGATAGACTCGGCATGTATTCGCTAGAATTTAGAAGATTGAGGGGGGATCTTATAGAAACTTACTACATTCATAAGGGGTTGGACAGGCTAGATGCAGGAAGATTATCCCCGATGATGGGGAAGTCCGGAACAAGGGGCCACAGTTTAAAGATAAGGGGAATGTATTTTATGACCGAGATGAGAAACATTTTTTTTCACACAGAGAGTGGTGAATCTGTGGAATTCTCTGCACAGAAAGGAAGTAAAGTAAAGTAAAGTAAATTTATTTATATAACACTTTTCAATCAATTTCAATCAAAGAAGCCAAAGTGCTTTACAGAGAAAATATCCATTTAAATGAAAAAAAAAGAAGTAGATAAAAAGAGGTAGAAAAAAAGACACAACACACTATAAGAGATTCAACACGAACATCCCCCCACAGCAGAGTCGACACTCTCCACTGCGAGGGAAAGGCACCAAAATGTCCATTCCTCCTCCTCTTCCCCCTAGTCCACCCGTGGTCGGGGCCAGTTTGAGGCCTCCGCAGCCAGTCGCCGCAACGGCAGCCCGATGTTGTATGCCCACCTGCCGGGAAGCTGGAACACCGGCATCGGGTGGAAAGTCCTCAGCAGCTTGGTAGTGTCTGGAGCGGCCGCTCCCTCCCCGGAGACTGCGACGCCCGTAGTCGTCAGGCCGCGCCGGTTGGAGCTCCGACTCTGACTCCGCCGTGTTTTCGACCCAGCGGGATGCCTTCAGACCGCAGACCGCAACTCCTCGATGTTGGTGGTCGGCGGTCACAGCACTCCGGAGTGGCGACCCGGCAAGGCATCGCCCGCTCCTTGTTGGTGTCCCAGCGCTGTGCCGCCCAAGCTGTGGTCCCGGCAGGAAGCGCTGCTCCAGCACGATGGAAGGCCGCATGGGGAGAGCGAAAATGAGATTTGGAGGAAAACCGCATCTCCGACCAGGTAGAACCGGGGTTAAAATAGTTTCACCCCCACCCACCCACCCCCCACATAGAAATAATAGACCTCCAAAAAAAAGTTATAGAAAACAAAAAGGGTTAGAGGACGGATTGCAGGCAGGCGCCCGTACAAACGGCGCCCACTCCTGCACATCCGCCATCTTGAAGTAGTTGAGGCCAGTATATTTAAGAGGGAGTTAGATGTGGCCCTTGTGGCTAAAGGGATCACGGGGTATGTAGAGAAGGCTGATACTGAATTGGGTGATCAGCCATGATCATATTGAATGGCGCTGCAGGCGCGAAGGGTCGAATGGCCTACTCCTGCCATTTCGATTTCTATTTCTATGTTTCTATGTTTCTATGTTGATGCCTATCTTCATCATTCTCTTAGAAAATTAATGTTACCGATATTCACCCGACGTGGTTCATCCCAAGCTCTGCTTCACTGATTACTGTATTCAGATAAAATATACCGTACGTCCAACAGTAGCAGTGCCACCAAGTTCGACTCTGTAGATCTGTGATTAGTCGGAGTATTTGGCAAATAAGCTTGCAGTGTAGTTACCCGATTGACCAACTAACCTGGATACACGCCTGTGTACACTGTAATTGACGATCCATTCCATCTCTAACAATAAAATACCAGGTTATTATGCCGATCACTTATTTACGCAGCTGAGTTCAGGCAGATCAATAACATTCGAACATTTTAAGACACGCCAAGACTTTCCAGAAACATATCCACTTTAAGGAAGACATTTTATGTAGCAATATGTATTTATTTGAAATAAAGATTTTTTTCATCTAGCTTCTTTCGCTTTCATATGTAGAAATTAGGACCGTGCGAAGCGTTTATTCCGTATATCTAACCCGTTCTATCAGAACAGCCTTCCAGTCCATTCTTGAAAGCAATCATAAATTGATCCAATTCCGTGTAAATCAGGTCAAACCTTATTTATTCCAGGGAATAGAACACGGTTGACAATTTCGCAATGCGTTGTTCATTTTCTGGTTTCCTTATGATGCAGTAGATATTACATTTACCTTGTGCTGTGGAGATGGAAGCAACTTAGTAATTGAGTCAGACAGCGCGAAAGTGGTCCGTCTATTCCGTCCAGCCTCTTTTGATCATCAACCTCTCATGCACACCGGTCTATTTCCATCTCAGTACATTCCCATCAACTGCATGCCTTCGCGTATTCCACACACACACCCTCGGTTTCAGCCACTCACCCGCACACGTGGAGCAACTTACATTGGCCAATAGACTAACTGCCACACGGCTCCTTGACGTGGGTGGACACCGGAGTCTCCGGAAGAAACGCACGCGGTCCCACATGAAGTGCAAGGTCCATACAGTTGACAACGGAGGTCAGGACAGAACACAGGTTGTTGGCTCTCTTATGAAGCTGATGGATTGCTGCGCCGGCCTGTTGCACTGGACAATTATCAGTTACATTTAATAATCTGATACGCACAACGAGTTTCTCGCCGCGGGCCTCACTCTGCAACATACAGCAGGAGATAACACGATATGTCCTGCATATTGTGTTAAACAAATATCGTGCATATCGTGTTAAACAAATACCTATACCATATCCCAAAATATCATATGTAAGCCCGATCCCTCGATAAACGGTGCATCCAAGTTCATAAGTTATAAGAACAGAATTAGGCCAATCGACCGATTCAACCATGACTGATCTCTCTTTCCCTCTTAACCACATTATCTTGCTTTCTCCCCAAAACCCCTGACACACGTACTAATCAAGAACCTGTCTATCTCCACATCAGAAATATCCATTGACCGCCTCCACAAACATTTGTGGCAATGAATTCCATAGATTCATCACACTCCGAAGAAATAAATTCCTCCTCATAACCTTTCTTTTTTATTATTTTTTTAAATATTTTTATTTTATTAGAAGTAAGTACAATTGTATACAATCATATTTTCATAATACCTTTTATGTACAGCTTCTTATTTAAATTTTTTTTTGTAATAAAGAAGAAAAAGAAAAAAGTTAGATAATGAAAAATAGAAAAATGTGAGATATATAGTGTGTGAAAAATAAAAATAAAGAGTGAAAAAGGAAAGTTGAGACATAGAAAATAGAAGAAAGAGAATAAAAGAAGAGAAGAGAAGAAAAGAAAATAGAAGTAAGGAGATCATTTATAATCTTGACCATCCGCAGTCACGGATTAGCTTTTACACCTGTATTGCACCATACGTTTCCAAAAAGACGACAAATGGAGACTAACTCGTTATGAATTGGTCAAATTTATCTATTAGGAGGAATCGCATTTCCTCAAGATGTGCGGTGTCCAACATACTTGCAATCCACATTTTGAGCGTTGGTATTGGTGTATTTTTCCAAAATTTCAATATTAATTTTTTTACTATTATTAAACCATAATTAAAAATTACCTCATAACCTTTCTAAAGGCACCTTTCTAGAACCTTTAATCTGAGACTATGGCTATAATTTTACAAGCGACATTATGAAAATGTTTTAAATAATTATGGATCACTGTCAGATATATTCTGACTGGACTAAAGTCCCGATTAGCTCCAAGATCAGTATCTATCAGGATGCAAGATATGTGAGCGGGGTTTTGACACCGTCGTGCCCATGTCTTAAAGAGAGGAGCAGTGATCAAGCTTCAGGAAGTGTCACCCCACCGTGGCTATGCCACAATCTCCACTCACTCCTCCTGCAAGGAAGTGGGAGTGTCAGTGTCCGTGGGCAAGTCCACATCACGAATCCCCCACTCACCACTGCGCTTGAGAATTACGGAGGCGGGGCTCCAACCAAACGGCATACAATGCAGCGGAAACGAAAGGGAATGACACCGAATTAGACACACAAGCTTAGTCGCGCAACACACAGGCACACATCCACAAGTTGTCAACTCAACAACAGACTATGTTAATGAACGCCATGTCCTTAGTTGTCTCAGACCAGATTTGAGCGAGAAACCCGGTTTTATCTGCAGCAAAAGTTACCAACATGTTGACAAATCAACAATCGGTTCCGAGCAACCGAGCGAAGAGTATCATTTTTGCTTTGTCTCTGTATGTCTCCTGGTCTGGTGAGTTTTAGTTGAAACACACTGGCGCCCTTTACATTTGTTATCATTCCACCAGAATCTCTACCGGAATAATCAGCGGTTTCAGGGTTTAAGCATCGTTCTGCACCTTCCTCTGACGACGCAATGAACCATCCCGTCTCTCTGTTTAATTTGCAGGTACGTTCAGTCAGCAAGTTCTACAAAGACCGCCTGCGATAAGTCGGATGGAGTGCCAGTCTGTTAGTATCACCTGTCGCTTCACTGATGACGCTGCCGTGGGGTACAAATTGGAGCGCTGGCTTGTCTTCAGGAGAGCCGAATCCGACACAAACCGGCAGTTGGTGTTACCCGGCGGGCGATTTATCGCGGCCACTAGTGCGACAGAAAACCTATTTACTCTCAAAATTCTGCTTTTGAGAATTGAAGACAGCGCCATCTATCACTGCAAGGCCCAGTACAGGGACTGGAGCACACACTGTGACGGATCTGCCACTTTTGCTTCACAAAAACACCCAGTGCTTGACAGGAAATTAATGGGCTTGACTTGGAACTTAATCCACCGCCATAGTCCATGCCTCGCGCTTATTCCCTCCAATTGTTTTTTTCCTATAAGGCTAAAGGACGTTGCAGTTCAAATGTTGGAGGATTGCTTTGCGCGGGATTCGACATCGAAGGGGATTGCAAACAACAGCTGTTGAACAGGAACTAAGCATATAATTTCCCTACTTCCGACACGAGACAGGACGTTGCTCCAAAGACTGGAACCGGGATTCCTGGTCTACACCGTTCAACCAATGTCGGCCGAGCTGCAAGGATTTTGTGCTGATTGTAAGCAGTGTGTGTCTGCCTGGGGAGAGAAATCTGAGTATGTGGATGGAACCGGAACCGAGGTGACTGTGACATCTGGTAAGTCCACCCGAACATCGCCCTTTCGCAGTTAATCACACGTTCACAGAAACCATTAGTTTAGGTAAGTTTGACAAAGAGTCCGCAATGGAAACCGCTGTCAGGAGATTTGCCTTGCAAGCTTAGTTTCACTGTTCGAAAATCAACGTAATCAGGATACTGTAAAATACTCAAATGTGGGTGAATGAAGAGGCATTCTAGAGGTTGGCAATTTGGAAGAATTGTATATTTATTTGTTTAAATTGGACCACAAATTGCTCAAATATTTATGAAGGTCTACGATAAAAAGTTGTAACTGTGCACTCGAAAAATCGCTTGGGCAGCTTACAACCCAGCGGCGTGAACGTCATTTTTTCCCCACTTTCAAGTAACTCCTGCATTCCTTCCCCCACCCTCTCATTGTCCCTCCTCCACCCTAGTCGTTCTACTAGTTCCACTATTCGTATCGTTGTATCCCTGTCGTCAGCACACCCTCAGCCAACAATGGGCCAATATATATTCTATTCTTCCTGAGGTCATCTGTTGCCGGCCCCGTTTTGTTCTGGTCTTCCCTATCTTTCAGCATGAAGAATGGTTTCGACCAGATTCGTCATATATTCATTCTCGCTGGACATGACGCTGAATTGCTCCAGCATGTTGTGTCTATCTTCGGTATAAACCAGCATCTGCAGCTCTTTCCTCACGTTTGCATAAATTGATGGTTATTTGGTCGTCGATATTATTCGCATTGTATCCAACATATGTCTTCAATTATACACCGCATTTTCGAACAACGTACACTATTTGCTATTTTTCTATTCACTATTTATTTCACGTTACATTGAAGTGGAAATTTTGTATAACGCGTTTCTGCGCGCACTGGTCAGAAGCTGAAACTTGATTTCGTGAATTAAAGCGAACATCAGTTTCCGTGTCAGTAAAAATAAATGACATTGGAATGGATCGAGTAAGATGGAGAACGATTCCGTGGACTTAAAAGTGAGATGAATTATGATTGTTCTTTTGATGTGAATTCCATGTACTCTGTTGTTTAGGATTACTTTTTTGAATAAGGGTTTTAATTACAGTAATATATCATCAGTTTAGTTCCGTTTAGTTTAGTTTATTTCCTTTATTGTTACGTCTACCTGGGTACAATGAAACTTTTTATGTTGCGTGCTCACCAGTCAGCGGAAACATATCCAGGATTACAATGGAGCCGTCCACAGTGTACACATACACGATACAGAGTATAACAGTTATTTCAAGACACATTCCAGTAAGGTAACATTGAAGATTGCCCCATGGTCTTCAATTTGGTGAATAGTAGCTGACGACCATTCTCTTGTTGTTATGATGGTTCAGTTGCCTTCCCAGATGGTTCAGTTGCTGGGAAGAAACTGTAGTTGAATCTGGAGAGATGAGTTTTCACACGTCTGTACCTCTTGACTGATGGGAAAGGGGAGAAACATAGAAGCATAGAAAATAGGTGCAGGAGGAGGCAATTAAGTTACTATATGCCCCAAATGACTAGCTTTTGGACGATTGTGACACATACGCATTTATCCTTTCGCTACCTCAGACTTTTGCACAATCACCTGAGTATTGAAGAACGGCAAACAACATAAATTAGCATTGATAAACGTAGAAACATAGAAAATAGGTGCAGGAGGAGGCCATTCGACCCTTCAAGTCAGCACCGCCATTTATTGTGATCATCGCTGGCCGATCCCAATCAATAACCCGTGCCTGCCTTCTCCCCATATCCCTTGATTCCACTGGCCCCTGGAGCTCTATCTAACTCTCTCTTAAATCCATCCAGTGATTTGGCCTCCACTGCCCTCTGTGGATAAAAACTGCAAATGCTGGAAATCTGAAAGGGAATTGCAGGAAAATCTCCGCAGGTCAGTGGGGGGGGGTTCTAGTCGTCAATCCTTCTTCAGAATTGGAAATTGAGGAAGATACAATTGACTGCTCCGCAACATTTTCTGTTTGTTACAAAGATAATGACTGCAATTTAGAAGTTAAATAAAACTACCTAAAATGTCAAATTAACATGCAATGCAGTAATAGAATCAGTCATAATTCACGGCAACAGGCGCTTCGGCCCATATTGTCCCTGCAGACTAAATTGCCCGTTGTTCTTAAATTGTAGAAGAACTGTGTAGTTTCCAAGTCAGGTTGAACTTCCAACATCACCTGTGATCAAACGGTATGTGGGACTCCGGTTTTAAGCTCCTAATGTGCAAGTGGACAACGGTTGAGAACTGGATGCCCTGTTGCCCCAAGAATAGGCCTGTCGTCAGATCGTTCCCGCCGCTAAATCGTACAGTTGATTTATATTCTCTCTCGTTGGGGAGGCAAAGCAGGCTCTCAAATATTTGTTTAGCACTGAAAACATAGACAGATAGCTGCAGGAGTAGGCCATTCGGCCCTTCGAGCCAGCACCGATGTTCCTGTTTGTTAAAGCAGAAATGATTGCAAGCGACGTTTTTCTTCGAAGGTCTTTAAGTGAAGTGACTGAGAAATGCCTCCTCTGTACAAGAAAATGATTTCCTTGCACTCTCATTCTACAGATCTGCAAAGGAAATTCAGCGTGCATCAGAACCCGCATGTGCAGTTCGCCGATTCCGGACGCCGCGTTACCTTGAAGTGTGTATATTCAGGTTACTGTCGCCATACTGTATTCTGGTACCGACACTCACCAGGGCAAGCACCGACGTATCTGCTTAGCATACTCACATCGGGTGCGGAAGATGAAGCAGAGGATCCCGGGGAACGAATTGTTGCTTTGCACGAACCGTCTGAGAAAACGGTTTTGCTCGAGATCCCCAAACCACAAATCAGCGACACTGCTGTATATCACTGTGCACTCCAGCCTCGCCCCACACAGTCATACACAGCAGAGGCGAAGCCGTACAAAAACATCAGTTTCTCTTTTGTAAAGACATGAAATACCGATGAAAGAAGGCGCAGAGTTACACAGTCATAGAAGATAAGGCTCGTCGGCCCATCGAGCCCGACCTGGCCATAAACCACCCAGTTATAATAATTCCCAGGTTAATACCATTTTATTTTTCACATATTCCCATCGACCCCACCCCCTAAGATTATTCAACATCCACACTTGGTGCAATTAACTACTCGGCCAATTTGCCTACAGACATGCCCGTCTTTAGCACGAGGGAGGAAACCAGAACACCTGGAGGAAATCCACACGGTCATCGTGAGCTGCATTCATAGCCAGAACCGAAATTAGGATGGAGCCTGTTCCACTTGTTTTCATTATGAGGAACATGGTATAAATATTTAAAATATACAAGATTATGAGAGACATAGATAGTGTAGGGAGTCGGAAACCTTTTTCCCAGGGTGGAAATTAGAAAGTCGAGCCGACATACTTTTAAAGTGAGAGGGGCAGAGTTTAAAGAGTCATCGAGGCTACCTCTTAAAACAAAGAATTGTGGGTGCCTTGAATGTACTGCTAGTGATGGTGGTGGGGGCAGATCGGCCAAGTGCTATTGTCAGGTGAATATGGAAGGAATTGGGGGGTGGGGAGTGGAAGCACACAGCGATGTTCGGTGCAGACATTATTGGCCGAAGGGTCTGTTTCAGGTGCCCAATGAATGTGGCGTACGTTCCCCTTGACACTGTTGGTTGTTCGATAACGGAGAGCAGGGGCGGTCTTCCCCGATAGAAGCAGAGGGAATTCCCCATCTGCTTGTACCAAAGGGGACCTGCATGCCAAAGATGATGCTTTTTCTCACTACCTATCGAACAACTCTATTATAATCCTCAGCATTACTAATATAGACTTCAACATTGTACTTGATTGGGCGTTTCTCTATCCAAACCGCCCGTGTTGCTTTCTACTTTACACCAACAATCATATTGGTTAGAACTCTAGGAGCCTGTGCGAGCCTGAACGGCATATTTCATTGAGGTCGTTATTAAAGCACCTGTTAGCCCATTATAATTGGCGCTTCACCAACTCTTACGGGTGGGTGTATTCAGTTGTTTGAAAGTGTCACCCGCTTGCACATATCGGTGCTCCAGATTGAAAGCAGTACTCAGAAATCCTTCTCTCTTCACGCAACGTCCAATAGCTTGTACAGAGGACACCTCTCGTTCCTCCTAAAGTTAGTTCTAGTCAGCCTCCATGCTCACTTTCCGCACACTCACACCCCAAGTGAACATTTGATGAACTAATTTCAATGCATAAGGAAACATGACCGCAGGATGTCAGTTGAATCTAAACAAAAAGAAAACCAGAATTTTATATTTCTGCTTTTGTGGTGAGCAACTGAAGCAACGGTTCCCTCTCATTGTTTATATTCGTGATTGGATGTCGTACTCGTATCGTTTAAAACATAGAAAAGTACAGTACAGAAACAGGGCCTTAGATCCGTATTGTCTTTGCTGAACCTGAACCAAGATGTACCAACCGCGTCTGCCAAGGCATGGTACATTCCACCTCCGTCCCTGCCAATCTCAACATCTTAAATGCCACTGCTGAATCTGCCTCCAAGTTCAGCCTTGGCGGTGCGTTTATGCACCTACCACACTCGGTCTGAATTACCTGCCCCGCACATCCCCTTTTGGCGTTGCGCCTCTAAACTTAATGGCCTCTAGTCTTTGACATTTCAACCTTGGCAAATATATATGTATGACTCTCGTAATGTTATAAAGTTCCATCAGGGCGAGGGGTTATCTTATGGAGATGTATACAATAATGAGAGGAATAGTTCCGGTACACGCACAAAACCTCTTGAACAGAGTATGGTAATCCAGAACCAGAGGACTAAGGTTTAAGATGAATGAGGAAAAAATAATAGGAATCTGAGGGGTATCCTTTTAATACAAAAGGGTGGTGGGTGTATAGAACGAAATGCCGGAGGTAGTTGAGGCAGGGATTATCGCGACGATTAAGAAACAATTAGACAGGTACATGGATAGGGCAGGTGTAGAGGGATATGGGTGGAACGCAGGCAGGTGAGACTGACATGGATGGGACATGTTGATCGGCCTTGCAAGTTTAACCGAAGGGCATGTTTCCACGCTGCGTAACTGTGTGACTCTGTGACTGTATTACTAGGTTGTAATTATTTTTCAGTTTCATAATTTGGTGTGCAACGTGAGCTGCAGAGGCGGGGATGGAGGTAAAGAAAATCTGAGGTAAATATTAATTTACGAAGTACTTATGTGGTATTTGGTATGATGTGGCTATGCCTGTGGCACAAGAGACAGAATAGTTCACTCCGGAACCCGTGTCCTGTCTCATTGAAGGAAGGCTGGAGTGATTGGACACTCTACAAATGACTTATTTTGTATAGCTATAATGACCCACTAATGACCCATAATGACAGCACTAAAAATAAATGTACTTCAAATAAAATCACACAATCGAATAGCATGTGCTTCCATACAGTAGATTATTTTGCACAGACGGTTGCATTGACGTCAAAATCATCTTGGTTGCCGATTTGCTAGGTATCAGCTGCAAGAGCAGTTGTGACGAAGCTAACTATTTTATTTTCTGGTGTGGGCATCAAATCCCAGCCGAATCGTTAGCAGTGCGTGTTCATTGCAGAATAGGTAAACTTACAGTACCTTCGCTCAGCCCGCGTGAACCAACCTGATCTCCCGGTTGCTGGACACTTTAATTCTCCTTCCCATTCCCACACATACCTTTCTGTCATCGGTCTCCTCCATTGTCAGAGTGAGGCTAAACCCAAATTGGAGGAACAGCATCTCATATTTCGTTTGGGCAGCTTACACCCCAGTGGTATGAATATTGATTTCTCTCACTTCAGGTAGCCCCGGCATCCCTTCTCTCTCTCTATACCTCCCCCACCCAAGTAGCACTAGCTTCTCATTTTCTCCCTACAAAGAGCCTGTTTCCTTTATCATCGTTACCTTTCTGCATATCTTTCATTCACTGTTCTTTATCTCTCCACATCACCCTCTATATCTCTCGTTTCCTTTATTCCTAACCAGTCTGAAGAAGGGTCTCGACCCGAAACGTCACCCATTCTTTCTCTGCAGAGATACGGTCTATCTCGCTCAGTTACACCAGTTTTTTTGTCTATAATCCGTATTTGCATTGCTCTCTGTCTGTACTGTACATGTATACAGTATGTGGCGAACGGACGGTCACGAGTAATAAAGACGGGCCATCAAAACACTGCGGCATTAATAATAATGAAAATCACAAAGGATGCATAAAGATCAACCATAGATGGATTTATCGACAGGCTGATACAGATTAACAGACAAATAGGCTGACAGACAAATGAACAGAGAGACAGACAGAAAGACAGAAAGACAGACCGATAGACAGACAGATAGATAGATATACAGACAGACAGACAGATAGACAGATAGATAGGTAGATAGGTAGATAGATGGATTGATAGATAGATAGATAGATAGATAGATAGATGGATAGATAGATAGATATAAAGATAGATAGATAGATAGATAGACAGAAAGAAAGATAGATAGATAGGTGGATAGATAGATAGACTTACAGATAGATAGAGAAATAGATAGATAGATAGATAGATAGATAGATAGATAGATAGATAGATAGATAGATAGATAGATAGATAGATAGATAGATAGATAGATAGATAGATAGATAGATTGATTGATTGATTGATTGATTGATTGATTGATAGATAGATAATACGCGGCAATATTTTCCGTAAAAACCGGCGAACTAAACTTAAGCAGCTTTATTGTAGAATGGGAAATAAGGAACTGCAAATGCTGGAATCTTATGAAGAATATAACATGGTGAAGTAACGCAGTGGATGACGCAGGATCTCTTGAGGTCATGGGTAGGCAACGTTTCAAGTCATTCTTTAGATTGATTGAAGAATTGATTTGTGTTTCGCACGGATGTAGTAAAGACTGAATGTTCTATTCTGAGCGCGGAAACGCTCCAGAAAGGGGGCAGTATGAGAAGTGCAAACAGCGCTATCGGATCATTCAGCATGCAGTCGAACCCGCATTAGAAGGAAGTTAGTTACAAGCCACGGAGAAAGGATTGAGAGGACCATGTAGGGCCTCGGTTTTCAGTTCCAATTCTCTGAAGCCGTGCACCTAATCTGTGCAGCATTTTAAAAAAAAATATCAACGAAAACACAGACGAAGAGGAATTTGGACCAGATTCTTCAGTTGCTGTCTAAATTTCGTCTGGGTCGCGGCATAAATGCAGGTGTTGGAGCAGGAGCTCAGGAGCTGTAACATGTTGCCCACTTCCCGGAACACAAACTTGGGGTCTCTGAAGTTAAAGCCAGCGGAATAGTTGTCTTTGGTGATTTCAACGTAGAGGAAGTTTGCAACGTACGTCATCCACAGGAGGATGAAACTGCCGGAGATGGCAAAGAGTAAGATGATCGACTTCTTGCGGCTCTCAGTTTCCGGGTCGCTCCGGTTGTCTACCGGTCCGCCCGCCCGAAGCCTCCTGCGGGCTCTGCTGGCGAACAGAATGTGCCTGACCGTCAGAGCGTTGAGCAGCAGGATCAGCACGAAAGGGAGCCAAGGGGTGAGAATGCAATCGATCCAGTCAAAGGCCTTCCACATTGGAAAATTGTAAAAGGTTGACTTCACGTTACAGTACCAGGGGACGCCATTAATTACGTAGGATGGCTTGTAGATAAAATAAAATGGGATGTTCTTTAAACAGCTCAGACCGCAGACCAGGCCAATAACCACGGCGGCTGACCTCTGTGTACAGTAAGTTGTTTTAAGTTTCTTGTCGGCAATGGCCACAAATCGGTCGAAAGTGAAAGCGACCGTCAACCAGACTGAACTGTCCCTGGCCGCATAAATTAGGACACTGCTCAGGCTGCACACAGGGGTAATGGACAGAAAACTGCCCGCTGCGTAAGTAACGCTGATCCGGCTGAGTATCACCGCGGTGATAATGACCAGCAGATCCGTCACTGCCATGGACACCAGGTAACGACTGACACAGCTGGAGAGACCACACTTTCCCCGGGAAAGGATTGCCACCGTCACCACGTTTGCTGCAAGAAAACAAATGCGGAATTTAATTTCAGAGAAAGAACCGTAAAATAAGTAGTACGGGTGAGATGGTCATTCGGACCCTTTTAATCTGCTCCATATTTTCCTTTCCTTAACTAGGAGCTTTTAATATTTATTTATATTTCATGTAATTGTACATAAATCCAAACTGGTATTACTGCAATTTGCAAACAAATACCATCAAATCATAACCTTGTTATCCGCATCCACCACATAGTCGAGCTACCGGTACCTACTCCACCTTTAAATAGGGAGAACGTACCAACTCCGTACAGACAACGCCCAGAGTCAGAATCGAACCCGGGTCTCTGGCGCTGTATTAATTATCGAATGTGCTTTTGCTGTTGTTGTTGTTGTTGTTGTTGTTGTTGTTGTTGTAGTTGTTGTAGTTGTTGTTGTTGTTTTCAATTTATTGTCATTATCTCATTTTAGAGACAATGAAATGGATTTTCCTTACAGTCACGTAACAGAAAAATAAATAATATATATATACACATATTAAAATATATATATATATAAATATATATTTTCGGTTTTAGAGATACAGCGCGGTTAACAGGGCCTGCAGCCCATCGAGTCTGGACCGACCAGTGATCCCCGCATATTAACACATGTCCCACACACACGACGGACAATTTACATTTTATACCAAGTCATTTAACATACAAACCTGTGCGTATTTGGAATGTGGGTGGAAACCGAAGACCTAGGTAAAAACGTACGCAGATCACGGGGAGATCGTACAAACTCCAGCCAGACAAGCACCCGTAGTCAGTATCGAACCCGGGTTAATGGCGCTGGAAGGCAGTAGCTCCACCGCTACGCCACCGTGCCACCTGTCAAATGATGTACGAAATTCTTGGTAACACTAGCATTTACTTATCGCCCTGATTGTGCCAGAATTGAAGAAGCGGCCACCCCTCAACATTACCCATGAGTTTCGGTGCGGGTAAGAAGCAAGACTTTCTCTCATAGGGGCCAGATGGATTCTTCCCTAATTTGGGATGTTCAGGGACTATTCGCGTAATTTCAGTCATGTTCCTTAGCTGACTCGACACTATCGTTGGCAGAGTATTAATGTGTTCACTGCTGATTAAGAAATTAGTTCGCATGCTGCCGTAATTTTATTAAGTGTGTGAAATTACCGCGATGATACAAATTAGAAAACATTCCACTTACATTTGCTACTTCTTCACATCTTTGTCAGACTGAGGAAAGAGTGCACGATAAAAAACTCCTGATTTTTTTAATTTGTTTCCGGATTCCGAGTCCAAGTACACCCCCCGTATATTCCAACAAAATACAAATAACCTTAAATGCATCAAATACTTCATGCATGTGATATGCAAAGACAGATAGACCGAGAGAGGCAGACAGAAAAATAGATGGCATGTAGATGGGCAGACAGGCAGAGAGGCAGATAGACAAACATATGAACATAGAGGTAGATAGAAAGACAGACAGGCGGGCAGACAGACAGTCAGACAGCAGAGAGAGGGGGAGTGGATTAGAAAGAAACGATGGAATTGATGGAATTCACTGACATGGCATTATGCCAAAAGTGAGCCTCCTATACGAAAAGTGTAAAATATTCAAATGAAAGTGTGGAAGTTATTAATGTTAGAAAACTGCACATAAAAACTATAATATTGAATTATGCAAATGTTGAAAGTTTTCTGCATGTTAATTTTTAAAAGCCAAAAGAATTATTTAGGTTCCTTTAAACTTTCTTTGAGACGACAGTTCATGGTTTACGACTTTGTTCTTCCGAATAACTTTGTTCTGTGCAGGATGATGGAGTGAAATCGTATCCAACTGAACTGTCTTTCGGCTTCTCTTGAGCAAGGAGAAACTCTGGATAACATGTTGCTGATCGTTTTAAAGGGTGGACAAGGCAGAGTGATCGAACCTTGCTTCGATATTCCAGTCATGGGAAAAGCCACGTGTCAGGGGCTATCGTGCGCCCAATATAACTGCCAAGCAAGTAGTGTTTAACGACACCAGAATGGACTGTAGGGGGTCGCTGCAAAGACCCAAGGCGGAATAATTATCGGCCGGTTTACAAAGGAAAATACGAAGCAAATAAAAAAAAAAAAATTAAAAACAGTATCCGGAATAGAAACAATGCGACCAGGGATGGCAGCGTGAAACCGTGCGGGTTCCGGAATGTAGCACCGATACAGCAGTGGCAACTACAGAAATGCGAAATATTGTATATGACCGTTTCTCACAGTCATCTCACGAAGAAAAGTCCTGAAGGCGGCAATGCGGTAGTTTCTGAGGTGTGGGCATTATTACAGGGTAAACTGGGGGTAGGAGGCTTCCAAACATAATTCCAATTGTATTACGTTAACAGCGACATGCTGGCAATAATAACCAAAGATTGATACAGCGTGGAAACAGGACCTCCGGCCCAATTTGCCCACACCGGCAAACATGTCGCAGCTGCACTAGTCACATCTGCCCGCGTTTGGTCCATATCCCTCCATGCCTGTCCTATCCATACACTTGTCCAACTGCTTCTTAAACGATGGGATAGTCCCAGACTCAACTATCTCCTCTGAGAGCTTGCTCCATACACCCACCACCCTCTGTATGGAAAAGTTACCCCTCAAATTCCTATAACATCTTTTCCCCTTCACCTTAAACATATGTTGTCTGGTCCTTGATTCGCCTACTCTGGGCGATTCTGTGCGGATCTATTCCTTTCGTGATTTTATACACCTCTATAAGATCACCATCATCCTCCTGTGCTTCAAGGAATAGAGTCGCAGCCTGCTTAACCTCTCCCGATAGGTCAGACCCACTTGTTCTGGCAAAATCCCCGTAAATCTCCTCTGTACCCTTTCTAGCTTGAAAGTAATCTGGTCGTAAATCTTACCAGGGACGCCGACTGCTGCGAGGATTATATAGTAGATTGTATAAAGCAGACCTTTTGGTGGAGCGTGCATTTTCGTTGAACTGAGACGGTCCTCCGGCTCTGACTGATCCTTTGTAATCTGAATAAGCGTTCCTTTTATGTAGGCGATGTCTCCCTCCGGGGAGATGAATGTTAATGTGAACTAGCTCCAGCGTTTTAAATTAAACGAATTAACCCATCACTTTCGCGTGGGTTATTTTCAAAACAATGTCATTACCATTTATGGGACAGCTAGAATTCAAGTCATTTCTGCTCCCTAATACAATGCTATTTGTTATGTGTCTATCGTACTCGACCCAGGAAGATAGGGTCAGTCGAATGTGATGTCAGTGTGTGCCTTACAGATCAATTATTGAAGGTAGACACAAAATGCCTGAGAAACTCATCGGGGCAGGCTGATTAATACATCAATGAATTATTGATGCAGTATTCAACGACATAAAAGTCAGAGACATAGTGTGGTGAATTATTAAGAGGAATCAACGACAAGATGTTGGACTATTATCAACAAGCTGGACTATGAAAAATGATCGGGTCCCTCAGAATGAGAGATGTGGCAACGATAGATTCGGAGAGAACGTGTGCACAAAAGTAGCCAGAGCATCTCGCAGAATGCCAGTTTTGTTTTCATTTCAGATTTCCAGCATATGTACGTTTTTGTTTATTTTCACCTGTCCGTTGGTCCAAATAATACACATTGGCTCATCAGGAAACCTGTGCAGATTTTCTGGAAGACAGATACAAAGGGTGGAGTAACTCCGCGGGACAGGCAGCATCTCTGGATAGTGGGAATGGGTGACGTTTCGGATCGAGACCCTTCACTGTGAATCAGGAGAGAGGGTCCAGAGATATAGATGGGTAAGGCATGAAAACGAGGCATCAAAGGGGGACGAGGATGAAAGGAATGTAGAGTTGCTGATTGTTCGCTTGGGGAATGTGACAATGAAGCATACAGAGATGAGATTTAATCAGGAGGACAGTGAGACTGGTCGGTGAACTAAGATGGGGAGGGATGGAGAGAGAGAAAGCAAGGGTTACTTGAAGTTACAGAATTCAATATTTATACCGCTGAGTTATCAGCTGCCCGAACGAAATATGAGGAGCTGTTCCTCCAATTTGCGTTGGGCCTCACTCGACACGCTTCACTTGGCGACACTGGTAATCATTCAGCCTGTGCAATTGTCTGGATGGAAGGTTTGCCCCCCCCCCCAACAAGCCCGGTTTGCATGAATGCACCATATCTCTAAAGCTGTACAGACAATTGCAGCCCGGAGCATTCCGTCATCTACCCAGCTGAGCGGCATTTCAGTTAGTACTGGTTAGCATTTGAGTGTAGACAGTCAGAGCCTCATTTCCAACCGCCATCGCATAGACTGCAAGTACTCAGCAGCCGAGAGATAGACATGTTCACAGTTAACGCACAATTCCTCTGAACCTTGATGCATTTCTAGACACAAGGACAAGAAACCGGAAAACCTGTGACAAACCTTTATGGATCCTTGGATATGCTGATAGTGGGTTGTGTGCCGATTTAACCTCCAGGCATATAAAACTCGTTAACATGAAAACTGTTAAGGCGGTGTAATATTGTAGTTTTATATAGTCCTACAGCACCGAAGCAGGCCCTTTGGCTCTATTCTTCCATGCTGATCGAAAGACCTATCTATGCACATTCCCCTTCTTTCTTTTGACCCACATTCCTATGTTATCTTTCCAACCGCTATGCCTGTCGAAATGCGTGTTAAACGTTGTGATTTTACCAACTTTTACCACATCTCCTGGCAGCATGCTCCATACCGCCAAAATCGTATGTGGCGAAAAACCTTTTCCTTTAGGACTCCTTTAAACATTTCCGTTCTCATTGTTTATCTATGTCCTCTTGTTCTAGATTCCCCTACCTTTTGAAAAAAATGTCTGCGACTGTTCACCCTCCGGAAGCCCCACATAATTTTATAAATCTCTACAAGATTTGCCCTTCGCACTGGGAAGTAAAAAAATACCGATCTAACTCACAACCAGAATGATGAGGTTATAGGCATCTTACAAAATTGAAGGCTGACGAAGGGACGGAGAGAGGGAGAGAGGGGAGAGGGAGAGAAGGGGAGAATGAGTCTGTAGGGGGAGCGTGTGGGGAGAGAGAGAGGGGGGAAGAGAGAGAGAGAGAGAGAGAGAGAGAGAGAGAGAGAGAGAGAGAGGAAGGGAGGGAGAGTGGGAGAGTGTGGGGGAGAGTGTAGGGAGAGGGACAGACACACAGAGAGAATCCTCGTAGCGCAAGTGAATAAAACTAGATAGAGAGAGAGATGAGAGAGAGACAGAGATACAGAGAGACAGAGAAAGACAGAGAGAGAGAGAGAAACAATTGAAATTTGGAATAAAAATGAACTGCAGATGATGGTTTATAACAAATATAGACACACAATGCTGGAGTAACTCAGCGGGACAGGCAGCTTCTCTGGAGAAAGTGGATAGATGCAGTTTCGGGCCAGGACCTTCATACAGATTCAGTCTAAAGTTAGACCCGATATGTCACCAATCCATGTGAATTGTGCGCCATTCTATTTCCAATTCTGGGCCCAGATTTCTATGTATCCCGTTTTTCCCCCTTTCACTCCTTCTTGAACAGAGGGACAATCTTTGCGACCCGGAAGTCTTACGGCACCTTACCCATGTCTAACAATGACTCCTCATTCAGTACTCGTGTGGTTTCTTTTGTAGCTTACCCACTGCGTACATGGATAAAACTGACTACGCGTGAGATGTATCTGCCTTCTATACGTTCACTGCGTTCAGCACCTAAATGACTGAAAAATAGAAAGTCCGCAAAGACATCTTCGTTCACGAGTTCCCTATTCTCCATGTCTCTCCGCGCAATAAAGCAGAGGAGAAATATTAATCGGTGTGAAATCGCCGAGAAACACCGAGCAGAAACCACGTCAGATCAACGTTCGGTGATTTCAGTGACGATATTCAGCAAAGTCAATTTGCAGCGACGTGACAGCGTGGGGGATGATGAGGGAATTTCTGTTGATTGTGGCAAACCGCAATCTGTATCCTGCCTTTCCAAGCCTGTCTGTATCGCTCAAAATCGGAGATCTACACAATGGTGAGGTTTTTGTATAACGATTGAACTGGGCACAACCACTGTGCTACTTAGAGCACAGAAGTAAACGGCGGAGTCGGATAGTTGCAGCCCAGAGATAGTTAACTTGGTGAATTTAGCCCCTGTCAGGAGATCCGCCGAGAACCTCGTTTTAGCAAAATCAGCGTTGTCCTCACCACCGTTTGAGTATTTCGCTAGGATAAACTGAAGCGGTTTGTCCGGCTTTTGCCGGTACCAGGACAATACATAAGAGTTCAATGCAGTATCATACGTGCAGCTTAGAGTGATCAGTTCCCCTTCTGTCTTCAAGCTCGCTGGCGGGCTTTGTGTGACAGAATCTCCATCACCTCGTTCTGCAAAACAAGAAATATACTGAAAACCAGATAATATTGAACACATGGGGGCCGCGGAGGCAAAGAGCCATGCCGCTGAGGTCCTCTGGGGGGCGCTCGGCCGCAGGAGGCTCCCTGATCGCTGGACGCTGACCGGTTTCCTCAAGGTTTCAGTGGATTGGGGCATAGAAACATAGAAACATAGAAAGTAGGTGCGAGAGTAGACCACCAGGCCCATCGAGCCCGCACCGCCATTCGCTCATGGCTGAACACTAAACAGACACCCTTACCCACAAACAGTAGACACAAGACACAGAACACAAGACACTACCCTCCCCTTTATACCGCTATCACCCCTCTCCACCCCAAGAACCGCGTGATCTCCTGGGGGAGGCAAAAAAACCGGATAAAAACCCAGGTCCAATTCGGGAAAAAAATCCGGGGCACTGTAGGTCCCGCATGAAGCTGGGGCTCAATTGCGTCAGGCGATGAAACAAAGACTGCACAGTGGCGCAGCGGTAGAGCTGTTACCGACTGCGCCGCAGATCCAGCTTCGATCTGGATAACGGGCGCCGCCTGCGTGGTGTTTGCACCCCCTGTGACCGCGTGGGGTTTCTCCTGGTGCTCCGGTTTCCTCGCCCATCCCATAGGCGTGCGGGTTTGGAGGTTGCTTGGCTTCTCCAAGTTGTGCCTAGCCTGTAGAATGGAACTAGTATGGGCGGTCGCTGGTCGGCGCGGACTAGGTGGGCCTAAGTGCCTATATCCACGTTGTATATCTAATCTAAATTAATCTAAACTGAACAAAAATCGTCATGCGCGCTGAGAGGACGCGGCCTGCAGCGAAAGAGCAACAGTCGGGCAGATCCACATAATCGTCTGGCCAGGCCGAATCCTGAAACACAAAGCCAGTGTCGCCGCCACGCCAACTGGCCTTTATGCTAAAAGTCTTAAGGAATAACACTTATAACGACTGTGAACATGGAGGATGCAAGATGTCGCCGGAAACGTGGCAAGTCTTGTGTACTGCCTCAGAGTAATCTGCTATTCTTACATGTTCATAATAGCTCATAAGTTCTAGGAGCAGAATTAGGCCATGCGACCCATCAGGTCTACTCCTTCATTCAATCACGGCTGATCTATCCTTCCCACCTAAATCCATTCTTCTGCCTTCTCCCCGTAATCTCTGACAACCGTACTAATCTAGAATTTGTCGATCTCCGCCTTAAAAATGTCATTTGACTTGTCCCCCATAGACGCATGTGGTAATGAATTCCACACATTCACCACCATCTAATGAAATAAATTCCTTCTCATCTCCTTTTCAAAGGTACCGCCTTTTATTCTAAGGCTATGATCTCTGATTCTCGACTCGCCCACTCGTGGAAACATCTTCTGCACATTCACTCTATCCAGACCTTTCAGTATTCCGTCAGTTTCAAAGTGGCCCCCCCTCATCCT
This sequence comes from Malacoraja senta, assembly GCA_038087875.1. Classification (NCBI taxonomy): domain Eukaryota; kingdom Metazoa; phylum Chordata; class Chondrichthyes; order Rajiformes; family Rajidae; genus Malacoraja; species Malacoraja senta. Next base: position 374,608 of record JAXLNO010003819.1, read on the forward strand.
AAACTCCAGCGAGTACAAGACCAGTGCCTTCAAACGCTCATCACATGTTAACCCAATTATTCGTGGGAAGAGTTGTTTAAGAAAGAACTGCAGATGCTGTAAAAATCGAAGGTAGACAAAAATGTTGGAGGAACACCACGAATTATTCGTGGGATAATTCTGGTAAACCGCCTCTGGATCCTCCCCAACGCCAGCACATCCTTCCTCAGATATAGGGCCCAAAACTGCCCATTCGTATATAAGGATTATTGTTCAGATGTCGACTGAATTGTGTGATTGTTCAGATGTCGACTGAATTTGATTATACGGCTGCTGGCATATTTAGTTCACTGCACTTATATGTGTATGTGATGAATAAAACTGATTGATTGATTGATTGATTGGTTCATTGAAATAATTTCATGGTACCCGAATAGGTGTGATAATAAAATACCATTGAATCATTGAGCTTCAAAGTGATCCAACAGACAGAGAGATTAAATTATGTTTGATTCACACTTACCTGGCAGAAGCGCTGTCAAAAAGCAGAAATACAAGAATCGCATTGCATCCATTCGGACTGTAGATTGTGAATATAGCAAACAGGGTTACGAAGAAGCAACTACGAAGAGAGATGAAAGGGTGGATCTCAGCATTTGAAGGTATATCTGGCGCCCTCCCACAGGAATTTGCGCGCGATCATCATGACCCTCTCTGCGTCACTACCTGTTGTCTCTGTTGGTGCAGTGGGATCGATGGGCGGGAGTTGAACAGTTACACTTACAGCTGAGCATCAGTTCGTTTTATTACCGGACGCACTTTCGATTGAGGATTCAACTGGGGTAGCTGATGCCTTTGTCTGGATTTTGCAACGGTGGGAATTAATGGGAATAGATAATCCTCATCATTCAGAAAAGTCCTGAGTGATCGTAAACATAATTCACCAAATTACTCTACACTCTCTTAGGACATACATCAGATAGAACATCATATATTAGGTACGCCAGACACGATGAGATTCGTCGTGAATTCAAACAGCTAAATTCAAGCATCTGGGTTATGTCTGCAATATTCTTTTCTTGAACATCAAGGCTCGCGTTACCGTTAGATGAATTATCTTTATCATGAAGCGGGAAAAGCCATCCTTGCCGGTGTCATCGATGATCCTTGTTATTAAGACAAGGCTATCTTCCTTTGGCCATCGGTTTTGGGACAAGTATCTATTTCACTTGGCAGAGAAAGGAAGATGAAAATGAATAGTGAACGCAGAATAGTACAGGAACTGTCCCCATATTTGTTTTGAATGCGATTCGAAGATTCGAAGAACATTATCCGCCTACACATGATCTATATCCCTATTTGCATATCCAAGTGCCTAAATAATAATAATAATACATTTTATTTATATAGCGCTTTTCAGGACTCAAAGTCGCTTAAATGACAGTTACCAGCAGTGGGTTTCGAACCCACGTGAACACTCGTTCATTGGATCTTAAGTCCAACCCCTTAACCACTCGGCCATGCTTGTTTTAGAAAGTAAAAGCATTTCTGTGCATAAACGTTGATTTTTAATCCGTTATTATTCGCAATTGGCCTGTGCGGGACGCAATGTTATACAAGTAAGGCCCGTTTTATTTTTCAGACGAGTACACTACTGCCATCTGCTGGAATACGCCAGTTTTATCACCCGGCGTCCATATATTCTGTTCTGTGCAGTTTTACAAGCAATCGTCCTTGATATCGATCAAAACATTCGGCTATCCGAACACAGAAAAAGCATAACGGAGATGGGAATTATTTTATTGTGCGAATAATTTCACTTGACTTGACATCATGTGTGGCGCCGTCATTGTGTGTATGTTGGGGGGCGGGGGGTCTGTTCCCGATTATACTGTTAAATGTTCTGTGTTTCAAATGTTCATTATTAATCTTATGGAAGTGTATAAAGTCATGGGAGGAGGTACACAATCTCTTGCCCAGAGTAGGTGAATCGAGGAGCAGAGTACGTAAGTTTAAGAAGGGGAAAGGATTCAATAGGAATCTGAGGAACCTTTTCACACTAAGTGTGTGTGTGGGGGGGGGTATGCTACAAGCTGCCATAGGAGGTAGTGGAGGCAGGGACTATCCCAATGCTTAAGGAACAGTTGCACAGGTACATGGCTTGGAGGGATATGGGCCAAACACGGGGAGGTGGGACTAATGTTGTGACATGTTAGCCGATGTGGGTAAGTTGGGCCGAATGGCCTGTGTCCACGCTGTATCGCTATATGTCCATGACCCTCTATCATAAATGTGAGATTTATAGTCTTTAACCTCGAATTAAAGCAGTGAGTAGAAAGTTGACAATGCCGGTAACACCGTCAACACGTCGGTGTAACGGAAACTCAATAGTTAAATGAGCGCAAATGGGCGGAACAGCAGGTGTGTTTACAGGTGGCGTTTTCGAATAGAATGGCTGACAATGAGAGTCCATTCAGTCAGGAAATGACGAATTATATCCTGTCTCATTGCTGATTGGCTCACCGCAGAATGAACAAGAAGGAATCAATCAGAATCGAGCCACTTTGTTTTCCGATTCGTCTTATCAGTTCCAAGATAATTTCTTCTTCGATTGGCCCAATCAAGTCCCTCGTCCTTTGCTTTACCCGAATATCTGATTCGTGACGTTCTAATGTGGGCGCAGCTCATCGTGAACAGTTCTTCCAAAAAACAACAGGACGGAGATGAAACCCATGGTATAGCTTCTGATAAATTTAGTATCTAAGATGAAACCGGGGGATAATTAACATGGAAAGGCAAAAAATATAAATACTGTAAAACCTAAGTCAAATCAGAAATTGATGCTAAAACAAAGAATGCAGGGTCACAATGAAGAGTTGTATCGAGTTCAGGCTGCGGATTGATTGAATTCATCCATTGAAAGATACAGCATGGTACACACAGAATTCAACGAAAGCATTTGTGTAAACCTAAAGAAGCTGGGGGTTTATCACTACCTAACTTTACGTATTACTACTGGGCAGTGCATATTAAGAACATAATGTACTGGTTGGATAGTTCAACTCACCAGTCGGAGTGGATAAGAATGGAAAAAGAGGAGTGTTTCCCGTACGATATGGGAACGATCTTGTTCTCACCAATAAAACTGAATAGTATAATATATAAGAAGAACCCAATTATTCACAAAACATATAAACAATGGGATAGATTGGGGATTGGGAAAGTAGGAGATATGTATGAACTGGGCAAATTGTTATCATTTCAACAATTAAAATTCAAATTTAAACTGAATGATAATCAATATTTTAAATATATACAGATATGTGACTTTATGAAGAAATATATACATAGATCTCAAACTATATTTTTAGACCCTTTAGAAGAAGCAATGAATATTAAGGCTTTCAGAAAAACTAATATCATATTTTTATAATAGTATATTAAATAGAGAATTACCCTCAACAGAGGCACTAAGAGAAGATTGGGAACATGAACTAATGATACAGATCCCGAAAGATAGATGGGAAAAGTATCTGATGAATACACATAATTGTTCCATTAATGCAAGACATAATTTAATTCAATTTAAATTATTACATAAACTATATTATTCAAAAACGAGGTTGAATAAATGTTACCCAAATGTCTGTCCCAGATGCGATAAATGTTTGTTTCAAAATGCCAATATAACACATTCATTTGTAGTATGTACAAAGTTTAATACATTTTGGAGCGATATATTTGATATATTTACAAAGCTCTTCAAGTCAAGAATAGAACCTAATATGGAATGGATTATATTTGGAATAATATTAGAAGATATCAATTTAAACAAAGACCAAAAAGTATTCTTTAATTATGGGTTAATAATTGGAAAGAAATTGATACTTAAATTTTGGAAAAATACAGCTATGCCAACATATTAAAATGTGGATTAGGAATATGACGGACATAGCACACCTTGAAGAAATGAGACTCCGCTTAATAGATAAATATGACCAATTCTTAAGGATTTTGGAATCATGTGATGCAGCAGTACCGTAAAGATTACTGATTTCAGGTCAGGTCGTGGATAGATTTACATCTCCAAACAAACATTTGAAAATTTCTTTTTTAAGGGTCTTTTTCTACTATTTCTACTTTCTATTTTTTCTTTTCTTATATACACACTTCACGTTTTTCTATTTTCTTCTATTTATTTTTCCTCTTTCTTTTCTCTATTTTTTTTTCTTTCTTTATTTTTTTTTTTACCTCCTTTTCAAAAACATAAAACCAGAGGTTGTACATAGAATGCATTACGTTATGACATAGTTGGCACCTAAAATTAGGTGCCACTGTATTGTTTTGTATTGTATTAACTTCTAATAAAATAAAAATAAAAATAAATGAAAGATACAGCATGGTAACAGGCCCTTCGGCTCACCGAGTCCACGCTGACCCTGGATCTCCCGTTCATACTAGCTCTATGTTATCCCACTTTCGAATCCACTTTGTACATAGTCGGGGCAATTTACAATAGCCAATTCATCCACAAACCTGCAGTGTGCGAGGTCACCGGAGCAGCCGCAGGAAACCCATGCGGTCAGTGGGAGAACGTGCAAACTGCTCATAGACAGCACCCGAGATCAGATTCTAACCTGGGACTCGGTGGGCCGAAGTGTCCACGACCATACTGTAACTAACCTAAACTAAACTAAACTAAACTACACAACACGAAACTAAACCAAACTAAACTAAACTAAACTAAACTACACTAAACTGCACTAAACTAAACTAAACTAAACTAAACTAAACTAAACTAAACTAAACTGAACTAAACTGAACGAAGACATTAAAAAACAATTGATCCAGAATTCTCAGAATTTGTTCAAGTTGCATCCTATCGCAATATAGATGTGCAAACCAATTCAGTGAAATGGGGGCGGAGCTCTTGGTATTTGTAAGGGTGAACAAAGCACCAGACACACCGTGGGACTCAGAGCACAGTGATACACCGCGGCGTCGGAGTAAACCACTCCGGAGATTGCCAAAGGAATGGTTTTCCTATCCAGGTCCAAATCAGCAGAGAACCTGGGCGGGAAATCTGGAGACCGATCTTGCCCGTCCCCGCTGAATCTTTTCAATAAATATCGAAGAGCTTCCCCCGGTCGTTGGATGTACCAGAAGAGCTTGAAACCTGATGTGTAGGTTGAGGAGTAATTGCAGCTGAGCGTTATTGTTTGCCCTTCCTGCGTTGTTAATACAGATGGATGCTGTGACACGGAATCTTCGCCAGCGGCCCCTGTAATGAAACGCAGAGTATTCGAAATGAAGTGAAATGAGCATAACGGACTTCTATTTCATTGTACGTTGACTATTCAAACAGAGACTCACCAGGAAGCGCAATCATTATCAGCAGAAAGGAACAAGAGGAACAAGAGGAACACATGATGTCTGCTTTAAAGTTAGACTCGTAGGTTACTTCTTGGAAATGTTACCCTTCCTTTCTTGCATTGCAGAATGAACTCAAAACCGAGGGAGAAGAAGGGCAGGGATTGTTTGCGCAGGGATTGGCTGGGCATTAACCACCGTCATACGGGGACCAATGAGAATGAATATTGTGAAATGATTGGATGGCTGAATCCAACGTCAGTTCATTTCACGTCTCACTGAATATATTTCAGAAAATAACTAACGAATGAGCAAGGAGCGCCTAGGCCGCCAAGGATTACGTAAGCGCATACTATTTCGTTTGCAGGTGCGTGTGGTAATCATAACGAAAAATACTTTTACACTGGAAGCGCAATTATCGAACATGGCATTTTGTCTGTACGTGAAGGTGGTCTTTTTTTTATTCTGAGCGGGCAGGCAGAATTTTCATTCCCTTGAGACTAATTGCTCGGATGAAAGGTTGTTCCAAGGAAGAATGTTCCGTAGATTTGTTTTATAAGCCGCGCAGCAGGAACGCGTACCTTAGTCAGGCAGGCAAAACACATGAAAGAGTTTAAACAGTGGAATCGGGCAGTGTGTTCCTCTATTACGAAACACTTGAAAAGGTGGGTCTTTCGCAGATGTAAAGGAACATGTCACGAGTTTGGGTATGATGTGACTCAGTAATTCCATGCGCAGAAAACGGCAAGAAAATTGTTGCAAATTCTGCTCAATGGAGTTCAGAGTTTTCAGAGCGAGGGGGGGGGGTTGAATTTTACCTGAACACCGGGGGGCGCGACGGCGTAGAAGTAAGGCGTGCCTTAATGATCGACGCACCGAACTCGAGCGACTTACCAGGCCACTTCCGCTCCTTATCCAAGAGCACTTCCGTTCTTTGAGGGGTTCCTGGATAAAAGCGCCCTCTATTGACTTCTCACTGTAACTCCCAGCGTGGATTTTGCGTCTGGGATGCAAGTCAAGTTGAGTTTATTGTTAAACGCAAAATTACCACAAGGTACAGTTACAACGAAATTCTTGCTTGAAAGCAGCGGCACAGCCACGTAGACGCTGACAACACATCAAGCTTAAATTATACATACATTTTACACAAATGATATACAAGACCGTGAAATTGAAATGATCGTGAAAAACAAGACAGCAGTGCAAAACATAATTCGAAAAATAGTTATGGGACAGGCGATCGGCGTGTTTCATGCCTGGATAGGATTAGGGTTGAGGGGGTCGGTGGAATGACCTGAGCGTTGCAGTAATGAATCTGTCTCTCAGCGTAGTGGGGTTGGGACTTTTAGCGTCCGTATATCCAACCCGTCGGTGTCGAATGGGTCTCTTATTGCACTGAAATGTTGCGGGGTCAATAGCACTGAAATATTCTGTGGATTCGGCGTTTGCGCTTTGAGATCTCCAATCTTAGGTACCCCCACCCCATTCCCTGTGTCCCAACCTGGTACGTATGAATTTCACGCAATATGCCGCCCTCTTTCCCCCTTCCCCTCATCCCCTCCTACCTATATCTCCTCCTCTGGTTTCGCATTTAACTCATCTTCTCTTCTCATCTTACACCCTACCGTTTCCTTTTTATCTCCAGTTTGTGCCCACCCGTCTGCCAATCAAATTCCTTCTCATCTGCATCCACCTATAACTTGCCGGGATTTGCTCGCCCACTCTCTTCTCTACCTTCCCCTCCACTATAATCAGTCGGTACAAGTGTTCCGCCCTGAAATGTGCCCTCACCATGTGATGTTGCCTGACGTGCTGAATAACCCCAGCACTTCTTGTTTTTCTCGAGATTCCAGCATCTGCAGTTCCTTACTTGCGTAATTGACAAACTGTGGTAGACAACTATTACATGGCCTCTTAAATCCCTTCAGAAATCAATAAATTATGCCCGCCTGGACGATTCCTTGAAACGAAAAATAAGAGAATGTACCCATAAATAACAATTTCGTATGGCATAAGAGAATTGATTTCCCATATGGAGTTAAAATTCTATCAGCACGGACAACCATTAATTTGACTTCGCTGGTATGCAGTGCCAATGCTTCCCAATATGTTCGTTCATCCCAATAACTGTTGGAATATAACAGAAACGTAAATTATGTCTGTGACCGGAACAATTTACCGATTAAATTAAAAGTGGATTTTGGAGCACACTCAATTGCTCTCCGAACTTAGTCTGAATCCCCACATAGAAACACGTGTCAGTGCAGGTGCTTAGAATCTCCAGCATCTATCCGCTTCTTTAGAAACATAGAAACATAGAAATAGAAGCTAGGTAAAAACTTTTGTAAGAACTTACAACATTCTTATGGGGTTGGACCGGCTAGATGCAGGAAGATTGTTCCCGATGTTGGGGAAGTCCAGGACAGGGGTCACACCTTAAGGATAAGTGGGAAATCCTTTAAGACCGAGATGAGAAAAAAAATCACACAGAGAGTGGTGAATCTCTGGAACTCTCTGCCACAGAGGGTAGTTGAGGCCAGTTCATTGGCTATATTTAAGAGGGAGTTAGATGTGGCCCTTGTGGCTAAAGGGATCAGGGTGTATGGAGAGAAGGCAGGTACGTGATACTGAGTTGGATGATCAGCCATGATCAAATTGAATGGCGGTGCAGGCTCGAAGGGCCGAATGGCCTACTCCTGCACCTATTTTCTATGTATCTATGTATCTAGGTGCAGGAGGAGGCCATTGGACCTTTCAAGCCAGCACCGCCATTCATTGTGATCATGGCTGATCGTCCCCTATCAATAACCCGTGCCTGCCTTCTCCCCATATCCCCATAGAGAGCCCTATCTAACTCTCTCTTAAATCCATCCACTGACTTCGCCTCCACTGCCCCCTGTGGCAGGGAATTCCATACATTCACAACTCTCTGGGTGAAAAAGTATTTTTTTCTCACCTCAGTCTTAAATGACCTCCCCTTTATTCTAAGACTGTGGCTCCTGGTTCTGGACTCGCCCAACATTGGGAACATGTTTCCTGCATCTAGCTTGTTCAGTCCTTTTATAATTTTATATGTTTCTATAAGATCCCCCCTTCTATAAGGTCCCCCCTTTGGAGGATAAATCTTGGGTCGTTGGCATTGGTGCCGTTCGGATAAATATTGTGGGTAATTGCACGAAAATAAAATTTACAACGAACGTCAACCGTCGCAGGATGAAACTTCCTGAGATCGTCATGAGTAAAATAACGGATTTTCTCCAGTTTTCTATCTCGATGTCGTTCTGTTTAGGATCAGCAGCATCACGAAAAAGGGAGCGCATGGGTTCAACATCCAGTGTAACCATTGATATACACTCTCCGTGCAATTAAAGTGTAATTGGCTTCTTTAAAGCCGCAGAACCAAGGCATGCTATCAATGAGCTACATGGGCTCGTATTCAAAGTAGCAGGGAATATTGTTCAAACAGCATACTTTTCCTATAACGATGGGTGGCGTCTTCTGTGTGCAATATCTACTATTCAGCTTCTGGCAGCAAATGGCAATGAACCGATCAAAGGTGATTTCAACTGTTAACCATGCATAAGTATCATTGGAAAGCCAGCTTAAGGTTATAAACGAGAATGCAGGATGGAGTGGTAGACAAGACACTATGGGAAATAAATCGTCCGAAGCCGCAGTGTTATCACAGCAGTGTTAATGACCAAAACAATCCGTCACCGACACTAAGACCAGATACAACGTGACACCTTTCGCAAGAGAGCGCCTTCCTTTAGAGAGAATCGCAATTGTCACCAGGTTAGCTGCAGGAGAGAGGAGAGAATTGGTCGTTAGTGCACTGTCCACCGCCGACAATACCAAAGCATCGAGAGCCTGGAATGAAATGTATACATTTAATTATTGAGGGAAACGGAGGCCGACGAAGGGTTCTAAATTGATATACAATATATCTTGTCCATTCCCTCCACAGATGCTGCCCGACCCGTTGAGTTGTTCGAGGCTGACTGCTCGTTTATTTTTATGCTTAGAGGTAAAAGAAACAGAGAAATATAGAAAATAGGTGCAGGATTAGGCCATTCGGCCCTTCAAGCCAGTACCGCTATTCAATATGATCATGGCTGATCATCGAAAATCAGTACCCCGTTTCTGCTTTCCCCCCCATATTCCTTGATTCCGTTAGCCCTAAGCGCTAAATCTCTCTCGTGAAAACACCAAGTGAATTGGCCTCCACTGCCTTCTGTGGCAGAGAATTCCACAGATTCACAACTCTCTGGGTGAAAATATTTTTCCTCATCTCTGTCCTAGATGGCCTATCCCTTATTCTTAAACTGGGACGCCTAGTCGTGGACTCCTCGAACATGGGAAATATTTTTCACGTATCTAGGATGTCCAATCTCGGAGTAATTATATATGTTTCTATAAGATCCCTTCTCATCCTTCTAAATTCCAGTGAATACAAGCCCAGTCGACCCATTCTTTCCTCATATGTCAGGCCCTGCAGCTTCGGTCTGTCTCTCCGTCGCTTGATGCTAATCGGGTTATCGCGCATATTTCATTAAGGTTTGAAACGTTTATCCTATGCACACGTGGCTCGCGAAATGAAAATAGGACACACTATGTTTTCAACGCCAATGAATCTGTGCCTGTTAAAGAGGAACCCGGGAACTAACGACCAGGAAGAAGTCAGTAAGTCAGACCAGACATGCTGGGCATGCAAATAAACAGCTCAGAAGTTGCTAAGCTAAAACAGAATATAAAATGTTGGAAATACTTGATAGTGCAGTTAATTTTGCTGGAGAGAGAAACACTGTGTTGCGGATCCGCGGCCTCTAGAAAGGAGAAACATTAATTAGAAAATCTATAACAGTCTGTCTTCTGGTAGCTAATAAGGTCTAGGCAACAGCAAGGGTTGTATTTCTTTTCCGCTTAGCTTCATTGAGGATTGCTCGGGATTGACGCGGAAGTGACCTCACCCAGCATCAAATGACACCAGATTAAACCAGAGATTAAACCAGATAATTGTCCATTGAATTCCATTGGGAATTATTGAGGGTCATGATTTATAGAGGTACATCTTCAGAGTCGGATTATTTTGCGTTGACGTTCTCCTCTCCCACATGACTGTTCGCAAAGACGTTCTGCATAGTGTGAGTCCGTGGCCCTTTCCACGCATGCGTTTGCCGGCCACAAATGCAACAGGTTGCTTGGGGGAAAGTACCCAGTCGCATTCACGTAGTACGCGGAGAAGAACCATGGTGATAATAATACAGTTGCTGTTACTGTCGATGCACTGTGAGCATTGCTATCTATATTCCAATACTCGCGCCTAATAGCAAACACTCCGACGCAGCGTCGAAGGAATGGCAATACGTTTCAAAATAGGGATGGTGTGTGGCTTGGAGGGCAACGTCCACGTGGTGGTATTCGAAATGCTTTTGTTGCCATTGTCCTTTCAGCTCTGGTGGTGGATTTTCAAGATGCTGTTTGAGTAGTCAAACAGAATTGCCGGAGATAGAGAGCAGTCCGCCTTTGCCTATGCTCGCAGTTGCCATACATTTTAACCTCCCTTCCCACTTACTTATTGACCTTTCTGTCCTGAGCCTCCTCTACTGTGAGAATGTGTCCTCAAACTAATTCGAGTAACAGCACCTCCTTTATTCGCTTGGGCAGCTTACCACCCTGTGGTATGAATATTGATGTATCTAATTTCAAGTAACCGTTGCATTCCCTCTCTCTCCGTCCCTCCCCCATTATGGTCGTCTTGCTAGCTTCACTATTTGTATCACCTTTAATTAGGACCTCGACCACAGCTTACAATGGATCATTGTGGGCTCTACCATTCGAATATACTCTTCGGACCATTGAACACTTGTGATTTTTAATCACGAATTCAGCATTATATATAGTAATGCAACATTTACTCGACTTACAAGAAATAGGTTCATCTATGCGGAGGGAAAATAATGGCGAATGCATGAAGTGAAATTTGTTCTAATTGTTTCATTAACTTTGCGGTTCATCGGGACAAATGTTCTATGACTGTTTGTCGACCGTTGTAGATTCACATTTGTTTTATGAAGTTAGGTTCACTCGTTAGCTTTCTACCTCTGTTCATAATACTGTTTCCTCAGCAGGTGCCCTTGCGGACGAGGTGCTTCAGTCTCCCGCCTCGCTTACGGTCAACTCTGGAGATGTGGCGCAATTCAATTGTGTTTTCAACGCCTCGGTGATATCCGCCTTCTACTGGTTTAAAGAGGGTCGGAACGGGCGGCTGGAGCACGTCCTGACCATGCAACGCAGCGATAAAAATGTACTAGGGCAACACGAGATCATGCTGAGTGCTGCTGAAAATCGAGGCTATTTGGCTCTCAGGAGGACGGAAGTGCGGGACACAGCGCTGCACTTCTGTGCAATCCAGGGGCTCACAGTGATGGCAATGAGTGGGGTCGCTGTACAAAAACCTCGTCTCTGGAACATTTCATCCTGCACGCCATCTTTCTTTACCCTACTGCAATCAGTCTAAAGACGACTCCCTTCGCCAATCCGTTCCCTCTAGAGATGCGGCCTGGCGGAAGGTTGAGAAGAGGCATAATTACCTAAATAGTATGATTAAACTTGAGTGTAACTCTGCAGGAAACCCACGCGTTTCAGCTTGAGACCCTTCTTCAGGCTGAGTCCCTCTCAGCCTGAAGAAGGGTCTCGACCCGAAACGTCACCCATTGCTTTTCTCCGGAGACGCTGCCTGACCCGCTGCGTCTTTTCCAGTATTTTGTGTTTATTTTCTATATATAAAATGAGTTGCGCAGCTTCTTCAGAAAAACATAAATGAAAACTGCGCAGCGCCGCATTTTAAACCAGGAGTAAGTTGCCATTTAAAAGGACAGGGGTGAGATTTAATGGGCTTTATATACGAACAAGTGGAGAGCATATTCAATAATCGGCCGCACTTAAATGTACGTGGGAGAAGAGAAAGCGATAGACGACTAAATCCTCGGTATTAATTTGATTGTTTCGGTTCAGGGTTTCCAGCAAGTGTTTGAAACCTCATATTCTGTGATTTCACTGCGACTGTTGATCGCTGCAAGGTAAATCCCACTGACGCAACAGGAAACAGGTGCCTTCAGCTTAGGCACTGGACATAGCTGGTGGGAAATATGCGGTTTTTGAGAAAATTCTGCACCGAATCTCGGTACACGTGACACTAATCAACAAATACCAATACAAATAGCACCAGGTAGCCACAAAATGCTGCAGTAACTCAGCTGGATAGGCAGCATCTCTGGAGAGCAGGAACCGGTGACGTTTCGGGTCGAGGCCCTTCTTGAGACTGAATAAGGGTCTGGACCCGAAACGCCACCCATTCCTTCTCTCCAGAGATGCTGCCTGTCCCGCTGTTACACCATCATTTTGTGTCTAACTTCGATTTAGACTTTCATCTGCAGTCATTTTCCGCACTAATAGTACCAAATCACCCCCCAGTTCCGTCTTTTCTCTGCGTCCCACCTGAATCGCTGTGTCCTTCTTAACCTCCGCCTGTCTGTTTCTCTCTCTCGCACTTTTCTGCACACTCTCTTATTTTGTCTCACTCTTCTTCTTGCCTTTACTAAATCATTCCGAATTATAGGCATCCACAACAGAGGGAGACTTCCCGATTCCAAGAGACTTCCTGACAATTGGGATAAATCAACGTGACCCTAATTTTCAATGGTATTGATGGTCTTATAACCTAATCAAGTTGGCAGTCCAGTGCATTTGGAAATAATTAGTTGTAGATCCATTTAAATTCCTTTATTTGGATTGTTGCTCGTGGAACGCCGGAGACTGCGGAGAGACTAGATGGATATATATAACATTGTGAGAGACATAGATAAGGTACACAGTCAGAACACTTTTCCTCGGGTGAATGACAAGAGGGCATATGTTTAACGTGAGAGGGGCAAAGTATAGATGAGATGTGAGGGTGAAGTTTCTACACCGAGGGTGGTGGGCGTCGGGAACACGCTGCCGGGGTTAGTGGTGGATTCTGTTATTGAAGTGGCGTTTAAGATGCTTTTCGATAAGCATGTCGAGAATGGAGGGAGATGGATCATATGGAGGTACACGATATTAGTTTATCTTGGAATCAAATTCGGCACGGATATTTGTGTGCCGATGGGCCTGTTCCTGTGCTATACCGTTCTATGTTCTACGTAAATTCAGAAAATCGCATTGGAATTGCACACTTGGATAAGTTGTGGCAGGGTAGATGCAGAGAGGTCTAAGCTGAAACCCGCTAATTACGGTGTCATGTCCTCTGGATAAGGAATCGCCATTTAAATTGAATTGACCTGAATTTTTGCAGTTATATCTTCCAGAGGCTTGTGGGCCGTTTGTCGCGGATTTCTCAAGATTGAATGCAGTGGTCGCCAGGGGAACCAATGGACTGGACAGGGACGGAACCTGGATTGCGGCGAAGAAAACAAGGTGCTGCTACCAGGTGATGAAGGGAGAACCTGCAGGCACCGGCAATCAGTTGTAGGCCCCAGCGTTTTAATTTATTCTGAATGGAATTTGCCCCTCTCACGTTAAAGGCAGTTTTAACTTCATCCGGGCATCCGGATTTTTTTGTGGGCTATTTCCGCTGACGTCATTGTGGTTTTCAGCTCGGGTTCTGCTCACTCAGAGAAAACGTTTCCGAGCCAGTGCCTGTGGCCTGTTGTAAACTGCCGGCAGCGCGCAACATCTGTGCACCAGTAACCTACGGCAGTTATTCCGTGCGTTCACTTCACTGTCAGACTCTGCACCGTAATACGTCGCCGTGTCAGGCAACAGCTGCGTAATGGTCAATCTATAATCCGTCACCTATTGTTGGAGCACATCAGAAAATCTGCCTTCAGCGAAATCCGCCGTATATTCAGAGGCGTTACTCTTGTATCTCCCTAAACCAAGTTTGGGCCACCCACCTCTGTACTGGCGATATCAAACTATATAATATGCGGCAATGGGGTGTAGGTACAAGATAAGGTGACGTTCTGCCCCTCCGTCGCTGCGATTGTCTCCCGCTGCATCAAGATGTCGACAGACCTCAGATCTGGAGTAAGGGTAAACAAAAGTCGTGAAATTAATCTCAACGGTACAGAATAAACATAATAGGCAAGAATGAACACATTGGCGTTTACAGAAAACAGAATTCGAAACAAAAGAAAGGACGGCGACACACGAAACTGCAAATGCTGGAATCTTGAGCAAATATCAAAGTGCTGGATGCACAGAGCGTGTCAGGCAGTCTCTGTGGAGGGAAATGAGACACGACGTTTGGGGTCGGGACCCTTTTTCAGACTGCTTCCAAAAGGACGATGTATGCGCGTTTCCCCACACCCTCCCATGCCCCACTCTATCAGCTTGACTGCCGTTCCTTTCCTCCTCCCACCAAGCGCATTCTTGGTAGATGTGATCCACTAATTAACTACGTGTGATCCACTTCACTTACTCCATCTAAGAATTCACATATTCTTCGCACACGCGATGAAATGGTATTTGCGGAACTTCACACTGGGTCATCAGGGACAATCTGCCGTACTACTGCCCAACTGTTGCAAGTATCCACGCAGCCGAAAGGGTTCTGTTTGTGCTCATCTCTCGAAAATCGTCCGTCTCGCTTTGAGGGATTACAGCGTTTCCCGGTAAATATTTCATGATGATTATAATTGCCCCGCGCTTCGCACGCTCTCTCAGTTCCGGTTCGAGCGTGTTCGCAGTGCGCCAGAATCTTAGTAAAATTCGAACTCGTTTAAGACATTAGCTTTCCTACTCATGATCATTGTCAGCCACGGCGCAGCGTGTGCAAGGAGTCGCGTGTTTACCCTTCTTACCTGCCGGATCTTTGGGTTTCCAGCGACGACGCGGCAACCGTCAGAGGGATTGGGTAGGCCTGATGAGCTGGCATAACACGACATCCCGTGAAATACCAATCGGAAGTCGCGAGTAATTCTGACTGGATCTTGTGTGACCTACCGAGCTGCCCCAGATGTACGTGCATGCTGATTTCAGAAGTTTCAGAAATTAAGATCGGTGGTGAATGGCAATCTTTTTTTTTTATTTTAATTTTTTTTATTTTTTTATTTTTATTTATTAGAAGTACATTACATTACAACCACATACATTAGTACTCGTCACTTATGTCTTCTTACAATTAATGTACTCCATTTATTTTTTACACTAGAAAAAGAAAAGATTGAAAGAAAGAAGAAAGTGAAGGAAAAAGTGAAAGTGTAGAAAATGTGACAACAAAAAAGGACGAAGACCCTATAAGAGCAAAATTAAAAAACAAAAGAAAAAGAGTTAAGAAATAGACCCTAGAAAAGAAAGAGAAAGAGAAAGAGGAAAAAGAGAGAAACAAATATTTTTATGAGCATTACGTAAATGGGACATACCAACTCTTCAACCAGCATCCCCCCTTACCTGACCTCAATTTTTTTTTAAAGTACTTTTGCACCCTATATTTGTAATAATTCTATAAATGCAGACCACGTCAGGTGGAAGTGATCTGGTTTACCTGCCAGGAGGAGTCTTATCTCTTCTAGGTGTAATGTTTCGAACATATTTGAAGTCCACATATTTATAGTTGGTATTGGAGCCTTCTTCCAAAATTTTAGAATTAGCTTTTTTCCAGTTATTAACCCATAGTCCATTAGTTTCTTTTGAAACACATTTAGTTCTGGGCAATCTTAAGAAAAATAGGTAGGAAGCTTATTTTTCAGATAGTAGGATCTCCAGCAAAAGGAAGGGAACCAGTATCGCCAGTTGACCCCCTTTAGGAATAATTGCTCTCTTTCTCCTTTCTGAGTTAGATAGAGCTCTAGGGGCTAGTGGAATCAAGGGATTTGGGGAGAAGGCAGGCACGGGTTATTGATACGGGACGATCATCCATGATCACAATGAATGGCGGTGCTGGGTCGAAGGGCCGAATGGCCTCCTCCTGAACCTATTTTCTATGTTTCAATATTTTTAATGTTTCTCATAAAGGGTCTGGTGACTGGGATGCTGACGGTTTTTCTCGTCACAATTGCCGGCTGAAGTGCTGAGTTATTTTCCACTATTAGTTCATTTTTGTTTCGGAGCTCCATCATTGTGGTATCGTTTGATTTGTATTTAACGTGACAAGTGGGCTCAACACATGAGACTCCCACACCCATCTCGTCACGCATCCCCACCGTCAGTAGCACTTTCCAACATCTGTGGCCTCGAGCAGGCCATTTGTCGCTATAAGAAATTTGGACTGCGGTAGTCGCAGTTCTTGACGCCTTCATAAACGTACGCGATAACGGCAGGGTATAGAGCCAGGTATGCCGTTCGGTAGCACGCATTTCTCACAGTCGTAAAATTCGTATTCCCAATCGCTATAGGAGAGACATTCGCAGCATCATTCAGGAAGGAAACAACCCCTTGGGCCTAGTCAGTGGTGAATACAGTCCAATACTGTACATTGTTCCAATTTTATCCCTTGATTGAAGGCGGTGTTATACTCCGTTTGAATTGTAACCATTGTATTGTATTGTATTGTATATTGTATTGCATATCTTTATTGTCATTTCCTGAGTATTCACATACCCAGAGGAAACAAAAAATCGTTCCTCAACCAGTGTCCATTTCAGTGTGCAGTAAAAAATAAATAGAAGTAAAAATACATATATCATGAACAAATTAACACTCTACTCTCTACTAAACATCAACAGGCGTTCCGATCGGCAGCGGCACGACAGTGGCTTGCTGCAGTGTGTCCAGGTTGGTGGTTGGTGCACGATACTTTGGCAGGGGGCAAAGTCCGTTTATCAGTCTTTCAGTACCCTCAGTATTGGATCTGCACCTTCACTGTAAGCGATCATATGCTGTCTAGTGACGTCAGCTGCCTTCTCCTTCTTCCATTCGCAAACGAAAGCATGAATGCAATTACGTCATCGCGGTTTTTATGTCCGGATGTGAATTTCAGGTGCACTGATTCGCAGACACCAGAGACCCAGAGCCTTAGCTTGAGAACCTTGAGAAACAACAATAACATTGGAGAAGCAACGACACGCGAAAAGAGATGTCATAGCAGGTGCAAGAGCCGTTCCGAGAAACGCGTGCTTTTCTTCAGAAGCCTTCTTGAATGTTTACCACGCGTTTATTGTTGTAGGTCAAGGACTTTCAGATCACATGCCGCAATTTCCTCTGTCATAACAATCCTGTGAAACCTGTGTAAATACATTTCTTATGACACGACCGGATTTCACCTCATTCACGACTTGGAGAGAATTTCAGGATCTGAATGGGTAAGAAGTTTGGAGATTTCAAAGAAAGGGCGAGTTAGATATTTTCCCGTCCAATTAGCCAGTGAGATGCTTGGCAGTGTAGAGCCAACGAAACATAACTGCGCGTCGGAACCGCCCACTCAACTTCCTCCTGTCCACAGCTGCAACCGCCTGTGAAATCACGTGGTGTTTTTGTACAGGCTCAGCACCGCTTCGAGATGCTGTGGGACTCAGGGCGCAGTAATACGCTGCCGAGTCTTCCAGTTGTACTTCAGACACAGTCAATAGGACGCTCCGCCCCGAATCATCAAGAGAGGTTGAAAAGTGTTGACCCGTTGAATGTTCCTGGCTTGAGCTGTACTTGCTAATCCAGAGCATAAATTCCATGGGTCCACCGGGATATTGACGGTACCAGTACAGATACGGAACCTGTGTGCTCGTAGCTGTGTAGTTACAGCGCAACTCAACGTCGCCACCTTCGCTTACTGCAGTTGCAGCCGATGTCTGTGAAACGGAATCCCCCCGACAATACCCTGCAAGAGGCCAGAACGACATTAAATCAGAAAATATCGCTGTGCCGCCCGTACCATGAATAATATCATCATTCTCAAATTCCTACGTTCAAAATATATCTAAGGGATATAACAGCCGTGTATGAGCCCACATCAATGGACAGCAAGGTCCCATATCAGCTGAATTCCAGTTTGGAACCAGCCACCAGACAATACCTCCTGATTATCTCGTAATGTAAATGAAAGAGTCCATGGGGACTTTAGTTTCACCCCTCATCGGACTGATGGGTGCTTCTACGTGTGTGTGTATGTGTGTGTGTGTGTGTGTGTGTGTGTGCGAGTGTGTGTGTGTGTGTGTGTGTGTGTGTGTGTGTGTGTGTGTGTGTGTGTGTGTGTGTGTGTGTGTGTGTGTGCGTGTGTGTGTGTGTGTGTGTGTGTGTGTGTGTGTGTGTGTGTATGTGCTCAGGAATATAGGCCGATTTAATAAAATATCAACTGCGGATGCGAAATGCAGACGCGTGTAACCCGTGAACTTACCGATTAAGAAAGCGGCTGAGAGGAAAATAGAACACCAATGAAATGTCAACATGCTTGCAGAGAGTTGTGGGCGGATTTGAACCGCCAGGGATGTCTATCGAATTTGTTTTATTATGGGTGTGAGGGGAAAGAGTAACCTTCTGCTCCTGATTGGTTAAATCCGGATATAGGCGGTAAGTGACACCCAATCGTCTCTGCGGAGAACTGTTCTCGATTCCACCAATCAGCTAGCAGCTGTGCGTGTTTCACATATAAACATAGAAACATAGAAACATAGAAAATAGGTGCAGGAGGAGGCCATTCGGCCCTTCGAGCCAGCACCGCCATTCATCGTGATCATGGCTGATCGTCCCCTATCAATTACCCGTGCCTGCCTTCTCCCCATATCCATTGACTCCACTAGCCTCTAAAGCTCTATCTAACTCTCTCTTAAATCCATCCAGTGACTTGGCATCCACTGCCCTCTGTGGCAGGGAATTCCATAAATTCACAACTCTCTGGGTGAAAACGTTTTTTCTCACTTCAGTCTTAAATGACCTCCCCTTTATTCTACGACTGTGGCCCCTGGTTCTGGACTGGCCCAACATTGGGAACATTTTTCCTTTATCCAGCTTGTCCAGTCCTTTTATAATTGTATATGTTTCTATAAGACCCCCCCCATCCTTCTAAACTCCAGTGAATACAAGCCTAGTCTTTTCAATCTTTCCTCATATGGCAGTCCCACCATCCCAGGGATCAATCTCGTGAACCTACACTCCACTGCCTCAATCACAAGGATGTCCTTCCTCAAATTAGGAGACCAAAACTGTACACAATACTCCAGATGTGGTCTCACCAGAGCCCCATACAACTGCAGAAGAAACTCTTTACTCCTAAACTGAAATCCTCTTGTCACATGTTGACTCGAGGCATGTTTCCGAGCTGCGAAAGAGAACGGGGAAAGATTCAGTCCCGCGGCAATTCGCGCCTGTTTCTCGAACAATTGTTTGGAACCTAGAGGGAGAAATCTGATACAAAGCGTGCCGCCAGTTGTGTTTAAATACGGTTTCCGAGGGAGAATAAAACCCACATGCTCTTTTCAACATGGGTTTAGTTCACGTCCTCTCATTGTCCCAAATTTAAGTAATGGGGTGCATCTTTGCTGTGTGGATCTGGATTGTTACCCAGTCTTAAACAATAATTGTCGATTAAGTGGCATTGAATTGAATGCAACTGCCCTGAGCAGAACATCCGTAAGTGGCCACTAGAGGGCAGCAACTGCCCGCGGCCAAGCAAATCGTTGCCATCTTCGAATGGCCGCGCGGGTGGTCCAATACTTACTTGCCAGATTAGTAGACTATATTCGCCACCTGCGTATCTGATTGTCCAATTTTCAGAAGTCGGTCTTTTTCTGTGACGTGGTTTCGGCTCGATTCCCGGTGTGAGAATAGCCTTAGGTTTACGCCGTTTATGGAGTTAGTCTTGGACTAATCACCTATCGGTCATGGTACCTAACTTTAATTTCAACGTCGACGTTGCCTGGACGGTCAGCATAGCTTTATTCAGTCAACGCTCATCATTGCACAGTTCGTAACATTTACAGGCAAGCCCAGTTACGGAGCTCCTTCTGCAAGTATAGCCATGCCTATGTGTCTCGCGGTAATGCTATTCGAACAGAGGCGCGGTGGCCAAGTGGCAAGGCGTCGGTCTCGTAAACCGAAGATCGCGGGTTCAAATCCCGTCCGCGCCTGTAGCTTCCTTTAGCACTCTGTATTGTGGCGCCTAATTCCAATTTCAAACTGCACAAAGCGATCCCTCGGGTGCACCTGCGCTCCTTTTATCCTGCTATGAACACCACCCTTTAAAGCACGTTGCTCACATTTGGTTGATTCTCCAAAGTGAATCACAAAATCGAAGGGCCGAATGGCCTACCCCTGTACCTATTCTCTATTGTCCATTGTCTATTGTCCAACATCGTGCTTTCGGAGTCGACATTGATTTCCAATGTTTTTGACAGCAACTGTTTATGATGTTGCATCGAATCTCGGGCAGATCCTCTGCATAAGTCAACCAGAGGACAGCAAATGCCCACACACCTGCCATCTAACTGTCGACTTTCATGGCGCAGGGTTGTTTGACAATATTCTTCAAGCGACGCGACTGCATTTATTATCAGTGTACCATTGCCCAGTGATCCGGATTGAGATTCAGCGCTTGTTTCGGGTTTGATTGCCGTTTTGGGAATAGCATAAATTTACCGCGATTCCCGAGCTAGTCCTGGATGAACACCTTTCAGTCCCTTCCATCGCCCTCGATTTCGGCGTCGCCATCTCCACTTAGGCCCTTTAATCTGTATCGCTGTACAACTCGATCCAGATGACAGGCTTTGATGTGTTTTATTTCTCGTTATCCAATGCACCTTTGTTTAAATACTCCAGACATCACCAATACAAACACAGGATCGGTGGCTGAGGGGCAAGGCTTCGGTCTCGTAATCGAAGATCGTGGGTTCAAATCACGTCCGTGCCTGCAGTTGGTGACGTACCTTTAATATTATACGTTGATCCGCCTGATCCCATTTCCAGATAGAATGACTGGTGCAGAGGGTCTTTCGTCGCCGGTCATCGTCGAAACGTCGCCTATTTCCTTCGCTCCATGGATGCTGCCTCACCCGATGAGATTCTCCAGCATTTTTGACTACCTGCGTAAGTCAATCGTTTGCTGGATTCTGTAGACTCGCAGTATAAAGCAGGAGTGATTTAGATGGGATTCAGTGGAGTAGTACTGAAGACCAAAATGAACCTCGGTATGGTATGGGTTAGAGCAGAACTACGCCCGTGTGCGCATGGCGTGAGGACGGCACTACATTTTTTTCCATCAGCACATACTGAGTAATTGCAGTAATTCAGACTGAAGAAGGATCTCGACCCGTAACGTCACCCATTCCGTATCTCCATAGATGCTGCCTCACCCGCTGAATTGTTCCAGAGCCGACCACAAGTTGTACTGGGTTGTTAATCGTTAGGAAGATTGGAGATGGTGAATGGAGTAGGTGAGAACAGACTCTACGATGGCCGTTTAGAATTGGACCATCGTTGCCTGTGGCAGATTGTGCTTCCTCAGCTGCCGTGGGAAGTACATCCTCTGTTGTGCCATTTTGACTGTGGAGTCGATGGTAGCCCCCCCACTTAAGGTCCTTGGAGATGATGGTTCCCAGGAACTTAAAAGACTCCACGGATGTGACTGTGGTATTGTTGATTGTGAGTAGGGTGAGGGGAGGGGGAGCTTTCCTAAAGTCTACAATCAATGTGAACTTATTCTAGACATACAATTTTAGCAACGGCTATGATATAGGCAGAAGTCAAGCCTGGTACTATGGCTGGTGCTGCTATCAGAAGAGATGTACAGCGTACAGGATACAGTTTGGTTTGAAGTAGAGGTTTGAAGTAGTGCCCGTTTTAAGTGCCTTCAATATGATCAATTCATTGAAGCAAGAATGCTGGAGAAACTCAGCGGGTGAGGCAGCATATATGGAGCGAAGGAAATAGGCGATCTTTCGGTTCGAGACCTTACTTCAGAAAGGTCTTCTTCAGAAGAAAGGTTTATTCTTCAGAAGAAGGGTCTCGACACGAAACGTCGCCTATTACTTCGCTCCTTAGATGCTGCCTCACCCGGTGAGTCTCTCCAGCATTTTTTTCTTCCTTCGATTTTTCCAGCATCTGCAGTTCTTTATTAAACAATTCATTCAAGCATGTAGGTTTGTGAGCTAATTTGTTTTTCTCCGAGTCATGTAACTAACAATTTTAATGGTTTGAGCTATTTTTAGATTCAATGGTGTGATCTAATATAAAGAGATGTACTGCGGTAGTAATTTCACAATCGGCATTTTACCAGGACATCGTTCCAACGGATTATGCACGCGCCTGGGAATGGACCTGTCTTCGCTATTTATTATTCTGCCCTTGCTGCTTTCGGCGTTCCAGGTGAAGAGTGAAAATAGACTAAACGTGGACAACTAACGTGTAACCGTTCGTTGTTGAGTATTTTGATTGTTCGATATATTACTCATGATTTCTTTTCAACTACCTACCGACTGTTACGACGACGAAGTGTATTCCTTCGATTATACCATTTTTGGTCGCGATGTTAATTTCATTATATATTACTTGACCAGTTTCTGATGGCTGATTTAAAAATATTCTCTGATGCACGCAGAGATTGGTGCATGGCACGCACTTTTAGTTCAACATCGCGTTACATTCAAACGTTTTTACCTCTAATGTTTATTCTTAAATTACTTTTAAATTACCTTTATCCTGTATATTTTCTTTGGAGACACAAGGGGCTGCAAATACTGGAATCTTGCAGCAAAACACAAAGTGCCGGAGTGGTTAGCTAGTCATCAGCATCTGTGGAGGTAATGAATAGGCAACTTATCGGGTCAGGATCTGAACCCTTGTTCTAAGCTGCTTGGGGTGGCGTTAGGGATCCGATAAGCAGAACAAGGGCACAAAGGACACATGGGCGAGGGATCCACCCGCGACAGCACGGGGATCTACGTTTACTGAATAAAGGACATTCTGGATAATCTACAGTGAAATGCCTCGGCGTGGAAGCAGATGCGGCTGTATTCGAGAGCAAAGGATGACAATCTTGCAAGAGGCAGGATAGGAGGAAGGTCTGAAGATGGGCCCCGACCCAAAATGTCGCCGATTCGTTCTCCCTTACTCACCAAAGATGCTGCCTGACCCGCTGTGTTACTCCAGCACTTTTTGTTTTCCAGTGTATTTTCTTTATTTTGTACTTTGATTAAAATATGATAACTCTTACAGATATTGTGACTGTCTAATCTAAACCATAAATGCGGCATCGTATTTATACATTTCTTATCCATAGCAGATTGGATTTCTATTTTACCAAGCTCTCCGACTTGTTGGTTGTCACAACTTTTTTTGAATTGTAGTTCTTATTGTAATCTATAAACTATCACCATCTTGATATTTTCAGGCGTTTTATTGTCGCCAGCCCAGTACCTATCTCATGCGTAGCGACGTAATTACACGAACTGAACTCTGACATCGGTGTCTTAATTCAGAAAGTCATGATCTTTATTTCGGCCATGAATCCTTTCCGTATACCAAATGGTTTCGTTGTAATGGTATGTTTGTTAACTCGCTTTAATAACGAGATATTGCCTCCCCCCTCCCCGTGGAAACTTCTGCTGGCAAAGGATGTCGTGTTTAGAAATGGAAGTTGAGAAGCTGCAACTTTCCACTCAGAAACTGGCTGGAATGGTAAAGTATGATTACATAGAACTATTGTGAACGGGTGTTCGATGGTTGGCGTGGTTGGTAGGATGAAAGGGCTCTTTCCACGATGTAGCTCTGATATAAACTGAACGACGAAACATGAGATGGAAAATATCTTGAAATATTTGCCAACGTTCATGTTTGCGGGACCTCTTGGGCCACTGGCATGCCCTTCATCGAAGGAATCGTTACGACGACGTTTCGGATGGAGCGGACCCTTCGTCCGCTTCGAAGGAGTCGTTACGATGAAGCTTTGTCAGATTTATGCGTGACCCTCCATCGCTGGTGGTAGTTTTTTACATGAAGAACATCTATCTTCATTAAGTGTTTTCATGTAAACTGGTTACATTCCATGGACTGTTTTCTGGTGTATTAAATGATTCATTGGTTCTGCGATAATTGGGCTCGTATCACACGCATGAAATGAATTAGTTGATTATACGCGCGAACTTGGAATTATTTTTATCGCTTTTGTGTGGAGCTCGTCAAATGGGCAAATTTAAGGCGGAAGTCGACAGATTACGGAATAGTAAGTGTGTCAAGGGTTATGGGGAGAATGCATGTGAATGAGGTTGAGAAGTAAAGATTGATCAGCCACGATTCAATGGTCGAATAGACTGGATCAGCCAGCAAAGTTAGAATGCGTTGCATTTTCTAGCGGCGAAGCTAATTATTAATAACCCGGTCTCTCCCTCTGTCCTGCAGCGAATTTGGTGACGATTGTGATTCTATGCAAAGGAAGATGCGGCCTCTCCAAATGTATCACTCGCTACCTGGTGTCCATGGCGGTGATGGACTTCCTGGTCATCATCACCGCCGTGATCCTAAGCCGGCTTCGTGCTATTTATTTCCCGACCACAGTCCTGTCTACCATTCCGAGCTGCAAGGTCCTTATTGTCCTCAGCTGGATTTCAAAAGACACTTCCGTCTGGTTGACGGTCGCTTTCACCTTCGATCGGTTCATCGCCATTTGCTGTCAGAAACTGAAACTAATATATTGCACCGAGAAAATCGCGGCGGGTGTTATTGCAACGGTCTGCGCGTTAGGCTGTTTGAAGAACGTCCCATTTTATTTTATATATGAGCCAATCTATATAATTGATAATGTACCCTGGTTTTGCACCATAACAGATTCGTACTACACTTCCATTGCATGGATAGTGTATGATTGTCTACACCGCGTTTTGAACCCATGCCTCCCTTTCCTACTAATTCTGTTGCTCAATGTTCTGACGGTCAGACACATTCTAGCTGTCAGTGCAGCCCGCAAAAGGCTCCGGGCCCAGACCAAAGGTGAAAAACAGAGTGACCCGGAAATGGAGAGTCGGCGGAAGTCTATCATTCTACTCATGGCGATCTCGGGCAGTTTTATGCTGTTGCGATTGACATATGTCGCAAACTTTCTCTTTGTACAAATTACAAGCAGCGGTTATGCAACCCGTTCCAATTCCAATGACCCCAAGTTTATTCTCCAAGAAAGTGGATACATGCTGGAGATACTCAGTTCTTGTACCAACTCGTGTATTTACGGGGGGACACAGACTAAGTTTAGAGTGCAGTTGCAGGAAGTGGTTAAATATCCTTTCCATCTAATTCGCAAGCGGTTAAAATAGACTGCAAACATTTATCTCTACAACAACAATGAGCATTGTCAGTGTAACGGAGCTTGAGAGTTATATTATATTTTTCGTCCTTACTGTTAATGTGAGCTGGTCATGTATGCTATGTACCCCGCCCTAGCGGGCACACCAATGAAATGGCAAATGCAAGTTTACACCTCAGGGTCTAAACATCTGAAATAAAAGTATGTTAAATTCCAAGTATATTTCCTGTTCATGCTGTTACGGGGGTATTCTGATGCCAAGTTATAATAATCTCCTCTCTCTCCGTGTGATCCATATCCCTACTTTCCTTGCATATCCACGTGTCTATCTACAACCATCTTGTACGTCACTATCCGATTTGCCTCGAACACCCCCTTGGCAACGCGTTCCAGGCACCCACCGTCCTCCGTGTTAAAAACCCCATCTCCGATAAACATTGCCGTTAACATTTCCACCCGGGGAAAAAGGTTCTGACTGTCAGCCCTATCTACGCCTCTTATACTATCAGGTCTCCCCTGAGCCACCGACGTTCAAGATATACCAATCCAAATTGGTCCAACCTACTCTTGTAGCTAATACCCTCTAGTCCATTCTGGCAAACCTCATCTGCACCACTGTAAAGCCTCCCTCTCTTTCCTGAAACGGGGCGGCCTGAACTGCACGCAATACCCCAACATAGACACAACAAGCGGGAGTAACTCAGCGGGACAGGCAGCAACTCTGGAGAGAAGGAATGGGTGACGTTTCGAGAACCTTCTTCAGACAAGACTTGCAATTTTTTTATACTCCATGCCCAGACCGTTGAAGTTATTTTCTGAATCTGTGGTTATTCGCTTTATAACGCGAAAAATGATTGTGCGGAGTGCGTGAGACAATACGTATTTTGCGAGACATTACCCTGTGTAATGTGCACTCTGTCAATGTCTGCTGCTGCTGAAAGTGAGATAGACCCGTCCGCATTTACCTCAGCATTTAAACCTGATAAATTTCCTCCAATTCATAATTTAATGTACAACTTACACTGGAAGTGTACAACATAACACATGTCGAGACGTAGCCCACAGGATTGGGCCTGGGACGGAAGACATGTAACCACACGTATGACGTAACATTGTAAGTGATAAAATGGTTCATTTTAATAATAGTGGCAATGTCTGACCTGCTCCGCCTGGTTCGGCAGAACCCGCGGCCGGTCCCTGGGTCGACGGAAACCGCGCCTCGGGCCTGGGTCGGCGCCAATGAGACGTCAGTAGGAGACCCGGTGGCGACAGTCGAGAAGTCGGTGCGACGTTCGATGAGGGCGCCGGCCGATGCACGAGGACGGACCACGTGGGATTGAGGACGATGCTGCTTGGGGGATGACGAAGGAGGACCCGGCGTGGAGGGACCGTCGTGAAGCAGGGAGGGGGGAGAACAATGGAGGAACCGGCGTGTGGGTGGGGGGTTTGGGGTGGGAACAAAGGAGGACCTGGCGCGGGATGATTTGTAACTTTGTCGGCGACTCTTTATGTGGCGACTATTGCATACCTTGGGTATGCAGGAAAGGATTTTCACCGTGACTTGTCACGTGACAATAAAGTATTGATTGATTGATTGATTGATTGGTTGATTGATTGATGGATTCAATCATTCAAATAAAAGGAACGGAAATGTAAATAACATGTTCTACGATCCCAGGAGAAACGTCAGAGAGATTAGTTGAATATCTATCCACGCAGCGTTTGCAAAACATTGCAAACATCCGTAAAATTCAGGCTGCATTTGAAAGGATTTGATGTGTAGGAAAGAACTGCAGATGCTGGTTTAAAACGAAGGTAGAAACAAAATGCTGGAGTAACTCAGCAGGACATGCAGCATCTCTGGAGAAAAAAAAGATATTTGTTTTGAGAATATTACCAGTGTAGTACAGGGGAAAGAGCAGCTTGAATCTGTCCGAATGGAAAGAGACTGGAATAGATTTACGAGGATGTTGCAAGGACACGAGGGCATGAGCTATAGGGAGAGATTGGACAGGCTGCGACTTTATACGGTGCACTGCTGGCGGCTGAGTGTTGATCCAAACGTGGTGGACAAAATCACGAGTGCAAGGGACAGGGTGAATGGACAAAGCTTCACAGGGTAGGGGAATCAAAAACGAGGAGGGATAGTTTTAAGGTGAGATTGAGTAGGAACTTGAACGGCATTTTTGCACCCAGATTGTGGTGGGCTTATGGACCGAGCTGCCAGGGGAGGTCGTGGAGGCAACTACTACAACAACATTTCAAACGGATTTGGACAATAGGATTCACCAAATAGGACAATTTCGACACAGGATAGGATACGGGGGAAAACAGGCAAATGCAGGCAAATATTACAAGGGGTATCTTTGTCGACTTGGGCTAACTGGGCCGAAGGGCTTATATCGGATGGTGTGGCTCTGATGCTATATCGGGCATTTGCGCATTCAAAACGTTTTAACCATGCTACTCCCGGGATATTATTATGCAAGAGTAAACACATGAGATCGACAATAATGCATATAATGGCAGTCTTTACGACATTCTCAAAGTCCAACTTCGATAGCCATTACTCCTCGGCAATGGGTGGGAGGTATACTTTACGCACTCACGACACACTTAAGACAGTAAAAACGAATCTTCCAAACGTTGTTTCTTGATTACTTAGTCTTTTATTGAAGTAGTACATAGCAAATAAATAATCCGTCACTCTCCGTTCTTAATCGCTGATCCATTAAAGTCACATAAATCATATGAAATGTCTTCCTATAAAAGTATGTCGTCTCATTCACTTGCGCGTGTCGTGATCATGTCATATGTGTGTGGTAAAAAACTGTATTTTCATCATCCTTCCGAGACCCAACTGACTCCTAATCTATGAGTCTGCTCTAGTCTCTTCTAGAAATAGACACACCCCTTCAACGTATCAAATCCCACCTACAAACGTACGGGCAGATAAAAACGAAAATATTAAAAATGTTAGACATCGCTATAATATACTGACTTAGGCTTAATGGCTCCTACAATGTAGTTATGTGCAGAGGGGAAACAAAGAGGAGGGTTAAGATTATTTTACTGAGTGATGGCGAATGACTATCTGTAGGATGTTACAATTTTTTCAGATCTTAAAAATCAAGCCTATAATTTATCCCATCAGATAAAGCTTAAAAATAACTTTAATTTGATATCCAATCCACTTTCATATCTTCAGTAGTAAAAAAATCGTGGTCATTTTCATACTCGGAAATTTGCAACTTGTTCCCTTTTACTTTTCCATTAACTTAACACAAAGAACTGTGATCGAGGATAGTCAATTGACATAAAAGCCAATGACTTTCTTAAAAATTAAGAGAACTGAATGAAATTTTCAGTTATTATAGATTGATAGATTCTAAAACAAATATGATACAACTTACTTGGATGGTCTGAAATTAAAGTATATAATTAGTTAATTACCTAATTACGTAGCTAATTACAAAAATAAGTTGTGACAGAAATAATAATAAACACCCAAACTGACTTGAAAATTCCAAAATGTGATATTCTCAAGATCAGAAATTTAATATTATTATAACGTTAAAACAAATAGTAAATACCCAACAAAAAACATATTCATCAGTGTCATCAAATCAATTAAATTAATCTAAATCAATTACTAGGTCTAAACATCTATCCCGTTCTTAAGAAAAGGCTAAAAATAAAATTGTAAACAGCCACAGTATCCAAATAACAAACTGATCCCATTTAAACAAGAAGTCACAATATAACATGATTTTCAAATCTCACTTTGTCATGAATTACTATGCCAAATGGAAGGAATTGAATGTTCAATTCCAATAAATGTTACTCTTTCTCACTGCAGCAGGCAAGTGCCGTTTTCACGGACAATTTGTTCAAATTCTAGAAACATCCACGCTCAAGATAATCAAAATAATTATTTGTTTGCACAATCATGTCATAAGAACATCTAAATTATCTGTATTTTGTGTTATTGTCTATCCACGATCAATATTTTCATACTCAACATCTCACTACAACTTTACTGTAGAAGTTTTCAGATATTTAGTATGAAAATATTGATCATGGATAGACAATAACACAAAATATAGACGACTTAGATGTTCTTATGACAGGATTGTGCAAAGAAAAATAACTGAATTTGATTATCTTGAAAGTGGCTGTTTCTGGATTGTGGTCGATCGGAATGTGGCCGCAACATTTATGATTTCAGCCCCCTATCGGCAGGCAAGACACGGCCGATATAGTATCGGGGCCTCAATTACGTTTTTCGCATCATCAGATTAAAATGAAACCACACCAAAAAGCAAGAAAAGATGTTAAATAAACGACATTCCTTTTGTTTTGTCCTGCACTTGCGATCCGTGATGTTGAAGGCGTTGAAGGCGTTTGAAGTCGCGTTCAACTTCAATCCAGCGATGCAATCGACCAGCAACTTAAAAGAAAAACGGGGGCGGTATCGTACATCGATTTGTCTTCATCACCTTGAAGTCCGAGCAAATTCCTCTCCTACAACCAATACAAACCTGCATTTTAATAATCCCCCCAAACAGCCTAGAGAATCGCACGCACAGGCAGTGGGAAGATCTGGAGCGCCAGTGATGGTGGGGTTTTGTAACAAAGCTACTATCTGAATACCGTGAGTTGCTTTGTATCATGCTGGATTATACCAAAGATAGACACAAAATGTGGGTGGGCATCATCTCTAGACAAAATTACTAGATGACGTTTCGGGACTGAACGCTTTTTGAGACTGAACGTAGAAGTAGGCGGAGAGGAAATAAATTGGCGTCGAGAAAAAGCCAGAAAAAAATCAAGGCCGGCAACAAATGAACTCAGGAAGTGTGGAGTCCATAATGGCGCATTGTTGGCTGGAGAAGGTGTGATACAAGGATGCGAACTGTTGCATTGTATCATGTTGGAAATGTATAGACCCTGCTGTCCAGAGGGAACATATATTCAATGCCACCGTTAATTGTGTAACCGTGCATAAGTCTCGGTAAGAAATTGATTGTCTTATTACCCATTTCGCCTCGAGGTTATGTAGGTTTTTAAAGTCCCTCCGGCCAAATCAGTGTCCAGTCCTTTTTGCCATGCCTTCGGGGATTGCGGGGCAGGGGAGGTTAGAGCACGTGCATTGATACCGCTACGTGCACAGGATTCGAGCCTCGGCCGCGTTTATCATTGAGTTTCAGTCTGAGTTCAGTTTATTTTTGGATATACGATTCTATCAACGTCCTGACAGTGTACTGTATTTACAAATATTTTCGGTATTAACACCATAAACTTGTCAAATTTTTAGAAAGGCGACGTGATGAAAATTAGTTACATTGATGTTCATTATTTCACAGCACCGTTGGACATTATTTTAGAAATTCACAGCACCGTTGGACATTATTTTAGAAAGAGGCAGTTAACTTTTTAGTTTCGACGAGCATAAATCTGCATAACCCAGTCACGCTGATGAAGAAGATATGGAATGCATCCAGCCCGTTCTACAAATCAAATTATCAATGCCTTGCACTTAATGCTGGGTTCTTGCCTTACGCGAATCTTTGCGGTGGCGCGGATGTCAATGTATAGCGTTGGCTCCATGCTGTTCTTCGGATCCATGTCAGCATAGCCTGGACCAATGAACCTCGCCAACGGGGAGACCTACTGTTTATCTTAACACGCGACTGAAGCGCGTGCAATTCGGCGGCATTTTAGTTTCCATCTGAGTCAGGGAACCAGTCAATTCAGGGAACTTAGTTATGGACAGCAGATGGTTTCTTACGAATAATACTCAAATAACACACAGACAAATCTGAAATCGAGGACGATTTTATTTTGGAACTTTGTACTGTCAGAGTCTAACGCTTATTTCGTACCCGGTTTTATTGTCACAAGGCTATATCATCCATTGGCTTACTGCAGATAGCACACATTAACCTAAAGCGGACAATCATATATGAATGAGCAGCCTGCATACGGTTACAAGGATGTAAACTTTTTATTTTTTATTTTTACAATTACCATGAGATGCAGGGGCGTGCATTGACGGTCTTTCCACTTACTTGATTATGTTAATCAGCTTGAAGGGTATGTGACCGCATTTTTCAACTGCTCTCTGAATTTGGTCTGCGTTCCCGCATAAATACACGAGTTGGTGCAGGAACTGAGAAGTTCCAGCATATATCCGCTTTCTTGAAGAATAAACCTCTGGTCAGTGGAATTGGAACTGTTGGCATGGTTATTGCTTGAAAACTGCACAAACAGAAAGTTGACAACGAACGTCAGGCGCAGCAGCATGAAAGTACCCGAGATGGCGAAGAGTAAAATGATGGACTTCCTCCTGCTCTCCATCTCTGGGTCTCTCTGGTTGTCTCCGTTGTCCTGGGCTCGGAGCCTCTTGCGGGCTCCACTGGCCGCCAGGATGTGTCTGACTGCAGAGCGTTTAGTAGCAAAATCAGAAGGAAAGGGAGACATGGGTTTAATATACGATGCAGCCAGTCATAAACTCGCCAGGAAGTTGAAGTATAATAGATTTCTTTTATACTGCAATAACAGGGCACCTTATCGATAACATACAAGGGCTCATAAACAAAGTAAAGCGTTATTTTTTTGAAACAGACAAGCGCGCAGACTACTCCAATAACTGCAGCCGCCGTTTTCTCCGTACAATAACCGTGCTTCAGTCGCTGGCAGGAAACGGCGAAGGTGAACGCGACAGTTAACCAAACGGAAGTGTCTTTGCAAGCCCAGCTGACTGCAATAACGACACTGCAGGCCGGATTTGTTGCCAGGAAACTAAGCGCGAAATAAATAGGCCGGAGCCGGCTCAATATCACAGCTGCGATAATGACCAGGAGATCCGACATCGCCATGAACACCAGGTAGCGAGTGATGCATTTGGAAAGGCCGCATCTTCCCTGGGAGAGAATCACGATCGTCACCAGATTGGCTGTGAAACAAAGAGAAATACGATGGAGTTATTCATCATAATTCCGGCCGCGTCGCCAGTTTATAGAAACGTAGAAACGAAATTCAGTCCTGGTGAAATTTACTGTGGTTGAAAATAATACTCGCGAGGCTTTGTGCTCCCCCCATCTCTTTTTCAGCTTCCTCTTCCCCCTACAATCAGATGAAAGAAGAGTCCCGACACGAAACTTTCGCCTCTCCACGCCCTCCAGAGACGCCGCCTGACCCGTTTATCAATTAAAATGACCACACCCAATGCAAACGTTGCCACATAGCTTAACTTAGTATTATTTGGTTTTAAATGTTTATGGTTTAGAACGGAAGAAATTGAAAAAAAAAAGCATGTAAATAATATTAAATTGGGAAAATACATACATTCGAAAGTAAGCAGTGGAACCTGACCCAGGTAACCAATGACAAACATGAATAAAATTATCTGGTGATAATAGACCTATCTAATAGTTGCCTAAATTTGCCATGACCTATTGAGGCACAAGATACAAAACTTAGGCAAACTTCATTCATACTATGTATATTCCGATAGTAAAACAGGGTTCTGATACAAAATTTAACCAGACCGAGGAGAGTGGATATGGAATTCCGGCGCGTTCACCAAGATCTCGCAAACAGCACCGAAGATTGAAGCGTTCGCCATTGCCATCCTGACACTTTTCTATTTGCACTTTCTCTGCCTTTGCAATACTTTATTCTGCACTCTGCTGTTTATTTTCCCTTGAGCACTAACTATTGTACACTTGAATGGTATGAGTTGCCTGCATATCATGCATCACAAATTATTCCACTGTATCTCCGTACACGGCAATAATATATCAATAACTATAATATATCAATACCAGTAAAGGTTTTCCCTGTAGCGCGGTACACGTGACAATGCACTAAACTCAAATACAGTTACCGATTAAGTTACTTTCCGGTTTTTGTGGGGAGAGGTTGACTTTGCCGGAGATAATTATCCCGCATGGTATATAATGACCCCATCGGATTCTGGACGCATAGAAGCGGACCGGCTTCAGTTTAACATCTTACAGGAAAATGAACATATGGAAGCTGCTTTATCAAAAAAAAAAGTATAAACGGAGATATTTTAAAAATATTCCCTTTTTCCAGAGATGCTGCCTGACCGGCTTACTTACTCCAGCTTTTTGTGCCTGTCTTTGGTTTAAACCAGCATCTGCAGTTCCTCCCTTCACAGACATGCGAAGTCTGATACAGAAAATTCGTTTAAAGCACGAAGACTGCATACGCTGCGCTGGCGGCAACGACGCCATTCAAATAAGTGCATATTGCAATGCCTGCCTTTGTTACCAACAGAACGAATCGAACGAATGTTAATCTGAAAACGGAATAGTATAATTGAATGCATTCTCCGTATTGAGACACTAGATTGTACCAATTAAAATGTCCAGATGAGTAAAAATTGGGGAATCTGGGCGTCGATTACAAAGTAAGACAGGTGAAAGGAAAATAAACTTTCAAATTAACAAAGCTTTTCACTGTACGTGACAATAAATAAACTTATCTAACCGTTCTAACAAGGGACCTGCAACTGGATGTTACACGGTTTAACTTGGGTTTCCGCTATTCGTTTACTGGGATTTTTACGTGGCAAGCCAAACGTCGCAAGAGTAGTGCAATAAACGGCAAAGACTGGTCCATTTCCAGGCGCGTGCATTTTCTTTGGAAAAACGAGCTGATAACCAATAACTACTGAAATACTTATGTCGTACTTCTACTTATACCCGGCACGAATCTCAACGGCTGTAGGTAACTTGCATCATCAGAATTGTTTTTTTTAATTTTTTTTTATTTAAAAAAAAAATTTTTTAGAAGTATTTTACATTACAGTAATCTGCAATAACGTAAATTTATACAGTTCTTGTACCACTTCTGTTTTTCACCTTTAATAGAAAAGAAGAATAGAAAGAACTAGCAAGGACAGTCAGTGAGTGAATGAAAAAGTGGCCCAGGAACACACATGTGAAACCTAAACCACAAGAAGTAGTTAAAGAAGAAAAGAAAAAAAGAGAAAAAAGAAAATAAGATAGGACATATGAAAGGGATGTACCTACTTCTTATCTTTACTCACCCCTCGCCAGGTCCTAAAACCATTTATTATCAACATTTTGCTGCACCCTATGTTTGTAATAAGTCGATATATGGAGACCAAATATTTTGGAATTGGTCTTGTTTACCTGCTAGGAGGAATCTCATATCTTCTAGATGTAACAATTACGACATATTAGAAGTCCA
The DNA here is from genome assembly GCA_038087875.1 of Malacoraja senta. NCBI lineage: Eukaryota > Metazoa > Chordata > Chondrichthyes > Rajiformes > Rajidae > Malacoraja > Malacoraja senta. The sequence continues at coordinate 409,409 of JAXLNO010003819.1, forward strand.
CATTTTTATTGTTGGCGTAGGAGCATTTTTCCAAAATTTGAGTATAATTTTTTTTTGCCGTTATTAAACCATAACTAAGAAAACTCCTTTGAAACTAAGTCAGCTCCAAAGTTGCTTCTGTTGTTCCAAAAATAATCAGTTCTGCATTCGGTTTCAGTTTTATTGTAAATAATTTAATGAAGATTTCAAAAATTTCATTCCAAAATTTTTGAATTTTTATACAAAAAACAAAAGAATGTGCTATAGTTGATTCTTGGACTAGGCATTTACCACAATTTGCAGAGGTATTTGGGTCATCATCAGAATTGTTAATTAACATTTTGTGAATAAACAAATTGAGTCGTTTCACGCACGTGTGACTTAATCCAGCAGCATGATTAAAAACGTGGCACGGCTCTCATTTGTGATGGAAATCTCGTTTTGGATAAGGTGGAAATATTGTCCCTTGTGAGATAAGAGATTAAGGTTCTTGTCTTTTAACTAATTGCTAAATGGAATACTGTCGAAGGAGATTGACAAAATATATTTCATGAAGAGCAAAACTGAAGAAATTGAGATTGCTTTAGAAACCGGGGTGTATGAAATTTTGGCAAAGGGACAGAATATTTGTTCTCCGGATTTAAGGAGATCCATGCAGCAATGACCGGTTTTCTTAGAATAAATCAATGTTTCTTAGAATAAATCAAACGGAAACACAACTTATAGACTTACAGAAAACCTGGCGAATGTGTGATTTTGCCAAGAATAGTCGTAGACCTAATAAAATGATTGACAACGTATTGGAGTGGTTAGGCAGAAAGCGGCTGAAAAGGGATGCTCAGGGATTGGTTATTTTGCATTATGTTATGTGGAAAGAAAACATTCATAAATAACCCAGAGGGCGGCGCCGCAGAAAGCATCGTATCGGGGTACATCGCAGCCTGGTTTGGGAGCAGCTTCAACCAAGCAGACCATCACTTAAACCAGCCTCTCTTCCATTGACACCATCTACACTTCGGGATACGCCGGCAAGGGCCAAGGACACAACCAAGGACCAATCTCACCCCAGTCACTTCCCTTTCTCACCCACTTTGATCACGCACGAAGTTCAGCAGTTTGTAAACGCATACCTCCAGATTCAGGGACAGATTCCTCCTAGCTGTTATTAGGCAACTGAACAATTCTGTCAGCTGGACTACGGTTCTGACCTCCCATCTGCTTAGTAGGAGACCACTGCACTATGTTTAATCGGAATTTATCGGGGCATGTTGAGTAGGCTGGAATAATATCCCAGGAGTGCAGCAGGACGAGGGGTAATCTTTTCGAGGTGTATCAAATCATGAGACGAAAAGATCGGGTAGATGCATAGAGTCTCTTGCCCAGATTAGGTGAATCGAGGAACAGAGGACATATATTTGTTTAAAGCCTCACGCGCTAAGCTGACAGCGCTCTGTTTAAAACTTTGCACGCCAAGTCTGTAGCGCAGTATTACCTTGGCGCGCCAAGTCTGTGGCTGATAGCGATTTGTTTCCAAAGGGGGAGCTTGCTCAGATGTAGTCCCCTATCATTGGTAGTAATTTAAATTTTGGAGCAGCGCTATCGGCCAGGACCTACCGGCGGTTATTTCAACGTCTGATTTCTGCCTGTATATAGGCAGGCGCCGGTAAGCCATAAGGTAGTTCTTCTGGAGAAGGGTTCACTGACGGGCTGGGTTGCGATCAGCGCCGCGGACGGAAGCAGATAGAGAGAGAGGTTTGCTGCTGTAAGACGTTTTTTTTCTCTCTCTTGCGAATAAAACGAATTTATAACTTAACGGACGAATGTGCCTTTTTTCTGTTCTACTAGTCAGATCCTTGAACCTGTTCCATTTTAACAGGAGGCAATTGAGGCTGGGACAAGAAACAGTTGGACTGGTATATGGACAGGGCAGATTTGGATTGGGATATAAACCAAATGCGGGCAGGTGGTACTCGTGTAGCTGGGACATGTTGGGACCTGCTGGCCTTTGTGGGCAAGAAGGCCCGAAGGGCCTCTTTCCTCGCTAATTCACCCTGTGACTCAATGACTATGTCACTCTATCGTAATACATGTTTTGCTTCCGCGCTTGTTTTGTGGCCCGCTGAGTTCTTCACACGCCCTGATTGTGAGCTATTATAGAAAGTTAGGCATTGTCGTTACCTACAGTATCTTATATCGGACGTATTCTCTCCCCGAATGATTTAAAATGCCATTTACGCGTTATAATGGATCCTGTTTGAGTGACTGTTGAACAATATCCCTTATCTATTCAGTTCATCTTTGGCCTTATCCTCACAAATATTATTGCTGATCATTACCATTTACGACAGCGCTCCGTGTACCAGTTAACAATAACTTATTTACATTGCCACGTTCGCTCTTCGGTATCATAAAAACGTATGTCTATGAATCATAGAATCAGACTGAGGATTCAGTGCGATTGATTGATTGGAAGATACAGCACGGAAACGGGCACTTCGGCCCACCGAGTCCATGCCGATCACCGAACGCACGTTCACACTGGTTCAATGCTCTTCTACTATGGTGTCCACTCCAGCGCATATTGAGCAATTTACAAATGCCAATTAACCCGCAAACCCGTACGTCTTTGGGATGTGGGAAGAAACCGGTGAACCGGAAGGAAACCACGTGGTTACAGGTAGAATGTGCAAACTCCACACAGCCAGCGCCTGATATCAGGCTGTAACATGTGTCTCTGGTGCTGCGAGACAGAAAATCCCATTTCTTCTCTCCAGAGATGCTGCCTGTCCCGCTGAGATATTCCAGCATTTTGTTTCTACCTTCGATTTAAACTAGTATCTGCAGTTTCTTTTCCTACACAACTCAATAACTATATCATTATTATGAGTCATAGGCCCACGCAGCTCAGTACGGCGGCCCTTCTCCAATCCGTGTCATGTTGTGATCGCCCCGCCCACCTCGCGTTTGGTTCATTCGGATGGCAGCATTGCTTGCATTCATCTTTGCGAGCCAGCTGCAGCCGGTCGCTGGTTGGGTTAGCAGGTTCTACAGTTAGCATATTTGATCCGACAGTGTGTTTCAATGACTGTTTACCTACAGAATCGTGCCCATTATGTGTGAACACCGTCTCCCGATCTTCGTTATCATGTCACTTCTCAGTAAGGATTTTCACCCAGTAAAAATCCTGTCTTCCCGCGAATGTTGTCACCTGATATCTGCCGATGTAAAGATAATGCTGATGCCGCTTCAATCATTATGATTCTGACAATTTCTATTTTCTCTTAGACTGGAGCCATCAATATCCGGTGGAACAGACCGAAGCAGAAACCACGTTTGCAGAGGGATCGGATGTAAAACTCAAGTGCCTATTGAAAACCAGCGATACCCTCCCATATGTTTACTGGTACAAACAGTGCCTTGGGCATTCTCCGCAGTACCTGATTCAGGTTATAGGAAATAACGTATACAGGGCGAAGGGCATCACAGATCGATACTCTGCTACATTCAATAAAACTGCAAAGATGGGCGAGTTCGTGATACGTGGCGGCGTGTTCTCCGATTCCGCCCTGTACATCTGTGCCATGCGATACACACTGGTGCAAAAGTGCCGCGGGTTCGAACAAAATCCCACCTTCGGTGTTCGTCATAATCGATCGCCAGAGGGCGCTCTTAGTCATAACACAGAAATGCTGCCTCAATTAAGGATACTTTTAGACTTTAGATATTAGACCTTAGAGATAACCCGCGGAAATGGGCCCTTAAGACCACCGTTTATCCGCGGACCAACGATCATCCCAAACATTAGCACTATTATACACACCAGGGACAATTACAACTACTGGGACTTAACAATGGCGCTCCTTATGTGCTTTACACTTGGACTATATCTGAGATGGTTATCTGATATGCATCTGTGCTTATGTATATTGATACGTATATTAAACTGCAAATGAAAATGAATTTCACTGTACCTCGGTACATGTAACAAATACATACCAATTTATAATGTTTAGCGAAGCCAATTAATCTACAACCCTGTGCGTTGTTTAGGTGTGGGAGGTAAGCAGAGCACCCGGCGAAAGCCCACGCAATCACAGGGATAAAGTGCAAACCCCATACAGACATTACGTGTGGTCTGGATCGAACGCGGGTCTCTGGAGCTCCAAGGCAGCAACTCTACGGCTGCGCTATTGTGCTGCGTCCTTATTCGCCTGGAGATAAAGTGCAACAAAATTTCGGGAAAGTCGGGTTGTTTTCGGATGTGAATAAGTTCGAACAGTTTAGTCTATTGGCCAACACAGAGATATTCAGATTTAGCAAAAATCCAACCGTCTCATAATTCCATTCGCATCGACCTGGTATCGCTTGGTCATATTTATTAAACTTCTTTACTGTCAAGCACGGACTCCTGTATTTAAAAAAAACCGTCTGCCTGAAGTACGGCAGCGAAGAAGCAATATTTTAGAAGGATAATGTACTGTGTGCTCCACGAATAAATTTGGAAGATACGATCAATTGTGATCACACAAGAACAGCGATTGAAAGTCCTTGAACCAGTCCCTGGGCAGCACAGTGGTTAAGTTGCTGCTATACAGCGCCATAGACCCGGCTTCAATCCTGGCTATGTATGCTGTTGCCCGATGTTTGTACGTTCTCCCTTACCTGCGTGTGTTTTCTCTGGGAGCTATAGTTCCCCCCCCACACTCTAAAGATATACAGATTTGTAGGTTAATTGCCTTGGCATAATTGTAAAATTGTCCCTAGTGTGTGTAGGATCGCCGGTCGATGCGGACTCGGTGGACCGAAGGGCCTGTATCTCTAAACTAAACTATCTCTAAACGCTGTATCTCTAAATTAAACTAAACTATACTAAACTAAACTAAAGTAAACTAAACTAAACTGAACTAAACTAAACTAAACTAAACTGAACTAAACTAAACTAAACTAAACTAAAGTAAACTAAACTACACTAAACTAAACTAAACTAAACTGAACTAAACCGAACTAAACTGAACTAAACTGAATTAAACTAAACTAAACTACATTAAACTAAACATGGTTCTCCCTCGTTAATAGGAACTGACGGTGTCTGCTGGCGCATTCGAGAGTATCAGTATGAGATCATGATCGCAGATAAATCAAATCGGTGAATTTACCGATTATAAATTCGGTATAGAAAGGAATTTCAGATACATTTTCTCAGAAATCCCCATTGAAACTACTTACATCGGGTCATTTCCTTCAGCTGTGTGCAGATGAAAGAGAAGTTATAAGGCATGCTCGCCCTCTGTTGGCCCGCCATAGGAATTTCGCTTCACTCATCTCCGCCCTCCAACCACACGATCCGCCTTCTCACGCAGTATCCGATGAATGTCATCTTACGACTGCCCCGCCCATCTCTCGCCTTTGGTTCTGACGCTCTGTGAGCAAGTCGTGCCTTTGTCCTTGGGAGACAGCTGCAGCCGGTCGCTGGTTGGTCTTGGTTGGTTTTACGGTTGGACAGAGTGTTTAAAATGATGAACAGTATCAGATTTATACCTATTAATGTCGGACACCTCCTCGCGCTGTTCATTATCTTGTCATTTCTCAGTAAGATATTTCTTGCCCGTAAAAAATGTTATCTTCCAATGAATATTGTCACCTAATTGTTGATAGTGGAAGGCTAATGCATATGCTGCTTCACGCAATGACGCTAATTGTACCATTTTCAATATTTTCTCTTAGATTCGAGCCATCAAAATAGAGGGGAACAATCCGAAGCAGAAATTACGTTTGAAGAGGGAAGGAATGTCACACTAAACGGTGCTCTGAAAACCAGTGATACAACGCCATATGTTTACTGGTACAAACAGCGCCCAGCTCACTCTCCACGGTACCTGCTTCAGGTTCTGGGAAATAAGGTATTAAGGAACAAGGGCGTGACCGATCGCTTCTCTGCTACGTTCAATAAAACTGCGAAGATGACCGAGTTCATGATACGCGACACCGTGATGTCTGATTCCGCCCTGTACATCTACGCCATGAGACGCACATTGTTGCAGAAATGCAGCAGGCTCGAACAAAAACCCACCCTCTGTGATCCCCATGAGCGTTCGCCAGCGAGCGCTCTAAGACAAAACTGAGACATTTTGAAGAAATAGGAAGGAAAGTGTAGATTGGCTATTTCCTACTAGCCAGTTACAGTGCTTGTTAGTAGTGACTCCGCGTATTATGTGCTTTCGGTGTCAAAATTGCAATTATTTCCATGCTCTGAGTCGTCAGTTCTGTGTTGCTTATGGCAAAGCCTGCAAATTCTGCAAGAAGTTAAACCACTACGCTCGGTGCTGGCGTAACCGTGTGAATCCAGCAGCATCAACGACGAGCCTGCACATGCTACAACATGAGTTTGATGATAATGACTTCCAAGAGCCTGACTTGCCATCCCCCGCACCACATCGTGTTCCGCATGCCATGCGTGACAGAGTGTGAAATTAACTCAAGCGGGTGGTCTCCATTGGTGTTATTGCTGAAGCTACAGACCCATCTGACTGGGTTTCCTCCATGGTGGTCGTGACAAAGAAAAACAAGGAGGAGATCCGTATCTGTATAAACCCCAGAGATCTTAACACTGCCATCAAACGCCCGCACTGCCCTATGCGAATAGCAGAGGAGGCTGCTGCTCAGATAGGCAACGCATCAGTGTTCTCCATTCTAGATGCCAAAAGCTTGTTTTGGCAGATTCCACTGGACCCAGACTCGCCTAATCTCACTACGTTCGGCACCCCCTTTAGCCGATACAAATTTCTGAGAATGCCCTTTGGCATTAACTCCGCCAGGGAAGTTTTCCAGCGCACGATGGAACAATTGTTTGCAGAGTACCCATGCGCCATCATTGTTGATGACATTCTCGTTTACGGGCGCGGTTTGGCTGAACATGACGCTAATCTGAAGAAAGTACTTGACCGTGCCAAAGACATTTAGCTCAAACTCAATCCCCTGAAGTGCAAGTTTCGAGTTCCAGAAGTTACTTACGTCGGACATGTCTTCACAAGCGATGGTCTCAGACCAGACCCATCAACAACTGCAGCTATCAACGAAATTCCGGTTCTTGCTGACGTCGTGAGCCTGCAAAGATTCCTTGGAATGGTCAACTACCTGGGGAGATTTATTCCCAACCTCAGCGACATGTCTGCCCCCCCCCCAGCAAGAACTGACACACAAGACCGCTGCATGGTCCTGGTATCTGCAGCACCAAAGAGCTTTTGACACTCTCAAATTGCAGCTGGCTAGCGCACCTACTCTCGCCTACTTTGCTTTGGAGTTACCATTAACGTTCTCCTGCGATGCATCCCAGTACGGACTTGGCGCTGCTTGCCTGCAGTCCACTACCGATGGCGATTTCAATCCCGTTTCATTCGCCTCTCGTACACCAACTGACAATGAACAACGTTACGCCCAGTTCGAAAAAGAATTGCTCGCAGTGGTTTTCGCCTGCGCGAAATTCAAGGACTTTATCTTTGGGAAGTCTGCGACTATAGAAACTGACCACCAGCCGCTGGTTACTATTCTGAACAAACCCATCTACGCTGCTCCAGCACGACTGCAACGAATGATGATGCAACTGCAGCGATTTGATTTCAACATCGTCTATAAAAAAGGCTAGGACATGCACATAGCAGATACGCTATCAGGAGCCCCACGCAAAACCAACGAACAACAACAGGACCAGTTCTCAGTAATGAATGTATCGTATGTTCCAACTGACTGTTTGCGCAGCCTAGCAGAACACACAGCTGCTAATGTGACTTTACAATTGCTGTCTGCAGCCATGCGGCGTGGCTGGCCAGACAAACAACACAACACCCCGCTCGCAATCCGACCATATTTCCTGGTTCGCGACGAATTGGTATTACAGGACGGGATTATAGTTAAGGGCCACAACGCAGTGGTCCCAGCTGTCCTCCGGGACAAATACTTCGACGCCGTCCACAGGGGGGGGGGGTGGGGGGCGCATCCCGGCGTGGAGGCAACACTCCAAATGGCACAAAGCCTGTTTTACTGTTAAAGAAGGAACTGCAGATGCTGGAAAATCGAAGGTACACAAAAATGCTGGAGAAACACAGCGGCTGCAGCA